>CM068314.1:45662786-45812786 GCA_034766995.1 Acanthacorydalis orientalis
AATTTTTAACAAACAATATGATCAATACATTTTTTTAATAGAATCCAAATATGATTTAATTTTTGTATCTCATTTAATAAATTAGAAATGTACGAAAATTTTAAGCAATTCATTTTACATTTAATATATTTTTAATTATTTTTATTAAATATAAACAACAATTTTTAGTAAAAAAATACTATTATATATTTCTAAAAGTATGTTCTCTGCTTCTAGTTTTTAATTTTCATTCTATTTTTTTCATTAATAAATATCTCAAATGGTTTTAAGAATTTACATTGATTATTGACTTTTTTATGCAAATAAATTTTATATTTTTGTCTCTTAATTAAATAAAAAAATCATTGACCTAAAAAATGAATATTTCATATCTTTTTGATACTTTTAGTCTTTTTATCAATAATATTTTGTTTTCTCAACAAATTTCTAAACGATTATGAAAAACACTGCAAATTATTAAAATAATGAACAAACATCTACGTTCAACAATAACGTGATATATTTTATAACAAAAAACCTAATGGAATTTTTCACCTAATAACTAAATATTTTAATAAACCTAATAATTTTAGCAAATTATCTAATGTAAAAATATCGATTATAAATGTAAATTATATAAATTAAAAAGTGAAGATATTGTCTTCAATTAAAAAACTCAATTGTTCTTAAATAAAAATTACAATACCTCTAAGAAATTTTAAATATTGAAAAGAGTAGAAAAATAACAGTTTTTCAATATTGACAATAACATCATTACCAAAATTTTCATATCCTAAGTAAATAAAAATTTATATAGTAACATATTTTCACTAAAGAAATTGCTTGAATTTATTAAAAGCCTTTTATAATAAACTGATATAAACAGAAGTAATCGAAGTAATAAATTGTTATTGAAAATATTAGCTTATTTAATTTATAAATTGTTTTATAAATATTCAGATACACATACATTCATACATAGGCAATAGTTATATATATATATATATATATATATATATGTATGTGTGTGTGTGTGTGTTGTGTGTGTGTATGTGTTAAAGTATGAATAATATGTGAAATTATTATAGTGTGAAGAAAGCAGAAGTAATCAAGGTGATAAGGGGAAAATGAAAATATTAGTTTATGTCTAATACATATTATATTATACTATTTTAAATACATTTACATGCCTTTATAAATACACACACAAATTTTATACATACATTTATATATATATATATATATATATATATATATATATATATATATGTATATTTATATATATATATATATATATATATATATATATATATATATTTATATATATATTATATATATATATATATATATATATATTTATATATATATATATTACGTGCATATTTTTAATTTTACATAATATTCATTTGTTATTATCATACAATAGTTTTATTATTTTACGTATACTTTTCATTTGGATTGTTTGTTTTTATTAATTGTCTGAAAATGAAAGCAAATATAATTTTTGGTGTTTTATAAGTTTGACAGTTTGTGTAAGATTTCAAATCTTGAAACAAAAATTAAAATGTAAAATAAATATCAAACTAATTAGTACTTTTAATATTTTTTCTATATGCAAAAAATAATTTTATCGTAAAATTTCCATATTTTTTTTTCGTTTAAGTAACGTCACAACACCGCTCCCCCTGCTACACTCTACAAGTAGGACATTAACCATTTCCATTTCCGATCATCAATGATTGGTTAATGGATTTCGCATGGCCTCTGTTCTGATTGGTTTACATCACTTATATATATATTAAGTTCTCCCATAGTGTACAACAAAAGGGGTGAATACAATTTCAGTGTAAAACTGATGACAATTATTCAAAATATTGTATTTACTGAAACTTTAAAGTGAAAAAAATGTTATACATTTTAATATTTTATTTTGTTTCTAATTTTTATAAAATGTTCCAAAAAATAACTACGACTTACATTTTAGGAAAATTATTTGTGTGTATATTTTGTTAATTTCTGTTATTTGTTAGAGAACAACGAGCATCACAGAGCGGGCGATAAAGCCCCTTCCTCAGAAATCAAAGAATGTAGCGAGTAGGGAGCAATGTAGTGAATAATGATAATTTCTACATGATCTTGAATTAAATAGTTGGAATATGTGTCAATTTTTATAAACTCTTATTTTTGAAAAGTTATACTTAATTAATATTTTCAAAATTATAAGTATTTACAATTATTTGTAAGTAGTTTCTAAAATTATTTTTTTATAAAAATCAATACTTGAGTTTGAAGTAAATCATGAACTATATTTTTATTAACGATAAAACAAACTGTTATAAAAAATAAATAATATTATTCAATATTTCAGTTTTGTTATCTAAGAAATCTTATGTAGGATAATGTAAATTCTATTAGTATTAAGAAAAATTAAATAAAATTTTCAATATACTATGTGTCCTGTATAAACTTTTGTGTCGCTGTGTATACATTTTTCGACATACCTTGACTAACATAATAAGAACTAAATCAACAACAAAAGATGTTTAAATGAAAATTAATCACGGTATATTTTTCAGTTTCAGCAGAAAATATAAAATAAAACAGTGAACACCTTTTAAAGAAACACGGTATTTCGCTGTTCCATATTTTCTCATGAATAATGTATGGTATTCATGTATGTTTAAAACACTTCGCCGAGATAAGTTGATATGTATGCATTATTCTGGTGCAACAGAAGCTAATAATAAAGGCCGGCGAGAAACTCGGTGAATTAGAAACACTACCATGTGCTACTCATGTTGTATATATGAGCATATATGAATCTGGACAAAGTCAGTTTTGAATCTATTATAAAAAGAGATGCGAATATGTCTAACATATCCAGTCTCAGTTCTAGTTTCAGTTATACTGTAACTAATTAATTATATAACTTGTGTATTTCATTAACATATTGAAACGTTGCTTTACTTATACGAGCTTATTATTTGTTTTTATGTGAATTGAGTTTTATTCAATTCATTATGGAAATGGTGTCTTTGTATCTTTGGTGTAATAAATATCGAATACACACACACACGCATATATATATATATATATATATCAATTATCATTCTAATGGATATATATATATATATATATATATATATATATATATATAAATTATCATTATATTGGCTCTTATAGGTATTTTTTGAAATAATCGAGTTGTTAAACATTTACGCTATCCTTATAGTTACTCTTATTTTATATTTTCAGGTCTAAGAATTTAAAAACATTAAGATTTTAAATGAATTCAAATGAGCACAAAACAATGTACTAATTAACTTTCACTGACATAAAACATTTACATACAAAAATATGTTTATTTGAATTATGCAAAGAATATTGATGTAAAGATCGATATAATGTACACAATCAATTGACGAACGGTATGTTTTTTATTATATATGTTGATTGACGCTAAAGATAAAGAATCTCGCCAACGCGATAGCATACGCGGCAATAGACAGTTTTTAACATAACAACAAGCAAACAACCAAAAAATTATTAAATATTATGGTAAAAGAATTGTAAAATTATAAATCAAATGAATTAAAATAATTGCATCTCATAAACTAGAAGAAAAATACAAATATAATAAAAAGAAAAATTTTTTAATCGTAAAAATATTTAATGCATAATTAAAGCATGTATCTGACAATATTTTTTTACAATATAAATTATATATTTTTTGGTACTATTACACTATTATTATTTTTAATAAATTATCATTATATATATATATATATATATATATATATATATATATATATTGTTAATTTAAAAATAACGAAAAATGAAAAATTATAAAAAATTACGACGTTTTTCTTTTTACGTAACACATCTAAATATTAAAATTATTTTGAATATTAAAAAATATTTAAAATAAGGAATTGTTCTTATAAAGCAGCGTCAATACACGCCATTTTAAAAAGAAGTATTTTAATATATACAATACACTAGTTATTCTTTTGAATGGTTATCCAGATAAACTTAATACATGAAATATTTTACAATTTAATAAACATTTTTGAATTAAAGAACATATTTTATGAAGAAAAATAAATTACCGGTACAACAAAATTGAAAAATTTACAACGTTCGCTTCATTACAGGGAACTTTATTTATGTTTCTTAATAAAAGTTTTAATATGCTAACACACACACACACACACATGTATATATATATATATATATATATATATATATATATATATATATATATATATATATATATACGAGTATACGAGTATATATATGTAATATATAAAATTCATTATGCATATACACTTACATATATGTATTTATTTACGTATTTAAGCATATAAATATTAAATTATAAATCAAATAAGATATTAATTTATTTTTTTCATAAGAACGATTAAATAATTCTTTACTGTTCAATACTTTATTGTTTACAGTTAATATCTATTCATCATTTTCCCTATTTTCCGTTGTTATAATAAACTTCTGCATTTCCATTTTTAAACTTTTTACTCTCATTACTATATCTGTACTTCCTAATTTTGAATCCTATTTATATTTGAACTATTTCTCACTTCATTCTTAATATACATCTATCATTGTGTCTGTGCTGTTTAAAGCAGTTAAGTATTTTAATCTGTAAATACCATTTTTCATTTTTTGGGGTCAGTTGTTGATATAATATATTAAATGATTTTTTTACATTGAAAAGAGGAAAATCAAAAATTATATATATGGATATATATATATATATATATATATTAAGTTTGCTTAAAAATAATTGACATTTATGGCCTCCAGACTCATATATTTTTCTACCCTAGCTGTTTTAAGTAGTCCACAACTGTTGGATGTCTAACGTCTAAATTTATTCAAGCTTTCGAATTGTTGTACGTGGTTTTAATTCAACTAACGCTTTAAATTGGTCATTATGAACTAAAGAAGGACGCCCGTTATCTTCTTCAGCTTCAAAGCTTTCAACTCCAGCACGAAATTTTTGGAACCACCATTGTACTATATGTTCCTTAACAGTACCCACACCAAAAGCATCGTTTAGTTTACGAACAGTTTCTGCTGTTTTACTATCCGTTTTGAACTCATACAAGAAATATATTTATTTGCTTATTTTCTATCTTTAATTCAATCGCCCAATTTGAAGCAAAATTAATAATAGAACCAAATTCGAAATTACTAAAATACAGGCCGAAAAATTTACTTTAAAATGGTATTAACATGAACATAATGAAATGACATGTTCATTGAAAGAAATTAAGTATTGAAAAAAAAACTGCATTTATTTTCTTACTAACCTAATATATAATATTATTGGTTAGTGAGATAATATTAGGTTGCGACTCTCTGGAGCTCGTAAATCCAAATTATTAGTATATTGAACTTATCTTCAATGCTACTAATAGTTAAACATTCGTCCAACATAAGTTATGTATAAGTGATTCAGTTGTATAATGAAACCAATAATTGTCTTAAATACTCGTAGTAAACTGAAATTACATTTAGTTAAAAGTATTACTGTACATGATTTTACACATATATTATACTGATAACTTTTATGACTGACGTTATCTTTTTCTTTCTTTAGAAAATATTTCTTATTGCATTAATACATTTTTAGATATTTTTAATTAGAAAAATATATTTAATTTTAATCCAGTATTGTTATATAAATAAATCAAATGAAAATAACTGTTAGCTTATGTCTTTATTAAACAAATGACTAATAGAAAATGTTCATATATACTTATTTAAATTACTTAATTTCAATTCATTTAACATATTTATAAAACACTGTTAAGTGAATATAAATAGTATGTTTTACAGATTTATTAGTAAATATTTTTAGTATTTACAAATGGAATTTTAAAAACATTATATATATATGCCTGTTTTTTATATGTATTTACGTATGTGTATACATGTAAATATGTTGTATGTTCATATACAAATACTTATACAACTCATACATATATGCAAGAATAAATAAATAAATTGAATAATATAATTTGCAGTGTAAACACAAACATCTCTATTATCTACAGCAACATAAATTAAGACTAATTGTACTAAAACTAATGTAATTTAGTGCGGTTCCTACGTCTCAAAATATATTTGTGGACGTGTAACGCCAATGTTAACATAGCTGTGCCCAGAGACAAATATCGACATCGCCCTACAAAATTGGTTTAATCTAACAAAAGAACACCTGTGCCTTTTACTGGCCTCACCCTGCAGGCACTTGCTACAATATTGGGTAAGGTTAGGTCGCTCACCCCATGGTAAAGGATTTACTATGTGTGGTATGAACGGTTGTTTTAGAACAATGATTTATGAAACGAAAATACGTTTTATTTTTCAGATGGATGACGATTTTCCTGACCATAAATACTGAGTCAAATCAACTAGGCAATAAAAAAAATATGAAATAATATATATAAATTTTATTAAGTATCGGTTCTGTGAAATATTTTTTATATTAAGAAAACAAAAATAACTTTTTTATAACATTTAAAATATGATATAAAGTAAAAATATTTTTTAAACAGAAATCATCTTAAAAAAGGTAAAAAAAATGAAATGAGGTATTAATATAGCATTTAAATGACTGAAGTTAAATTAAATACGTATACCTATATACATATATATATATATATATATATATATATATATTAGTCTTTATAATTAATAAAATAATTAAAATTTTATTTAATTTTTTTATTTATTTTAATTGAAATTTGATGATATTTCAAGTTATTTCTGAGTTTACATATATTCTTTATGTTTATGTAAATTCTTTTTACTTATCTTCATTTTAAACTAAATAGTTGGGTATTTTCTAGATTAAAATTATTATACTGATATTTTAATACCGAAATTAGTCAAATTCCTATCTATAGAGTACAAAACAACGTATAAAATATGAATATATTAAATTTCATTACAAACAAGCATGTATAATAAAATGACAAGAGTAGCCATGTCAGACATAAAAAACGAACATAATGTATTAGAACCAGACATAAAAGTACAACGTAGATGGATATTCTCCCTCTCTCTCTTAATCTATCTTTACAGATATTTATATATAGGTGTTTCAATTTAGGCTTCCACATAAAATTATTAAAATGAGGTACTTATTAGAACTCATGTTATTTTTTATTTAGAATTTTAGTTCAATTCAATATTAAAATACAATTGAAATAAGATACTAAATGCGGGATAGCATTTTATAAAGAATTTTGCTTTTTCAATACTTTCGTCGAAAACATAAGTCGAATCATCTTATATATATATATATATATATATATATATATATATATATATATAACAAATCGATCAAATATGATTAAATGTAGTTCTTAAAAAATGTTTTATATAAGAAAATACACATTATTAGGAAAAATAAAATGTAAATTTTAAAATTTAAAATAGAATATAAAGGAATAAACTGAAGATGAGAAGGCTTTAAGTAAAAAAATATTCTTTCATTCAAATTATGAGTGGTTTATCGGTAATTAGAAAATAGAATATACACGGTATATACCAGCGAGAATAAACTTTAATCTTATAAGAGAAAAAATCCTTAACCATTCTTATATAAACTCACATGTATATAGGCTTAATTGTATTTATGTTAAAAAGAAATAGGAATAAAAATATAGGAAATAAAAATAGGAATATAAGAATAAAAACTCTGTTGCTTTAATTTAATGATTTATGTATTCATTTAAAATAATAGTCTTTTTAAGTAATTTGAAATTAGTTCATTGTACCCTTAAATGCTTAATCATTAAATATACTAAAATATTTTGATAAAATATTTTTAACAATTTTTTTAAAAAGAGATGAATGTAATAAATAAAATTAAGTAATTTTTTCGTATAATCATCATCTAATTTTCTTAAAAACGCTATCTTAAAAATATTTTCAATTATAAATACTAATATCAATACTAAAACTCCAATAGCGCTAACTGATTAATTTTAACATATTTTCCTATGAATAAAAAACATGAAAAGGTGAAATATTTTTTTAGAATACAAAATCTAGATATTTTGTACATGTGTATGTATATATTAATATATATATATATATATATATATATATATATATATATATATAGAAAAGAATGAAAATCTCGAAATAAATGCAATATAAAAGTAGATTTTAGAACAAGCAAAAACATTTAAAAATCTTTCTTATATTCTGATAAGAAAACAATATCACGTAGATTGTAAACACAGTTTATAAAGTAATATTTAATAAAGAATATATATTTGTCAAACGAGTGAAAAATTTATTAAAAGTTAGTTTTCAATGCCTCCTTCAACCTAAAATAACTTAAGCTAATGTTTAAACATAGATATAAATAACATATAATTGCATAAAATGTAATAAAAGTGGTTTCATAGATGCTAAACACATTATGAACAGAATATGGACATTAACGATATAAATAATAGAGTGAAAATAATGAAAATGGAAATAAATGTATACAATTAAACTTTCTAAAAACTTTTAAATATATAATAATATAAATAACGTACTAAAGAAATGAATAAATATATATAGTAATGCCATATTTTATATATTAATATTATAAATCACTACTAATCTGAAATGTATATAAACTGAATTAAAATGAAATTAAAATCAGACAACAAAAATTTCCCTAAAGATGATATATATATATATATATATATATATATATATATATATATATATATATATATATATATATGTTGAATCTAGTAGTGAATAGAAATTTATGTTATTTAAAAGAAAAAAGACAAAGTGAAAAAGCCATGCTAGGAATTTTTCAACGCATAATATCATACACAATACGTAAAATACTTTTCAACGCGCTTAAATTTATAATGAGTTTAATTTAAAGTTGTATGTATGTTTCTCACTGATGACATATGAAAAACATATTGGGTCAAATTTGTATGTAACAACAGACAGAATCCATATGTAATGTTTTATTTCTATTTTGAAAATAAAAAATTCTCAAATTTTGATGTTAAAATGAAATATGAGAGAGAATGACTGGAAATATTTATTAAATGTTGGTTGAAATATTGGGATGAATATTTTCGAATTCCTATACAATTGTATAGGTATTCGTAATATTATTGAAGCTATGTTTATGTATTAAATGACGTATTTTTGTAACTTATATAATATACACTTAAACTGAATTGTCAGGAAATACCAATAAAATGTATGTTTTTAAAACGCGTTTACATAACTAGAATTATATACGAGTATACGTACATAGATCTGATTGCATTAGAAATAAATGTTATCGCGTTTACAACGGTTGTTAAGTGAATGTATGGTATAGGAAAAGAAATAAATTTGGAACAAACTAATAAAATAGACAATGTGACACATCTATTCTTGTTTACAAATGCTTTGTTCGTTCATAAACACATTTAGATAAAAGTGTGGTTTATTTGTGAAACACATGCTATCTCGATTACAAAAATTTTGAATAACATAAAACCATGTTCCATTAAAACATGGATGTTTTTGTGAGTGTTAACGATACTAAAATTATTGCAATAAAATGTGTTTTTAAACATTCATAATATTCATAAACATTTATATTTAAGTAGAATGTCTATATTAATAAAAAGGAATTTAATTTTAAAACTAAAGAAGATCTTCGTATAGAAGGACAAGTTTCATGTTGGACGTTTATTTCATTTTGTGGGTATACAATTTTTTTATATTATTATTTTCATTCAATTTATTCTCAGTACTTTTATACTTTAAATATTATTTATTTGAAATACTCTTCTTCATATAAAAGTTATTTTATATGATAAGAACACAAAACAATTTTATTTAAACTTACTAAATAGGTATTTATTATTTCTGAAAACTAAATAAATCAATTGAATTACAATTATGACTTTTGCATTTTGCTAATAAAAATTAGGTTCAAAGTAATTTTTTTATATATTTTTGAGATTGGAAATAATTTATTTTTGACAAAATTAATTACCTTAGACGGTATTTGTAAATCATTTATTTCTTTTATTTTTTTATAATATTGAATTTTCTTCATATCCAAATCGTACTTATTTTACTATTAGTTTTTGAAAAATCTAACAATCTTAAAATGCCAATTCTACGAGTATCTCATTTTTTGTTGAACTTGTTAAAACTATAAGACTGAATTCAAGATGAAGTTTGTACAAATCATTTCTATTTTCATTTGAATATTTTTTTCATTAATGTTGAAATATTAACTTAAATATGTTTTATTTTAATAAAAAATCATAATAATAATAGATCGGATCTAATTGTAAGTAAATAGAATTATAAGTCCAATGTACATAAGAATTCATTAATATATATTTTATTGAATTTTGCTTTTCTTATGCGTGTTATAAAGAATTGTAATAAATATTAACATTATTTATATTTATTTTTATATACCGAACCAAATAATAAAAATCTTTTTTTCAAAAGTAGGGAGCTCTTTCCCCGACTCGCTACGTTCACCGAACTCTAGAGGCTTCGCGTTAGTTTCGCTCGTATCGCATATCATGTCGTAATATCATTATATATATATATATATATATATATATATATATATATATATGTATATTATAATATTATGTCTAATCATTCTCGCTGTTGAATGCTACTGAGTGCGTTTCTCTAGCAAGTGTATTCCGACGTTGTTGTTTTATAAAGTCATACATTTCATTGTAGGTGTTATGATACCAATATCATAACTTTTCCGATAACTAAGGATGTCTTCGTTAATAATAATTTAATACAAAATCTCTACACGTTTTTGTAATCTTTTTTTACATTTTTTTGTAGTTTTCTGGAATTTTTATGGAACTTTTTTTTTATATAGATAGAAAACCAGATAAAATAACTTAATTATTTAAACATTACCCGTACATTTTTGTTAAAGAATGGGAAACAATGTATTAAAATTTGTCTTTAAAAAGTATCAAAAAATGACAATATACTCGAAAAACATGTTTTAAAAATTTAAAAATTGTATACTTTGAATCATTGCTATACAGAATATATGAAAATATTTTTTATTATAATAAATAACATATATTTAGAGAAAATATCAATTTTAGCTGTAATATAAATTTTGAGTGCAAATTAATAAATTAATTTTAATAATTAGTAGTGTTTTCAGTTAGTTGGTGAAATATTTTGTTATAACAAAGTTTCTGCTCATTCAGTGCATTACTATTAATTAACGTATGTTTTAGTATGTTGAATTAATTTAAAGTGACTTCTATATACTAATAATTCATTTTTAGTTAAAGGTAATAGTGCAATTATAATTATATGATTAATTGTTCATTATTATTTCATTTTAAAAAAGTAGTTTGTTCAGTTATTAAGAAACAACACATACACACGCAAATATATATATATATATATATATATATATATATACCACAAAATGTTAGAAAATGTAATTTAATGTAGAACGATTTTAAAAAATACTATATTTCAAGCCGTCTGATATTATTTCAGCAAAGTGTTTCCAAGAAGTTGGATTATAAGAGGTGGCTTTTTACAATGACCTAAGCTTAAAAGACCTTACATCATATGATTTATTGCTGTTGGGTATGATTAAAGAGCTTGTATACACTAAGAAACATGAAAGAATCGCCAAATACATTACAACCGCACGCAAAGAAAGATACTCCAAAGGGTATTTAACGCAGTGTTCAAACGATTGCGTGAGAAAAAATATGAGAAAAATATAAAATTTAAGTAAATTTATTTATATGATTACAAAAATGATATTAAATAAATATGAATAACTTTTACTAGAATAAAATTAGAATTTATTGAATGAAAGTTCATAATAAAATTGTTGACCTAAAAACTATTTGTAGAAAATAGAAAATAAATTAAAAATATCAAGAATATAGTTATAAGAATTTAATAAAATAAAATTGTTTTTTACTGAAATAAAAACTGTTATAATATTTATTAAGAAAATAGTAAAACTTACATTTATTAATAAATATATTCTTACTTTTAAACTAACAGTTAAAATATTCTATCAACATTAAATTAATTTAGTATTTATATAAATTCGATGATAGTTATAAATGTGTATATATGAGTGATGCTCAAATATTTCGTATGTTAAAGGAGACGATTGGTAAAACAAAACCAGTCATTTTTTTCTTTTTGAATATATCTTCCCTTGACTTTGCTTTACTTTTCAGATCATTGAATAAGTTTGTTCATATGCTCGTAAAAATAATTTTTATCTTTCGACACAAATTGAGCCAATATTGCTGCCGTGACCTCTTTACTATCCCCAAAATTTTTTCTAAGTAACTCTTTACAAATTCTGGAACAAATAAAAATTGCTATGGGCTAGATACTATACGGAGGAGTGGTTCGGAATCTCGAAATCGCATTTATCGATGTCAGCCATTACGACATTGCTCTTACGAACAGGAAGATTGTCTTGCAAGAACAATCCATTTTTTCTCAAATTTAACCTTCTTTTTTTCTTCATTACTGCCATTAATAGTACCATAGTGAAATAGTATTCTCTAATTGTAGTGACATATTTGTAATCGATAAGCAAAATACCATCTGTACCTTAAAAAACAGCAGCCAACAATTTTCCAGCCGACGGCGACATTTTAAACTGTTTAGTGGGTGCTGTACCCTTCTTATGTCACTATTTGGACTCCTGTTTCAATTCAAACGCATATTGATGAATCCACGTTTCATCTCCAGTAACTATTCGCCACAAAATTTCATCGAGATTGTCTTTAAAATTTCAAAAACTCTCTCGGTAGTTCAAAACATTGTCGCACTTGAATTAGTCTGAGCATTTTTAGTACTCATCTTGCATTGACCTTTGATATGCCAATGTGATCATGTAAAATATTCAAAACGGTTGTAGCTGATACTCCAACCATGTCTGTGATTTGGGTCTTCTTTAAACTAACATTATCCAATATTAATTTTTCTACATTTTTAGCAACTTCCGTCGAAGTTACCACGGTGGGCCTTCCTGGACATGAATCATCTTCTATTGTCACTCTTCCTTGCTTGAAGATACTATTCCACTGACAAAATAAACAGTAAATTGATTTCATCCCTTCCGTAATCATGTGAGGCGTTTTTCCTTATTTTGTGAGGAACTTAATGACAGGGCTAAACTCAAATTTCTCCCTTTTTAGAACTTGGTTTTAATTTGACGTGCATTTCAATTAATAACTTGTATACTATTACTCAGAATGACTTACAATTTAATTTTTATTATGCTGTAGAAACCAATTTCGAATGCGCATGCGGAAGATCCTCCTATTCCTGCCATTACAACTATTCCGCAAATTTTTAACCTTCCCTCCTTCACAACATACATTTTTGGTTAAGAAATAGATATAAAAATAAATCTATATAAAGTTTATCTTAAACAAATTCAATGTTCATAGTCGAGTTCTATTACTGTGGTTTATTTTTTTTAATAGTATACAAAAAAAAATTGTTCTGTACCTTAACGTGCTGAGGATGACGATACCGTCATCAAAGTACGAATAACAAGTAAAAGTAAATAAAAATAATTAGATACGATGAATAATAATTTATTATACTATTTTAATCAGTTTTTTTCGCTGTTAACAAAGTGAGAAAATAATTTATTTGCGAAACAGATTTAACATTGTTATTATTAAGAAAAAAAAGCGCATAGTGTTTATATTATTACATTACTATTAAAATATACAATACTATTAAGTGTATATACACTTCACTGAAATAAAATATTTAGTACCAGATGTCTATTGAGAAGTAGATTACAGTTTTATTAATTATCCTTTAAATTTACTTTTAGCAATACTCATTAGGGATTATTTTATGAATGCAATACATTAAAATTAGAATAAAAAATTATGTTGAAGATAAGAAAAGAAATATTTTTGTTATTATTATAATTGTAAAAGAGTATTTAAGTCTTAAATAAAAAGTACATTGACATTGAAAAACTTAATAACAAAAATATATAAAGAAAAATGATTCTAAGTACAATCTTTTCAATATTCTTTCTTCATTTCATTGATCTGAAAGAAATCAGGATTTCAGTGTATCACTAACTGAAATCCATTCGATTTTTTACTAAAGTAACACAACTGATATCAACAACACTCGAATTCGGTAAAGTTAGTAACTTGTATTTTTACAATAAATTAATAAATTGTACAGTAAAATTACTCACAAGATAAAAAAAATGTCGATAAAATAACAAAATTTATTTCATTTCTTATTAAAATAAGTTTCAAGCAACAATAAGGAAGATTAAAATTTTCTAACATTATTCCTATTATTTGAAAATTTAAATTTCACTGTGTATATAAAATAATCAGCCAATAATTAATTTAAAAAACTATATCATGACTCAATAATTCATTCAAGAAATGAACTAAAACTATTAAAATAATTGTAAAGTACATAAATTTGTTGATTCTTATATTTAGTGTTAAAGATTATTTAATATTTTATGTAATATGAAAAAGGTCTAACTTAAAAACATCAGTAAGTTTAAGAAAATGTATAATTAAAATTCAATTAAGATTTTTAACCATTGATCGATTTTAATTTTTTGAATTGAAAGGAATTTTAATATGACACAGTTATACATGATTGTAAGTAGTATGTTTTCTTCTACTATATTTTCTTCTCAAGAACTATTAAACTTTATTATACATAAGATATTGTATCAACCGAGGATACATAACTTTATTAGTTGGAGTACCGTTTAAAGTCTAGGATAACCATGTTATGAAGACAATTTTCCGAAGTAGATGCATTCTATATAATATCTGAGTGAGACGAGTGCTTGCAACCTTCATATTCGTTGAGTTTATTTATAGAAATTTCAAATTATTTTTTGAATCCATTTAGAAGAATTAACGAATATTAATTGCTTTAGTCTTATTATTACTAAAAACGATTCAATATTTACAGTACAATATTAAAAATGAATTTTAATTGTTTATTGAAATTATTAAAAAATCGAAAAAAAAATAATTAGAAACATTTCTTGTGTAGTGTTGATTTTATAAAGCTGCTGGATTATAATATATAGAAAAAAAACTTGCAGTTTGTGTTCATGAAGTTAAAATTTCGATAAAACCAAAAAAAGATTCCAATACATACGTTCACTTTTTTGTAGTTCGGATTTTTCTATACATTGCCGCTAACACAACGTTGCGATATCATCGAAATGCTTAACAATAAAAAATAATAAATGATAATTTATTGAACATTTTTGATCTGAAACTGTTTGTGATTTGTAGAGTGAAAAAATAATTCATTTGTGAAAATGTAGTTACATTTTTAAATAATTTCTGTATTTGTTTATTCTAAATAATTTACAAGTTTATTAAACAACTATCACAAATATAATTCGGAAATATTTCTAGTATTGTTAATGCAAATAGACAAGCTATACTATTTATTTGATTATAATAGCTATTTTTTTTATTTTTACATTCAATCCTTTTTGATGTTGTATTATCGACAGACATAGATACATACATATGTGTATATATATATATATATAAATATATATATATATATATATATATATATATATATATATATATATATATATATATATAACAGTGTTAATTACTACTTTTAAATAATACTTTAACCTTAATAATAGTAGTAAGACATTTAAAACAATATTAAACAAAACACAAAGATAAGTGACTCCATTTAAAATGTCAGTTCTTTAAACCAGTTAGAATACTTAATAGCACATTTATACATTGAAATGTACCTTGCCAAAGAACAATCAAATATACACTTTCTAATGTTTATAGTGTTCTGGAAATTACTGTACTGGTACTTCTGTCTGGCCAAGAAACCACGTTGAGACCACAAAGGTATTAAGGAACGAGTGAGAGAAATTCTAAATTAGATATCACATTGTTCTTATGTACAGGAGATACAGGTTCTTACCATTATGAAGATACTATATGAAATATTTAGAAATTTTTTGATACAAATATGTTTTTAGTTATATATATATATATATATATATATATATGTATATGTATATGTATATATATATATATATATATGTGTGTGTGTGTGTACGAACAATATGTAGTACTTTAATTAAAATGTAGTATGAACTTACACAATATATTATGTTGGTAGGAACATAATTGCGGTTTTTGTTTTCAGAATTGTAACATTAATTTTTTTCAATGAAAGTGTCATTTCACCTTTTTCATGTTAATATCATTTAAAGTGCATTTCCGGTCTATATTTTGGAAACATCGACTTTGATTTTGTTATTTATTTTACTTTAAATTGGACTATTTAATTAGAAGAAAATAAGCAATTAAGAGCATTTTTTTATGAGTTAAAACCGGGTGATAAGGTAGCAGGAATTGTTCGTAAACTAAACGATGATTTTGGTGTGGGTAGTGTTAAAGAACGTATGCTACAATGGTGATTCCAAAAATGTCAGTCTGGAGACAAGAGCTTTGATCCTGTAGAAGGTCAAGTGCGTCCTTCTTCAGTTTTATAACGACCAACTAAAGCCGTTAGTTAAATCAGAATCACGCATTCGAGAGCTTGAACAAAAGTTAAGCGTTAGTCATCCAATAATTTTTTACCACTTAAAACCACTTAAACTAAAAATTTATATGAATTTGAAAGTCATAAGTCACAGTTATTTTTCTACCAACCTAATACTAATATTATTCTTTTCTATTGATTAGAAAGTTTGAGGAACACCGATTATTTCGTGTTATTTTTAAAATTACGGACTGATATCCCAAATTCTATAATTTTTTATAACTCTTTTATTTCAAATTGAGAGTTTTTCATTTACGCCCAGTTTTTACATGTAGGTGTTCTCATAAATGTGTGCATTTAATGTGTATGTGACTAATATACAATGAATTTATCTTGAATTATTAGCTATTATTTAATTAATTTATTAATTCGTAACTGAGCATGTATTAATTTTAATTTTCAATCAATGGACTTTATTATTGACTTCAATATAATAAATAATCTAAATTTTGTTTAAAAATTAAGTATATATTTATCCTTCATACAATTGTGGTAACTTGGTTAAATTCATTTTATAGATTAATTATTCTCTCACCACACATCACAAAATTTTTCTGTTTTAAATAATGATTGGTTTTTTTTCAATCGTTGATTATGCACATTTCAATGACCATTGCGTCATATTCAGTACGTTAAGGTACAAAAATATATAATGCTCTTAAATTAAATTGCCTTTATATATTTTTAATTCTTATAGCTACATATCTTTTTTAACGGATCTCTAACGGCACTTTCTTTTTTCTGACATCAAGAGGGATTATCCAATTAAGGGGTTATCTGTTAAATGTAAATGTCAGTCAATGACTTCATTTTGGTGACATTTCCAGTTTAGCAACTACATTTGTAAACATATAAATATGTATATACTAAAAAAAATATTACTGTTATTACCGAAAAGGAAAAAGTGTACTAATATAGGTATATTTTTAATATAGAAATAGAAATATAGTCAGACATTGAAATAAAATAACTACGAATATAAATCTACATTGGGGCAATATCTATGAGTAGTATAAAAATATAACTAATTAATTACTTTAATTAAAATGCAAAACCAGTAATTTCATCACATTTTTTATTACTTTTGTAAGGTACTAAATTAATATAATAAAATTATTTTTACAACTTTTTAAAATGACACAAATGGAATCTTTTCTTACCTAAAACAATTGTTCTACGTCTAGATTATATAGAAAGAGATTTATGATTATTATTTCATTTTTAAATAATGATTTAGTAAATACTTATTTTTATTTGAGAATTTTTTTATATGAAGCTTTATATTCGAATTGAGTTTTGATAAAATTTAACCATACTTTAATATACCATCGAAATATTTTTATAATTATCTTAAAAATTTATATATAAATATATAATATATATATATATATATATATATATATATATATATATATATATATATATATAATACACTTTATATTATATATATATATATATATATATATATATATATATATAAATGTATTTGTATACGTATGCATTTATAGTATATGTCAAACTCCGACAAAAGTATATTTATTTACTCAAATTTTCTAAATATTACTGCAGATGTGTATAACCGATAAGAAGTCTCGACACTCATGTCTAACGAAACTTCCTTATATGAGACAAGCCTCAATACTAAAGGGGTTTTATGTGTGTCACTGTACTAGTAAACCCACAGCATCATTTCTGTGGCAATTTCACGCTATCTTGTCGGCGAGTTTGCCTTCGAATCCCGTGCGACTGCCGTCATCTTGCATTTTTATATCGGTAAAAGATGCGTTCAAATTCTTATCATTTTCAACAAGATACTTTATGAACAACACTACGTACGTACCTTATCGTTTTAAGTTTAAATAATATTATGCTAAATTGATGCTTCTTAGACTTTTTCATCTCATATATGTTCTCTTTTGTTATCAGTACTTTTTTTTATTTAATACGATACTATTGTATAAATAAACTAAAATTGAAAAATCTTTCAATAACAATATTAATTTCATCTATTTTTATTTATACTTAAAAACAAAGCAGTAAAAGTACAGAATGAAATAGTGACCTTGATTTATACTTGCATATATATATATATACGAGGTCAGACAAGTAATGCGACAAAATTCAAAAATCGAGTATATTTAAAAATTAGGGTATATCGCTGCGATCCTCTTCAAAGTAGTCCCCTCCCGCATCTATACACTTATTCCAGCGAGTTTTCCAGTTTTCGTAACAATTTTGAAACACTTCTTGTGGGACCTCTCCGAGTACCCTCGTCACAGATTCTTGGATATCTTCAACGGAGTCAAAATGTCAACCTTTGACGAATTTTTTCATATGGGGGAATATGAAAAAGTCGCAGGGTGACATGTCCGGTGAATAGGGCGGTTGTGGTAACGTTGCGATGCCTTTAGACGCCAAAAACTGAGAGACACTGAACGCACTGTGACAGGGAGCATTGTCGTGATGCAGAACCCAAGTCTTCGCGATCTCTGGACGCACTCTGAGCACCTTTTTTCGTAATTTTTCGAGCACATTGCGGTAGAATACTTGATTTACGGTTTGTCCAGGTGGTACGAACTCTTTGTGAACCACCCCTTTGCTGTCGAAGAAGCAAATCAACATGGTTTTCACTTTGGACTTGCTCATTCTCGCCTTCTTTGGCCTTGGTGCTCCAGGGGACAGCCACTGTTGGCTTTGTCGTTTAGTTTCGGGGTCATATTGAAAGAACCAACTTTCATCACCAGTAATAACTCGATCTAGAAGAGTAGGATCACTTTCAACCTGCTCGAGACAATCTTGAGCGATATATATATATTCATTTTCGTGACATGCACTACTCGAGCGTTGTTACAAAACACTAAACAGCTGGCGAAGAAATGATCGTACGAGGGTGGTCAAGATCTCAATCGAGAGAGTAGGGATCTGCTACTACGGTGGCGTAGTTACAGGTTCGCAGTGTTACCACAGGTCGAGAAAAAAAATCGGTCGCATTACTTAATTGTCTGACCTCGTATATATATATACATAAATATATATATATATATAGCTAATGAAACAAAATTCTGACAACCTAGAACAATATTTTAGTATTTCTAAATATTTTTAATAGGTCACGTTTGTAAATATTTTTGTGCACAGAAAATAGTGTAGAGGACTATAAAATAATTAAAATAAGTAAATTGGCAATACAAATTATCTTAAAAGAGCCAAGTCTGATATTAATTACTATTCAAAAATATTCTAATTCAATTATATCTTCAGAAAACATTACTATCTCCAATGTATTTTCAATATTTTAAGTAAAATCAAACCAAAAGCACATTTTTAAACTGACCGTCAATACTTATTTTAAGCAATACGGATACTTACTTTAATATAAACAATACATAAAATGATGTGTAAGTAGTACATAAAAAATCTTATTCTATATAAATTCAGTCCTATAAAAATTAATAATTTGTTATATTTTTTTCTTAATTTTATCATTAACAAAATTATTATAATTAACTTAATATAAATCTCCTTTTGTTGTTATCTATGAAAACATGACAATTATATCACCATTTTGATGCAATAAGAAATATTTTAAACATTCTGTCAATAATCAATATTCGTAATATAAAGATAATTAATATTCAATATCACTCTAAAATAAATTATTGATATTTAACGATTTATAAAAAAATAATATTGTTAATATGAAAACTAATAAATAGCTATCTAAGTTTTAAATATAAAGAATAAATTGATAAGCGCAAATATATTAAATATATATATTATGTATCATAAACTATTATATTTATTTCACATGTAGCATAGAATAAAAAAAATACTTAATTTTGTATATAATCCCAAAAATATTAGATTATAATAATTAACATAGTTTGAATTAAATTGGTTACAAACAATATTTTATAAAAAATGAAAAAATTGTAATTATTTTTTTAAAAAAAGTTTGATAAGTAATAATAATATTTATTATTTGATAAAATTAGTTTTTCTTATAAAAGAAGGTTAACTTGGTTTGAATTAAAATAAATCTAAGGATTTAATTATTAATAAGGAAACCCATAAAAAAATTACTCTAAATAAACGGAAAATAATTAATACTGACAAATCAATTTACAATAAATATTTAGATTGAAACATTACCTAAAATTTGTAATTAGTCTGACAATCATATGAGCTGAATAACGAATTTTGGATATGCCCCATAAATCACTAAGATAGGGGCGATGATTTTTATACATTGTATAAAAATTTTTCGAGCTGTACGATGACTATCGAATAAGGTCGAAAAAATTACTAGTGATGAAAAATGAATATTAGATATTGTTTCCAATCATCAAAAGTGAATTTTCAGGTATGAAAAAAATTATCATTCATTTCTCTAGTCCTTTTTAAGCAATGAGTAAAATTCATCATCTAGGCATAGTGTTTTCTCGGACTTATCCAGCAATAGTTATTGGGTTATAGTAATTTTTACGGAAATTCTAAAAATTTTAGTCAATGCTAAGTGAATTTTCGGTGAATTTTCTTCAAATATCGCCATTTAGTTTGAATCATTTTTCGATAATCTCTAAATTTCGTCGTTCAGTCTAAGTGTATTTTCGATCTTGTCCAACAATCGTCATACAGCTGGTGTGATTTTTAGACAATTCCTAAAAATTGACGATCATTCCATGTATTTTTGGCATTGTCCAACGATTCCCAATCAGTTTGAATAATTTTTCGACAATTCATAATATCGTTGTTCGGCCCAAGTAATTTTACTGTCTTTTTTATTAACTGTCTTTCTTCATTTATCGTTATTAATCGTCAATTACTATGAATTTTAGACAATGCCTTTTCGTCCAGCCCAATTATTTTCTTAGCTTTATCCAACAATAACCAATTAGCTTGAGTAATTTTAAGAAAAAGATTAAAAATCGTATTTTATCTCAAGTGAATTTTCGTACATTTCTAAATGTCATCATTTGAATCGAGTTATTTTGTGACAAAGTCTAAAAATTGACGACTAGCCAAGCGTAATTGGGATCTTGTCTAACTATCGCCATATAGCTGATATGATTTTGACAACGTCTAAATGTTGTCATCCATCCCACGTGTTTTCAGATTTGTCAACAATCAAGTCAGCTCGAACTAACAGTCAGATTACTGATTATTCAGTATGTTATAATAATCAGCATTGAGATTCCTATTTTATTGTTCTAAATCATATCTAAGACAAAATTAACATCGGCTCAGAATAGATGCCGAAAAAGTTGCAAAAACCGCAAAAAAACCCGAAAAAATACACGTTTTCCTTGCTTAAAATATCCAAAATGTGCTGAAAGTGGCAACTATTTCATACTGTTCGATTCATACTTTATTGTTCTATATCATATCTAAGACAAAATTAACATCGGTTCACAGTAGATGTCGAAAAAGTCAATAAAACCGCGAAAAACCCGCAAAAACACGTTTTTCTTGCTTAAAATATCCAAAATGTGCTGAAAGTGGGGACTATTTTATACTGTTCGATTCGTACTTTATTGTTCTATATCATATCTAAGACAAAACTAACATCGGTTCACAATAAGTGTCGATAAAATCACAAAAACGGTGAAAAACCCGCAAAAACACACGTTTTTCTTGCTTCAAATATCCAAAATGTGCTGAAAGTGGGGACTATTTTATACTGTTCGATTCCTATTTTATTGCTCTATATAATATCCAAGACAAAATTAACATCGGCTCACAATAGATGCCGAAAAGGGCACAAAAACCGCGAAAAACCCGAAAAAATACAAGTTTTTCTTGCTTAAAATATCCAAAATGTGCTGAAAATGGCAAATATTTCATAGTGTTCAGATTCATACTTTATTGTTCTATATCATATCTAATACAAAATTAACATCGGTTCACAGTAGATGTCGAAAAAGTCAATAAAACCGTGAAAAACCCTTAAAAGCACACGTTTTTCTTGCTTAAAATATCCGAAATGTGATGAAAGTGGGAACTATTTCATACTGTTCGATTCGTACTTTATTGTTCTATATCATATCTAAGACAAAATTAACATCGGTTCACAATAGATGTCGAAAAAGTCACAAAAACCGCGAAAAACCCGCAAAAATACTTCTTTTTCGTTCTTAAAATATCAAAAATGTGCTGTAAGTGGGGACAATTTCCAAATTCGTCGTCAAACCTGAATAATTTTTAGACTATGTCCAAAAATCGTTGTCAAACCCGAGTGATTTTGAGAAAATGTCCAAAAATCTTCGTCGAACCCGAAGGATTTTTAGACAATGTCCAAAAATCGTTGCCGATCCCAAGTTATTTTTAGATAATGTCCAAAAATTTTGACAAATCCGAGTAATTTTATATAATTTCCAAAAATCGTCGTCAAACCCAAGTAATTTTAGGCAATGTCCAAAAATCGTTGTCGACCCCGAGTGATTTTTAGACAATGTCCAAAAATCGACGTCAAACGCAAGTGATTTAACAATGTCAAAAAATTATCGTCAAATCCGAGTGATTTTTAGACAATGTCCAAAAATGTTGACAAATCTGAGTAATTATAAATAATTTCCAAAAATCGTCGTCAAATCCGAGTGATTTTAGTCAATGTCCAAAAATCGTTGTCGACCCTGAGTGATTTTTATTCAATATCGTTAGATGCGTCTTGAAATTATCTATCACGTGGTGTGCGATTCGATCCGATTATTTGCCAAAATAGCCTTATTTTGCACAAAAAAACCCATTATTCAACCAGTTTTTCGGCTATAAGTAGTCGAAATTACGTGCAAAATGGGTAATGTCGTATATCGTTAGATGCGTCTTGAAATTATCTATCACGTGGTATGCGATTCTGTCTGATTATTTGCCAAAATGGCGTTATTTTGTCCAAAAAATCCATTATTCAACTAGTTTCTCGGCCATAAGTAGTCGAAATTACGTGCGAAACAACTCATATCACATATCGTTAGATGCGACTTAAAATTATCTATCACGTGGTGTGCAATTCGATTCGATTATTTTCCAAAAAGACATAAATTTGCTCAAAAAACACATTCTTCAAGCAGTTTTTCGGTCATAAATAGTCGAAATTAAGTGCAAAATGGCTAATATCGCACATCGTTATATGCGTCTTAAAATTATCTATCTCGTGGTATGCAATTCAATTCGATTATCTTCCAAAAAACCCCAATTTTGCCCGAAAAACCTATTTTTCGACCAGTTTTTCGGCCATAAGTAGTCGAAATTAAGTGCTAAATGGCTCATGTCGCATATCGTTAGATGCGTCTTAAAATTATCTATCTCGTGGTGTGCAATTCAATTCGATTATCTTCCAAAAAAGTTTAATTTTGCCCGAAAAACCACTTTTTCAATTAGTTTTTCGGCCATAAGTAGTGGAAATTAAGTGCTAAATGGCTCATATCGCATATTGTTAGATGCGCCTTAAAATTATCTATCTCGTGGTGTGCAATTCAATTCGATTATCTTCCAAATAAGCCTAATTTTTCCCGAAAAACCTACTTTTTAACCAGTTTTCCGCCTATAAGTAGTCGAAATTAAGTGCGAAATGGCTCGTATCGCATATCGTTAGATGCGTCTTAAAATTATCTATCACGTGGTGTGCAATTCGATTCGATTATCTTCCAAAAAAGTTTAATTTTGCCCGAAAAACCACTTTTTCAATTAGTTTTTCGGCCATAAGTAGTCGAAATTAAGTGCTAAATGGCTCATATCGCATATTGTTAGATGCGCCTTAAAATTATCTATCTCGTGGTGTGCAATTCAATTCGATTATCTTCCAAATAAGCCTAAATTTTCCCGAAAAACCTATTTTTTAACCAGTTTTCCGCCTATAAGTAGTCGAAATTAAGTGCGAAATGGCTCGTATCGCATATTGTTAGATGCGCCTTAAAATTATCTATCTCGTGGTGTGCAATTCAATTCGATTATCTTCCAAATAAGCCTAATTTTTCCCGAAAAACCTATTTTTTAACCAGTTTTCCGCCTATAAGTAGTCGAAATTAAGTGCTAAATGGCTCATATCGCATATTGTTAGATGCGCCTTAAAATTATCTATCTCGTGGTGTGCAATTCAATTCGATTATCTTCCAAATAAGCCTAATTTTTCCCGAAAAACCTATTTTTCGATTAATTTTATGGCCATAAGTAGTCAAATTTAAATGCGAAATGGCTCATGTCGCATATCGTTAGATGCGTCTTTAAATTATCTATCTCGTGGTGTGCAATTCAATTCGATTATCTTCCAAAAAACCCTAATTTTGCCCGAAAAACCTATTTTTCGACCAGTTTTTCGCCCATAAGTAGTCGAAATTAAGTGCGAAATGGCTCGTATCGCATATCGTTAGATGCGTCTTAAAATTATCTATCACGTGGTGTGCAATTCGATTCGATTATCTTGCAAAAAAGTTTAATTTTGCCCGAAAAATCTATTTTTCGACCAGTTTTTCGCCCATAAGTAGTCGAAATTAAGTGCGAAATGGCTCGTATCGCATATCGTTAGATGCGTCTTAAAATTATCTATCTCGTGGTGTGCAATTCAATTCGATTATCTTCCAAAAAAGTTTAATTTTGCCCGAAAAACCACTTTTTCAATTAGTTTTTCGGCCATAAGTAGTGGAAATTAAGTGCTAAATGGCTCATATCGCATATTGTTAGATGCGCCTTAAAATTATCTATCTCGTGGTGTGCAATTCAATTCGATTATCTTCCAAATAAGCCTAATTTTTCCCGAAAAACCTACTTTTTAACCAGTTTTCCGCCTATAAGTAGTCGAAATTAAGTGCGAAATGGCTCGTATCGCATATCGTTAGATGCGTCTTAAAATTATCTATCACGTGGTGTGCAATTCGATTCGATTATCTTCCAAAAAAGTTTAATTTTGCCCGAAAAACCACTTTTTCAATTAGTTTTTCGGCCATAAGTAGTCGAAATTAAGTGCTAAATGGCTCATATCGCATATTGTTAGATGCGCCTTAAAATTATCTATCTCGTGGTGTGCAATTCAATTCGATTATCTTCCAAATAAGCCTAAATTTTCCCGAAAAACCTATTTTTTAACCAGTTTTCCGCCTATAAGTAGTCGAAATTAAGTGCGAAATGGCTCGTATCGCATATTGTTAGATGCGCCTTAAAATTATCTATCTCGTGGTGTGCAATTCAATTCGATTATCTTCCAAATAAGCCTAATTTTTCCCGAAAAACCTATTTTTTAACCAGTTTTCCGCCTATAAGTAGTCGAAATTAAGTGCTAAATGGCTCATATCGCATATTGTTAGATGCGCCTTAAAATTATCTATCTCGTGGTGTGCAATTCAATTCGATTATCTTCCAAATAAGCCTAATTTTTCCCGAAAAACCTATTTTTCGATTAATTTTATGGCCATAAGTAGTCAAATTTAAATGCGAAATGGCTCATGTCGCATATCGTTAGATGCGTCTTTAAATTATCTATCTCGTGGTGTGCAATTCAATTCGATTATCTTCCAAAAAACCCTAATTTTGCCCGAAAAACCTATTTTTCGACCAGTTTTTCGCCCATAAGTAGTCGAAATTAAGTGCGAAATGGCTCGTATCGCATATCGTTAGATGCGTCTTAAAATTATCTATCACGTGGTGTGCAATTCGATTCGATTATCTTGCAAAAAAGTTTAATTTTGCCCGAAAAATCTATTTTTCAACCAGTTTTTCGGCCATAAGTAGTCGAAATTAAGTGCTAAATGGCTCATATCGCATATTGTTAGATGTGCCTTAAAATTATCTATCTCGTGGTGTGCAATTCAATTCGATTATCTTCCAAAAAACCCTAATTTTGCCCGAAAAACCTATTTTTCGACTAATTTTATGGCCATAAGTAGTCAAATTTAAATGCGAAATGGCTCATGTCGCATATCGTTAGATGCGTCTTAAAATTATCTATCTCGTGGTGTGCAATTCAATTCGATTATCTTCCAAAAAACCCTAATTTTGCCCGAAAAACCTATTTTTCGACCAGTTTTTCGCCCATAAGTAGTCGAAATTAAGTGCGAAATGGCTCGTATCGCATATCGTTAGATGCGTCTTAAAATTATCTATCACGTGGTGTGCAATTCGATTCCATTATCTTGCAAAAAAGTTTAATTTTGCCCGAAAAATCTATTTTTCAACCAGTTTTTCGGCCATAAGTAGTCGAAATTAAGAGCTAAATGGCTCATATCGCATATTGTTAGATGCGCCTTAAAATTATCTATCTCGTGGTGTGCAATTCAATTCGATTATCCTCCAAATAAGCCTAATTTTTCCCGAAAAACCTATTTTTTAACCAGTTTTCCGCCTATAAGTGGTCGAAATTAAGTGCTAAATGGCTCATATCGCATATTGTTAGATGCGCCTTAAAATTATCTATCTCGTGGTGTGCAATTCAATTCGATTATCTTCCAAAAAACCCTAATTTTTCCCGAAAAACCTATTTTTTAACCAGTTTTCCGCCTATAAGTAGTCGAAATTAAGTGCGAAATGGCTCGTATCGCATATCGTTAGATGCGTCTTAAAATTATCTATCACGTGGTGTGCAATTCAATTCGATTATCTTCCAAAAAACCCTAATTTTTCCCGAAAAACCTATTTTTTAACCAGTTTTCCGCCTATAAGTAGTCGAAATTAAGTGCGAAATGGCTCGTATCGCATATCGTTAGATGCGTCTTAAAATTATCTATCACGTGGTGTGCAATTCGATTCGATTATCTTCCAAAAAAGTTTAATTTTGCCCGAAAAACCACTTTTTCAATTAGTTTTTCGGCCATAAGTAGTCGAAATTAAGTGCTAAATGGCTCATATCGCATATTGTTAGATGCGCCTTAAAATTATCTATCTCGTGGTGTGCAATTCAATTCGATTATCTTCCAAATAAGCCTAAATTTTCCCGAAAAACCTATTTTTTAACCAGTTTTCCGCCTATAAGTAGTCGAAATTAAGTGCGAAATGGCTCGTATCGCATATTGTTAGATGCGCCTTAAAATTATCTATCTCGTGGTGTGCAATTCAATTCGATTATCTTCCAAAAAACCCTAATTTTTCCCGAAAAACCTATTTTTTAACCAGTTTTCCGCCTATAAGTAGTCGAAATTAAGTGCGAAATGGCTCGTATCGCATATCGTTAGATGCGTCTTAAAATTATCTATCACGTGGTGTGCAATTCGATTCGATTATCTTGCAAAAAAGTTTAATTTTGCCCGAAAAATCTATTTTTCAACCAGTTTTCCGCCTATAAGTGGTCGAAATTAAGTGCTAAATGGCTCATATCGCATATTGTTAGATGCGCCTTAAAATTATCTATCTCGTGGTGTGCAATTCAATTCGATTATCTTCCAAATAAGCCTAACTTTTCCCGAAAAACCTATTTTTTAACCAGTTTTCCGCCTATAAGTAGTCGAAATTAAGTGCGAAATGGCTCGTATCGCATATCGTTAGATGCGTCTTAAAATTATCTATCACGTGGTGTGCAATTCGATTCGATTATCTTCCAAAAAAGTTTAATTTTGCCCGAAAAACCACTTTTTCAATTAGTTTTTCGGCCATAAGTAGTCGAAATTAAGTGCTAAATGGCTCATATCGCATATTGTTAGATGCGCCTTAAAATTGTCTATCTCGTGGTGTGCAATTCAATTCGATTATCTTCCAAATAAGCCTAATTTTTCCCGAAAAACCTATTTTTTAACCAGTTTTCCGCCTATAAGTAGTCGAAATTAAGTGCGAAATGGCTCGTATCGCATATTGTTAGATGCGCCTTAAAATTATCTATTTCGTGGTGTGCAATTCAATTCGATTATCTTCCAAAAAACCCTAATTTTTCCCGAAAAACCTATTTTTTAACCAGTTTTCCGCCTATAAGTAGTCGAAATTAAGTGCGAAATGGCTCGTATCGCATATCGTTAGATGCGTCTTAAAATTACCTATCACGTGGTGTGCAATTCGATTCGATTATCTTGCAAAAAAGTTTAATTTTTCCCGAAAAACCTATTTTTTAACCAGTTTTCCGCCTATAAGTAGTCGAAATTAAGTGCGAAATGGCTCGTATCGCATATCGTTAGATGCGTCTTAAAATTATCTATCATGTGGTGTGCAATTCAATTCGATTATCTTCCAAAAAACCCTAATTTTGCCCGAAAAACCTATTTTTCGACTAATTTTATGGCCATAAGTAGTCAAATTTAAATGCGAAATGGCTCATGTCGCATATCGTTAGATGCGTCTTAAAATTATCTATCTCGTGGTGTGCAATTCAATTCGATTATCTTCCAAAAAACCCTAATTTTGCCCGAAAAACCTATTTTTCGACCAGTTTTTCGCCCATAAGTAGTCGAAATTAAGTGCGAAATGGCTCGTATCGCATATCGTTAGATGCGTCTTAAAATTATCTATCACGTGGTGTGCAATTCGATTCCATTATCTTGCAAAAAAGTTTAATTTTGCCCGAAAAATCTATTTTTCAACCAGTTTTTCGGCCATAAGTAGTCGAAATTAAGAACTAAATGGCTCATATCGCATATTGTTAGATGCGCCTTAAAATTATCTATCTCGTGGTGTGCAATTCAATTCGATTATCTTCCAAATAAGCCTAATTTTTCCCGAAAAACCTATTTTTTAACCAGTTTTCCGCCTATAAGTAGTCGAAATTAAGTGCGAAATGGCTCGTATCGCATATCGTTAGATGCGTCTTAAAATTATCTATCACGTGGTGTGCAATTCGATTCGATTATCTTCCAAAAAAGTTTAATTTTGCCCGAAAAACCACTTTTTCAATTAGTTTTTCGGCCATAAGTAGTCGAAATTAAGTGCTAAATGGCTCATATCGCATATTGTTAGATGCGCCTTAAAATTGTCTATCTCGTGGTGTGCAATTCAATTCGATTATCTTCCAAATAAGCCTAATTTTTCCCGAAAAACCTATTTTTTAACCAGTTTTCCGCCTATAAGTAGTCGAAATTAAGTGCGAAATGGCTCGTATCGCATATTGTTAGATGCGCCTTAAAATTATCTATTTCGTGGTGTGCAATTCAATTCGATTATCTTCCAAAAAACCCTAATTTTTCCCGAAAAACCTATTTTTTAACCAGTTTTCCGCCTATAAGTAGTCGAAATTAAGTGCGAAATGGCTCGTATCGCATATCGTTAGATGCGTCTTAAAATTATCTATCACGTGGTGTGCAATTCGATTCCATTATCTTGCAAAAAAGTTTAATTTTGCCCGAAAAATCTATTTTTCAACCAGTTTTTCGGCCATAAGTAGTCGAAATTAAGAACTAAATGGCTCATATCGCATATTGTTAGATGCGCCTTAAAATTATCTATCTCGTGGTGTGCAATTCAATTCGATTATCTTCCAAATAAGCCTAATTTTTCCCGAAAAACCTATTTTTTAACCAGTTTTCCGCCTATAAGTAGTCGAAATTAAGTGCGAAATGGCTCGTATCGCATATCGTTAGATGCGTCTTAAAATTATCTATCACGTGGTGTGCAATTCGATTCGATTATCTTCCAAAAAAGTTTAATTTTGCCCGAAAAACCACTTTTTCAATTAGTTTTTCGGCCATAAGTAGTCGAAATTAAGTGCTAAATGGCTCATATCGCATATTGTTAGATGCGCCTTAAAATTGTCTATCTCGTGGTGTGCAATTCAATTCGATTATCTTCCAAATAAGCCTAACTTTTCCCGAAAAACCTATTTTTTAACCAGTTTTCCGCCTATAAGTAGTCGAAATTAAGTGCGAAATGGCTCGTATCGCATATCGTTAGATGCGTCTTAAAATTATCTATCACGTGGTGTGCAATTCGATTCGATTATCTTCCAAAAAAGTTTAATTTTGCCCGAAAAACCACTTTTTCAATTAGTTTTTCGGCCATAAGTAGTCGAAATTAAGTGCTAAATGGCTCATATCGCATATTGTTAGATGCGCCTTAAAATTATCTATCACGTGGTGTGCAATTCGATTCGATTATCTTGCAAAAAAGTTTAATTTTGCCCGAAAAATCTATTTTTCAACCAGTTTTTCGGTCATAAGTAGTCGAAATTAAGTGCTAAATGGCTCATATCGCATATTGTTAGATGCGCCTTAAAATTATCTATCTCGTGGTGTACAATTCAATTCGATTATCTTCCAAAAAACCCTAATTTTTCCCGAAAAACCTATTTTTTAACCAGTTTTCCGCCTATAAGTAGTCGAAATTAAGTGCGAAATGGCTCGTATCGCATATCGTTAGATGCGTCTTAAAATTATCTATCACGTGGTGTGCAATTCAATTCGATTATCTTCCAAAAAAGTTTAATTTTGCCCGAAAAACCTCTTTTTCAATTAGTTTTTCGGCCATAAGTAGTCGAAATTAAGTGCTAAATGGCTCATATCGCATATTGTTAGATGCGCCTTAAAATTATCTATCTCGTGGTGTGCAATTCAATTCGATTATCTTCCAAATAAGTCTAATTTTTCCCGAAAAACCTATTTTTCGACCAGTTTTTCGGCAATAAGTAGTCGAAATTAAGTGCTAAATGGCTCATATCGCATATTGTTAGATTCGCCTTAAAATTATCTATCTCGTGGTGTGCAATTCAATTCGATTATCTTCCAAAAAACCCTAATTTTTCCCGAAAAACCTATTTTTCGACCAGTTTTTCGGCAATAAGTAGTCGAAATTAAGTGCTAAATGGCTCATATTGCATATTGTTAGATGCGCCTTAAAATTATCTATCTCGTGGTGTGCAATTCAATTCGATTATCTTCCAAATAAGCCTAATTTTTCCCGAAAAACCTATTGTTTAACCAGTTTCCGCCTATAAGTAGTCGAAATTAAGTGCGAAATGGCTCGTATCGCATATCGTTAGATGCGTCTTAAAATTATCTATCTCGTGGTGTGCAATTCAATTCGATTATCTTCCAAAAAAGTTTAATTTTGCCCGAAAAACCTCTTTTTCAATTAGTTTTTCGGCCATAAGTAGTCGAAATTAAGTGCTAAATGGCTCATATTGCATATTGTTAGATGCGCCTTAAAATTATCTATCTCGTGGTGTGCAATTCAATTCGATTATCTTCCAAAAAACCCTAATTTTTCCCGAAAAACCTATTTTTCGACCAGTTTTTCGGCAATAAGTAGTCGAAATTAAGTGCTAAATGGCTCATATTGCATATTGTTAGATGCGCCTTAAAATTATCTATCTCGTGGTGTGCAATTCAATTCGATTATCTTCCAAAAAACCCTAATTTTTCCCGAAAAACCTATTTTTCGACCAGTTTTTCGGCAATAAGTAGTCGAAATTAAGTGCTAAATGGCTCATATTGCATATTGTTAGATGCGCCTTAAAATTATCTATCTCGTGGTGTGCAATTCAATTCGATTATCTTCCAAAAAACCCTAATTTTTCCCGAAAAACCTATTTTTCGACCAGTTTTTCGGCAATAAGTAGTCGAAATTAAGTGCTAAATGGCTCATATCGCATATCGTTAGATGCGTCTTAAAATTATCTATCTCGTGGTGTTCAATTCAATTCGATTATCTTCCAAAAAAGTTTAATTTTGCCCGAAAAACCTCTTTTTCAATTAGTTTTTCGGCCATAAGTAGTCGAAATTAAGTGCTAAATGGCTCATATCGCATATTGTTAGATGCGCCTTAAAATTATCTATCTCGTGGTGTGCAATTCAATTCGACTATCTTCCAAAAAAGCCCAATTTTGCCCGAAAAACCTCTTTTTCAATTAGTTTTTCGGCCATAAGTAGTCGAAATTAAGTGCTAAATGGCTCATATCGCATATTGTTAGATGCGCCTTAAAATTATCTATCTCGTGGTGTGCAATTCAATTCGATTATCTTCCAAAAAAGTTTAATTTTGCCCGAAAAACCTCTTTTTCAATTAGTTTTTCGGCCATAAGTAGTCGAAATTAAGTGCTAAATGGCTCATATTGCATATTGTTAGATGCGCCTTAAAATTATCTATCTCGTGGTGTGCAATTCAATTCGATTATCTTCCAAAAAACCCTAATTTTTCCCGAAAAACCTATTTTTCGACCAGTTTTTCGGCAATAAGTAGTCAAATTTAAAATCGAAATGGCTCATATTGCATATTGTTAGATGCGCCTTAAAATTATCTATCTCGTGGTGTGCAATTCAATTCGATTATCTTCCAAAAAACCCTAATTTTTCCCGAAAAACCTATTTTTCGACCAGTTTTTCGGCAATAAGTAGTCGAAATTAAGTGCTAAATGGCTCATATCGCATATCGTTAGATGCGTCTTAAAATTATCTATCTCGTGGTGTGCAATTCAATTCGATTATCTTCCAAAAAAGTTTAATTTTGCCCGAAAAACCTATTTTTCAATTAGTTTTTCGGCCATAAGTAGTCGAAATTAAGTGCTAAATGGCTCATATTGCATATTGTTAGATGCGCCTTAAAATTATCTATCTCGTGGTGTGCAATTCAATTCGATTATCTTCCAAAAAAGCCTAATTTTTCCCGAAAAACCTATTTTTCGACTAATTTTATGGCCATAAGTAGTCAAATTTAAAATCGAAATGGCTCATGTCGCATATCGTTAGATGCGTCTTAAAATTATCTATCTCGTGGTGTGCAATTCAATTCGATTGTCTTCCAAAAAAGTTTAATTTTGCCCGAAAAACCTCTTTTTCAATTAGTTTTTCGGCCATAAGTAGTCGAAATTAAGTGCTAAATGGCTCATATTGCATATTGTTAGATGCGCCTTAAAATTATCTATCTCGTGGTGTGCAATTCAATTCGATTATCTTCCAAAAAAGTTTAATTTTGCCCGAAAAACCTCTTTTTCAATTAGTTTTTCGGCCATAAGTAGTCGAAATTAAGTGCTAAATGGCTCATATTGCATATTGTTAGATGCGCCTTAAAATTATCTATCTCGTGGTGTGCAATTCAATTCGATTATCTTCCAAAAAACCCTAATTTTTCCCGAAAAACCTATTTTTCGACCAGTTTTTCGGCAATAAGTAGTCAAATTTAAAATCGAAATGGCTCATATTGCATATTGTTAGATGCGCCTTAAAATTATCTATCTCGTGGTGTGCAATTCAATTCGATTATCTTCCAAAAAACCCTAATTTTTCCCGAAAAACCTATTTTTCGACCAGTTTTTCGGCAATAAGTAGTCGAAATTAAGTGCTAAATGGCTCATATCGCATATCGTTAGATGCGTCTTAAAATTATCTATCTCGTGGTGTGCAATTCAATTCGATTATCTTCCAAAAAAGTTTAATTTTGCCCGAAAAACCTCTTTTTCAATTAGTTTTTCGGCCATAAGTAGTCGAAATTAAGTGCTAAATGGCTCATATTGCATATTGTTAGATGCGCCTTAAAATTATCTATCTCGTGGTGTGCAATTCAATTCGATTATCTTCCAAAAAACCCTAATTTTTCCCGAAAAACCTATTTTTCGACCAGTTTTTCGGCAATAAGTAGTCGAAATTAAGTGCTAAATGGCTCATATTGCATATTGTTAGATGCGCCTTAAAATTATCTATCTCGTGGTGTGCAATTCAATTCGATTATCTTCCAAAAAACCCTAATTTTTCCCGAAAAACCTATTTTTCGACCAGTTTTTCGGCAATAAGTAGTCGAAATTAAGTGCTAAATGGCTCATATTGCATATTGTTAGATGCGCCTTAAAATTATCTATCTCGTGGTGTGCAATTCAATTCGATTATCTTCCAAAAAACCCTAATTTTTCCCGAAAAACCTATTTTTCGACCAGTTTTTCGGCAATAAGTAGTCGAAATTAAGTGCTAAATGGCTCATATCGCATATCGTTAGATGCGTCTTAAAATTATCTATCTCGTGGTGTGCAATTCAATTCGATTATCTTCCAAAAAAGTTTAATTTTGCCCGAAAAACCTCTTTTTCAATTAGTTTTTCGGCCATAAGTAGTCGAAATTAAGTGCTAAATGGCTCATATTGCATATTGTTAGATGCGCCTTAAAATTATCTATCTCGTGGTGTGCAATTCAATTCGATTATCTTCCAAAAAAGCCTAATTTTGCCCGAAAAACCTATTTTTCGACTAATTTTATGGCCATAAGTAGTCAAATTTAAAATCGAAATGGCTCATGTCGCATATCGTTAGATGCGTCTTAAAATTATCTATCTCGTGGTGTGCAATTCAATTCGATTGTCTTCCAAAAAAGTTTAATTTTGCCCGAAAAACCTCTTTTTCAATTAGTTTTTCGGCCATAAGTAGTCGAAATTAAGTGCTAAATGGCTCATATTGCATATTGTTAGATGCGCCTTAAAATTATCTATCTCGTGGTGTGCAATTCAATTCGATTATCTTCCAAAAAAGTTTAATTTTGCCCGAAAAACCTCTTTTTCAATTAGTTTTTCGGCCATAAGTAGTCGAAATTAAGTGCTAAATGGCTCATATTGCATATTGTTAGATGCGCCTTAAAATTATCTATCTCGTGGTGTGCAATTCAATTCGATTATCTTCCAAAAAACCCTAATTTTTCCCGAAAAACCTATTTTTCGACCAGTTTTTCGGCAATAAGTAGTCAAATTTAAAATCGAAATGGCTCATATTGCATATTGTTAGATGCGCCTTAAAATTATCTATCTCGTGGTGTGCAATTCAATTCGATTATCTTCCAAAAAACCCTAATTTTTCCCGAAAAACCTATTTTTCGACCAGTTTTTCGGCAATAAGTAGTCGAAATTAAGTGCTAAATGGCTCATATTGCATATTGTTAGATGCGCCTTAAAATTATCTATCTCGTGGTGTGCAATTCAATTCGATTATCTTCCAAAAAACCCTAATTTTTCCCGAAAAACCTATTTTTCGACCAGTTTTTCGGCCATAAGTAGTCGAAATTAAGTACAAAATGACTCATATCGCATATCGTTAGATGCGTCTTAAAATTATCTATCTCGTGGTGTGCAATTCAATTCGACTATCTTCCAAAAAAGCCCAATTTTGCCCGAAAAACCTATTTTTCGACTAATTTTATGGCCATAAGTAGTCAAATTTAAATGCGAAATGGCTCATGTCGCATATCGTTAGATGCGTCTTAAAATTATCTATCTCATGGTGTGCAATTCAATTCGACTATCTTCCAAAAAACCCTAATTTTGCCCGAAAAACCTATTTTTCGACCAGTTTTTCGGCCATAAATAGTCGAAATTAAGTGCGAAATGGCTCGTATCGCATATCGTTAGATGCGTCTTAAAATTATCTATCTCGTGGTGTGCAATTCAATTCGATTATCTTCCAAAAAAGTTTAATTTTGCCCGAAAAACCTCTTTTTCAATTAGTTTTTCGGCCATAAGTAGTCGAAATTAAGTGCTAAATGGCTCATATTGCATATTGTTAGATGCGCCTTAAAATTATCTATCTCGTGGTGTGCAATTCAATTCGATTATCTTCCAAAAAAGCCTAATTTTGCCCGAAAAACCTATTTTTCGACTAATTTTATGGCCATAAGTAGTCAAATTTAAAATCGAAATGGCTCATGTCGCATATCGTTAGATGCGTCTTAAAATTATCTATCTCGTGGTGTGCAATTCAATTCGATTATCTTCCAAAAAAGTTTAATTTTTCCCGAAAAACCTCTTTTTCAATTAGTTTTTCGGCCATAAGTAGTCGAAATTAAGTGCTAAATGGCTCATATTGCATATTGTTAGATGCGCCTTAAAATTATCTATCTCGTGGTGTGCAATTCAATTCGATTATCTTCCAAAAAACCCTAATTTTTCCCGAAAAACCTATTTTTCGACCAGTTTTTCGGCCATAAGTAGTCGAAATTAAGTACAAAATGACTCATATCGCATATCGTTAGATGCGTCTTAAAATTATCTATCTCGTGGTGTGCAATTCAATTCGATTATCTTCCAAAAAAGTTTAATTTTGCCCGAAAAACCTCTTTTTCAATTAGTTTTTCGGCCATAAGTAGTCGAAATTAAGTGCTAAATGGCTCATATCGCATATTGTTAGATGCGCCTTAAAATTATCTATCTCGTGGTGTGCAATTCAATTCGATTATCTTCCAAAAAACCCTCATTTTTCCCGAAAAACCTATTTTTCGACCAGTTTTTCGGCCATAAGTAGTCGAAATTAAGTACGAAATGACTCATATCGCATATCGTTAGATGCGTCTTAAAATTATCTATCTCGTGGTGTGCAATTCAATTCGATTATCTTCCAAAAAAGTTTAATTTTGCCCGAAAAACCTCTTTTTCAATTAGTTTTTCGGCCATAAGTAGTCGAAATTAAGTGCTAAATGGCTCATATCGCATATTGTTAGATGCGCCTTAAAATTATCTATCTCGTGGTGTGCAATTCAATTCGATTATCTTCCAAAAAACCCTAATTTTTCCCGAAAAACCTATTTTTCGACCAGTTTTTCGGCCATAAGTAGTCGAAATTAAGTGCTAAATGGCTCATATCGCATATTGTTAGATGCGCCTTAAAATTATCTATCTCGTGGTGTGCAATTCAATTCGACTATCTTCCAAAAAAGCCCAATTTTGCCCGAAAAACCTATTTTTCGACTAATTTTATGGCCATAAGTAGTCAAATTTAAATGCGAAATGGCTAATGTCGCATATCGTTAGATGCGTCTTAAAATTATCTATCTCGTGGTGTGCAATTCAATTCGACTATCTTCCAAAAAACCCTAATTTTGCCCGAAAAACCTATTTTTCGACCAGTTTTTCGGCCATAAATAGTCGAAATTAAGTGCGAAATGGCTCATATCGCATATCGTTAGATGCGTCTTAAAATTATCTATCTCGTGGTGTGCAATTCAATTCGATTATCTTCCAAAAAAGTTTAATTTTGCCCGAAAAACCTATTTTTCGACCAGTTTTTCGGCCATAAGTAGTCGAAATTAAGTACAAAATGACTCATATCGCATATCGTTAGATGCGTCTTAAAATTATCTATCTCGTGGTGTGCAATTCAATTCGATTATCTTCCAAAAAAGCCTAATTTTTCCCGAAAAACCTATTTTTCGACCAGTTTTTCGGCCATAAGTAGTCGAAATTAAGTACAAAATGACTCATATCGCATATCGTTAGATGCGACTTAAAATTATCTATCACGTGGTGTGCAATTCGATTCGATTATCTTCCAAAAAAGTTTAATTTTGCCCGAAAAACCTCTTTTTCAATTAGTTTTTCGGCCATAAGTAGTCGAAATTAAGTGCTAAATGGCTCATATTGCATATTGTTAGATGCGCCTTAAAATTATCTATCTCGTGGTATGCAATTCAATTCGATTATCTTCCAAAAAACCCCAATTTTGCCCGAAAAACCTATTTTTCGACCAGTTTTTCGGCCATAAGTAGTCGAAATTAAGTACGAGATGACTCATATCGCATATCGTTAGATGCGTCTTAAAATTATCTATCACGTGGTGTGCAATTCAATTCGATTATCTTCCAAAAAAGTTTAATTTTGCCCGAAAAACCTCTTTTTCAATTAGTTTTTCGGCCATAAGTAGTCGAAATTAAGTGCTAAATGGCTCATATCGCATATTGTTAGATGCGCCTTAAAATTATCTATCTCGTGGTGTGCAATTCAATTCGATTATCTTCCAAAAAACCCTAATTTTTCCCGAAAAACCTATTTTTCGACCAGTTTTTCGGCCATAAGTAGTCGAAATTAAGTACAAAATGACTCATATCGCATATCGTTAGATGCGTCTTAAAATTATCTATCTCGTGGTGTGCAATTCAATTCGACTATCTTCCAAAAAAGCCCAATTTTGCCCGAAAAACCTATTTTTCGACTAATTTTATGGCCATAAGTAGTCAAATTTAAATGCGAAATGGCTAATGTCGCATATCGTTAGATGCGTCTTAAAATTATCTATCTCGTGGTGTGCAATTCAATTCGACTATCTTCCAAAAAACCCTAATTTTGCCCGAAAAACCTATTTTTCGACCAGTTTTTCGGCCATAAATAGTCGAAATTAAGTGCGAAATGGCTCATATCGCATATCGTTAGATGCGTCTTAAAATTATCTATCTCGTGGTGTGCAATTCAATTCGATTATCTTCCAAAAAAGTTTAATTTTGCCCGAAAAACCTATTTTTCGACCAGTTTTTCGGCCATAAGTAGTCGAAATTAAGTACAAAATGACTCATATCGCATATCGTTAGATGCGTCTTAAAATTATCTATCTCGTGGTGTGCAATTCAATTCGATTATCTTCCAAAAAAGCCTAATTTTTCCCGAAAAACCTTTTTTTCGACCAGTTTTTCGGCCATAAGTAGTCGAAATTAAGTACAAAATGACTCATATCGCATATCGTTAGATGCGTCTTAAAATTATCTATCACGTGGTGTGTAATTCGATTCGATTATCTTCCAAAAAAGTTTAATTTTTCCCGAAAAACCTATTTTTTAACCAGTTTTCCGGCTATAAGTAGTCGAAATTAAGTGCGAAATGGCTCATATCGCATACCGTTAGATGCGTCTTAAAATTATCTATCTCGTGGTGTGCAATTCAATTCGATTATCTTCCAAAAAAGCCTAATTTTGCCCGAAAAACCTATTTCTCGACTAATTTTATGGCCATAAGTAGTCAAATTTAAATGCGAAATGGCTCATGTCGCATATCGTTAGATGCGTCTTAAAATTATCTATCTCGTGGTGTGCAATTCAATTCATCGATCAAGCCGAGTAAATTTTAGACAATGTCCAATAATCGTCGATCAAGCCGAGTGAATTTTAGACAATGTCCAAATATCGTCGATCAAGGCGAGTAAATTTTAGACAATGACCAAAAATCGTCGGTCAAACCGAGTGATTTTTAGACATTGTCCAAAAATCGTCGGTAAAGCCGAGTAAATTTTAGACAATGTCCAATAATTGTCGAACAAGCCGAGTAAATTTTAGACAATGTCCAAAAATCGTCCATTAACACGACTCATTTTTAGACAATGTCCAAAAATCGTCCATCAACACAAGTCATTTTTAGACAATGTCCAAAAATCGTCGTCAAAGTTAGGTCACTTTTAGACAATGTCCAAAAATCGTCCATCAACACGAGTCATTTTTAGACAAAGTCCAAAAATCGTCCATAATTACGAGTCATTCTTAGACAATGTCCAAAAATCGTCCATCAACACGAGTCATTTTTAGACAATGTCCAAAAATCGTCCATCAACACGAGTCATTTTTGGACAATGTCCAAAAATCGTCCATCAACACGAGTCATTTTTAGACAATGTCCAAAAATCGTCCATCAACACGAGTCATTTTTGGACAATGTCCAAAAATCGTCCATCAACACGAATCATTTTTAGACAATGTCCAAAAATCGTCCATAAACACGAGTCATTCTTAGACAATGTACAAAAATCGTCCATCAACACGAGTCATTTTTAGACAATGTCCAAAAATCGTCGTCAAAGTTAAGTCATTTTTGGACAATGTCCAAAAATCGTCCATCAACACGAATCATTTTTAGACAATGTCCAAAAATCGTCCATAAACACGAGTCATTCTTAGACAATGTCCAAAAATCGTCCATCAACACGAGTCATTTTTAGACAATGTCCAAAATTCGTCCATCAACACGAGTAATTTATAGTCAATGTCCAAAAATCGTCCAGCAACACGAGTCATTTTTAGAATATATCTAAAAATCATCCATCAACTAGAGTCATTTTTAGACAATGTCCAAAATTCGTCGTCAAAGTTAAGTCACTTTTAGACAACATCCAAAAATCGTCCATCAGCACGAGTAATTTTTAGACAATGTCCAAAAATCGTCCATCAGCACGAGTAATTTTTAGACAATGTCCAAAAATCGTCCATCAGCACGAGTAATTTTTAGACAATGTCCAAAAATCGTCCATCAACACGAGTCATTTTTAGACAATGTCCAAAAATCGTCCATCAACTCGGGTCATTTTTAGACAATGTCCAAAAATCGTCGATGAACACGAGTCATTTTTAGACAATATCTAAAAATCATCCATCAACACGAGTCATTTATAGACAATGTCCAAAAATCGTCCATCAACTCGGGTCATTTTTAGACAATGTCCAAAAATCGTCGATGAACACGAGTCATTTTTAGACAATATCTAAAAATCATCCATCAACAAGATTCATTTTTAGACAATGTCCAAAAATCGTCCATAAGCACGAGTCATTCTTAGACAATGTCCAAAATTCGTCCATCAACACGAGTCATTTTTAGACAATGTCAAAAATCGTCCATCAACATGAGTCATTTTTAGACAATGTCCAAAAATCGTCCATCAACATGAGTCATTTTTAGACAATGTCAAAAATCGTCCATCAACACGAGTCATTTCTAGACAATGTCCAAAAATCGTCCATCGACAGGAGTCATTTTTAGACAATGTCCAAAAATCGTCCATCAACACGAGTCACTTTTAGACAATGTCCAAAAATCGTCCATCAACACGAGTCATTTTGAGACAATGTCCAAAAATCGTCGTCAAAGTTAAGTCACTATCAGACAATGTTCAAAAATCGTCCATCAACACGAGTAATTTTTAGACAATGTCCAAAAATCGTCCATCAACACGGGTCATTTTTAGACAATGTCCAAAAATCGTCCATGAATACGAGTCATTCTTAGACAATGTCCAAAATTCGTCCATCAACACGAGTCATTTTTAGACAATGTCCAAAAATCGTCCATCAACACGGGTCATTTTTAGACAATGTCCAAAAATCGTCCATCAACACGGGTCATTTTTAGACAATGTCAAAAATCGTCCATCAACACGAGTCATTTCTAGACAATGTCCAAAAATCGTCCATCGACAGGAGTCATTTTTAGACAATGTCCAAAAATCGTCCATCAACACGAGTCGTTCTTAGACAATGTCCAAAATTCGTCCATCAACACGAATCATTTTTAGACAATGTCCAAAAATCGTTCATCAACACGAGTCATTTTTAGACAATGTCCAAAAATCGTCCATCAACACGAGTCATATTTAGACAATGTCCAAAAATCGTCCATCAACACGAGTCATTTTTAGACAATGTCCAAAAATCGTCCATCAACACGAGTCATTTTTGGACAATGTCCAAAAATTGTCCGTCAACACGAGTTATTTTTGGACAATGTCCAAAAATCGTCCATCAACACGAGTCATTTTTAGACAATGTCCAAAAATCGTCCATCAACGCGAGTCATTTTTAGACAATGTCCAAAAATCGTCCATAAGCACGAGTCATTTTTAGACAATGTCCAAAAATCGTCCATCAACACGGGTCATTTTTAGACAATGTTCAAAAATCGTCCATCAACATGAGTCATTTTTAGACAATGTCAAAAATCGTCCATCAACACGAGTCATTTCTAGACAATGTCCAAAAATCGTCCATCGACAGGAGTCATTTTTAGACAATGTCCAAAAATCGTCCATCAACACGAGTCATTTTTAGACAATGTCCAAAAATCGTCCATCAACACGAGTCATTTTTAAACAATGTCAAAAATCGTCCGACAACACGAGTCATTTTTAGACAATGTCCAAAAATCGTCCATCAACACGAGTCATTTTTGGACAATGTCCAAAAATCGTCCATCAACACGAGTCATTTTGAGACAATGTCCAAAAATCGTCGTCAAAGTTGTCACTTTTAGACAATGTTCAAAAATCGTCCATCAACACGAGTAATTTTTAGACAATGTCCAAAAATCGTCCATCAACACGAGTCATTTTTGGACAATGTCCAAAAATCGTCCATCAACACGAGTCATTTTTAGACAATGTCCAAAAATCGTCCATCAACACGAGTTATTCTTAGACAATGTCCAAAAATCGTCCATCAACACGAGTCATTTTTGGACAATGTCCAAAAATCGTCCATCAACACGAGTCATTTTGAGACAATGTCCAAAAATCGTCGTCAAAGTTGTCACTTTTAGACAATGTTCAAAAATCGTCCATCAACACGAGTAATTTTTAGACAATGTCCAAAAATCGTCCATCACACGAGTCATTTTTGGACAATGTCCAAAAATCGTCCATCAACACGAGTCATTTTTAGACAATGTCCAAAAATCGTCCATCAACACGAGTCGTTCTTAGACAATGTCCAAAATTCGTCCATCAATACGAGTCATTTTTAGACAATGTCCAAAAATCGTCCATCAACACGAGTCATTTTTAAACAATGTCCAAAAATCGTCCACCAACACGAGTTACTTTTAGACATTGTCCAAAAATCGTCCATCAACACGAGTCATTTTTAGAAAATGTCCAAAAATCGTCCATCAACACGAGTCATTTTTAGAAAATGTCCAAAAATCGTCCATCGACAGAAGTCATTTTTAGACAATGTCCAAAAATCTTCCATCAACACGAGTCATTTTTTGACAATGTCCAAAAATCGTCCATCAACACGAGTCATTTTTGGACAATGTCCAAAATTCGTCCATCAATACGAGTCATTTTTAGACAATGTCCAAAAATCGTCCATCAACACGAGTCATTTTTAAACAATGTCCAAAAATCGTCCACCAACACGAGTCATTTTTAGACAATGTCCATAAATCGTCCATCAACACGAGTCGTTCTTAGACAATGTCCAAAATTCGTCCATCAATACGAGTCATTTTTAGACAATGTCCAAAAATCGTCCAACACGAGTCATTTTTAGAAAATGTCCAAAAATCGTCCATCGACAGAAGTCATTTTTAGACAATGTCCAAAAATCGTCCATCAACACGAGTCATTTTTAGACAATGTCCAAAAATCGTCCATCAACACGAGTCATTTTGAGACAATGTCCAAAAATCGTCGTCAAAGTTAAGTCACTTTTAGACAATGTTCAAAAATCGTCCATCAACACGAGTAATTTTTAGACAATGTCCAAAAATCGACCATCAACACTGGTCATTTTTAGACAATGTCCAAAAATCGTCCATGAATACGAGTCATTCTTAGACAATGTCCAAAATTCGTCCATCAACACGAGTCATTTTTAGACAATATCCAAAAATCGTCCATCAACACGGGTCATTTTTAGACAATGTCCAAAAATCGTCCATCAACACGGGTCATTTTTAGACAATGTTCAAAAATCGTCCATCAACATGAGTCATTTTTAGACAATGTCAAAAAACGTCCATCAACACGAGTCATTTCTAGACAATGTCCAAAAATCGTCCATCGACAGGAGTCATTTTTAGACAATGTCCAAAAATCGTCCATCAACACGAGTCGTTCTTAGACAATGTCCAAAATTCGTCCATCAACACGAATCATTTTTAGACAATGTCCAAAAATCGTTCATCAACACGAGTCATTTTTAGACAATGTCCAAAAATCGTCCATAAGCACGAGTCATTTTTAGACAATGTCCAAAAATCGTGGACGATTTTTGGACATTGTCTAAAAACGACTCGTGTTGATGGACGATTTTTGGACATTGTCCAAAAATGACTCGTGTTGACGGACGATTTTTGGACATTGTCTAAAAATGACTCGTGTTGATGGACGATTTTTGGACATTGTCTAAATATGACTCGTGTTGATGGAAGATTTTTGGACATTGTCTAAAAATGACTCGTGTTGATGGACGATTTTTGGACATTGTCTAAAAATGACTCGTGTTGATGGACGATTTTTGGACATTGTCTAAAAATGACTCGTGTTGATGGACGTTTTTTGGACATTGTCTAAAAATGACTCCTGTCGATGGACGATTTTTGGACATTGTCTAAAAATGACTCGTGTTGATGGACGCTTTTTGGACATTGTCTAAAAATGACTCGTGTTCATGGACGATTTTTGGACATTGTCTAAAAATGACTCGTGTTGATGGACGATTTTTGGACATTGTCTAAAAATGACTCGTGTTGATGGACGATTTTTGGACATTGTCTAAAAATGACTCGTGTTGATGGACGATTTTTGGACATTGTCTAAAAATGACTTCTGTCGATGGACGATTTTTGGACATTTTCTAAAAATGACTTCTGTCGATGGACGATTTTTGGACATTTTCTAAAAATGACTCGTGTTGATGGACGAATTTTGGACATTGTCTAAGAACGACTCGTGTTGATGGACGATTTATGGACATTGTCTAAAAATGACTCGTGTTGGTGGACGATTTTTGGACATTGTTTAAAAATGACTCGTGTTGATGGACGATTTTTGGACATTGTCTAAAAATGACTCGTATTGATGGACGAATTTTGGACATTGTCCAAAAATGACTCGTGTTGATGGACGATTTTTGGACATTTTCTAAAAATGACTCGTGTTGATGGACGATTTTTGGACATTTTCTAAAAATGACTCGTGTTGATGGACGATTTTTGGACAATGTCTAAAAGTAACTCGTGTTGGTGGACGATTTTTGGACATTGTTTAAAAATGACTCGTGTTGATGGACGATTTTTGGACATTGTCTAAAAATGACTCGTATTGATGGACGAATTTTGGACATTGTCTAAGAACGACTCGTGTTGATGGACGATTTTTGGACATTGTCTAAAAATGACTCGTGTTGATGGACGATTTTTGGACATTGTCCAAAAATGTGTCGTGTTGATGGACGATTTTTGGACATTGTCTAAAAATTACTCGTGTTGATGGACGATTTTTGAACATTGTCTAAAAGTGACAACTTTGACGACGATTTTTGGACATTGTCTCAAAATGACTCGTGTTGATGGACGATTTTTGGACATTGTCCAAAAATGACTCGTGTTGATGGACGATTTTTGGACATTGTCTAAGAATAACTCGTGTTGATGGACGATTTTTGGACATTGTCTAAAAATGACTCGTGTTGATGGACGATTTTTGGACATTGTCCAAAAATGACTCGTGTTGATGGACGATTTTTGGACATTGTCTAAAAATTACTCGTGTTGATGGACGATTTTTGAACATTGTCTAAAAGTGACAACTTTGACGACGATTTTTGGACATTGTCTCAAAATGACTCGTGTTGATGGACGATTTTTGGACATTGTCCAAAAATGACTCGTGTTGATGGACGATTTTTGGACATTGTCTAAAAATGACTCGTGTTGTCGGACGATTTTTGACATTGTTTAAAAGTGACTCGTGTTGATGGACGATTTTTGGACATTGTCTAAAAATGACTCGTGTTGATGGACGATTTTTGAACCTTGTCTAAAAATGACTCGTGTTGATGGGCGATTTTTGGACATTGTCTAAAAATGACTCGTGTTGATGGACGATTTTTGAACATTGTCCAAAAATGACTCGTGCTGATGGACGATTTTTGGACATTGTCCAAAAATGACTCGTGTTGATGGACGATTTTTGGACATTTTCTAAAAATGACTCGTGTTGATGGACGATTTTTGGACAATGTCTAAAAATGACTGGTGTTTATGGACGATTTTTGGACATTGTCTAAAAATGACTCGTGTTCATAGACGATTCGACGACCCAAGTCTAAAGAATATGGCTGCTGCTGTTGTCTTGACATAATGGTGTTCCTGGACAGACTTCACAATAATATTAAATATATGTTATTAAATATATAATATTAAATACATATATATTATATCTGTAGAATATATATATTTGATATCAATAAATATAACTTCATAATATATATGAGTATTTATTTCTAAAATATATTGTATGTATTTCAGAGATCCATGTTACAAGTATAGACTGCAAGTTTATGATTAGTCATATTCTAAAATAATATTATAATGTACACTGTAGTATGTATTGAACTTGTAATATACAAGTTCAAGTGTAATGTATTCATGCATATCTGTATTATGCAAGCACCAAGTACCCATATAAACATGTAAGAATAGATGGATACTTGGTGCATGCAAATACAGAGAGAGATAGGCATGAACACATTACACTTGAACATGTATACTACAAGTACAATACATACAACAATGTATATTATAATGTTATTTTAGAATATGACTATACATGAACTTGCAGTAAATACTTATAAATAACATGGATAAGATTACTAGATAGATACGAAGGTAGAGCGGTTAGGTATAAACGCTCTACTGCTGTCGAAGAGCAGCGTCGGTACTGTCGGTTCGACGGAGACGTCGAACCGACATAGTTATCGGAAGCTCTGGCGGTAACGTGAACGTAGAGCGGTTAGGTATAAACGCTCTATCGCTGTCGATACGACGGAGACGTCGGACCGACCTAGTTATCGGAAGCTCTGGTGGTAACGGAGGCTGAATTAAACAGAACAAAAGGAAGATCCGAGTTTATACTGTATTAGAACGACGTGGTGCAGTGGATAGCACACACGTCCAATTACTATTGCTGGCATGGTCACTGTCCTCGGATCAAATCCGAAGAAGCGTCCTAGACACTGACACTGACACTGACACTGACACTGACACTGACACTGACACTGACACTGACACTGACACTGACACTGACACTGACACTGACACTGACACTGACACTGACACTGACACTGACACTGACACTGACACTGACACTGACACTGACACTGACACTGACACTGACACTGACACTGACACTGACACTGACACTGACACTGACACTGACACTGACACTGACACTGACACTGACACTGACACTGACACTGACACTGACACTGACACTGACACTGACACTGACACTGACACTGACACTGACACTGACACTGACACTGACACTGACACTGACACTGACACTGACACTGACACTGACACTGACACTGACACTGACACTGACACTGACACTGACACTGACACTGACACTGACACTGACACTGACACTGACACTGACACTGACACTGACACTGACACTGACACTGACACTGACACTGACACTGACACTGACACTGACACTGACACTGACACTGACACTGACACTGACACTGACACTGACACTGACACTGACACTGACACTGACACTGACACTGACACTGACACTGACACTGACACTGACACTGACACTGACACTGACACTGACACTGACACTGACACTGACACTGACACTGACACTGACACTGACACTGACACTGACACTGACACTGACACTGACACTGACACTGACACTGACACTGACACTGACACTGACACTGACACTGACACTGACACTGACACTGACACTGACACTGACACTGACACTGACACTGACACTGACACTGACACTGACACTGACACTGACACTGACACTGACACTGACACTGACACTGACACTGACACTGACACTGACACTGACACTGACACTGACACTGACACTGACACTGACACTGACACTGACACTGACACTGACACTGACACTGACACTGACACTGACACTGACACTGACACTGACACTGACACTGACACTGACACTGACACTGACACTGACACTGACACTACCTACCTACCTACCTACCTACCTACCTACCTACCTACCTACCTACCTACCTACCTACCTACCTACCTACCTACCTACCTACCTACCTACCTACCTACCTACCTACCTCCCTACCTACCTACCTACCTACCTACCTACCTACCTACCTACCTACCTACCTACCTACCTACCTACCTACCTACCTACCTACCTACCTACCTACCTACCTACCTACCTATCTATTTACCTATTTACCTACCTACCTATTTACCTATTTACCTACCTACCTACCTACCTATCTATCTACCTACCTACCTACCGACCTACCTACCTACCTACCTACCTACCTACCTACCTACCTACCTACCTACCTACCTCCCTACCTACGTACCTACCTACCTACCTACCTACCATGGTACCTACCTACCTACCTACCTACCTCCCTACCTCCCTACCTACCTACCTACCTACCTACCTACCTACCTACCTACCTACCTACCTACCTACCTACCTACCTACCTACCTACCTACCTCCCTACCTACCTCCCTACCTACCTCCCTCCCTCCCTCCGTCCCTACCTACCTACCTACCTACCATGGTCCCTACCTACCTACCTACCTACCTACCTACCTACTTACTTACCTACCTACCTACCTACCTCCCTACCTACCTACCTACCTACCTACCTACCTACCTACCTACCTACCTACCTACCTACCTACCTACCTACCTACCTACCTACCTACCTACCTACCTACCTACCTACCTACCTACCTACCTACCTACCTACCTACCTACCTACCTACCTACCTACCTACCTACCTACCTACCTACCTACCTACCTACCTACCTACCTACCTACCTACCTACCTACCTACCTACCTACCTACCTACCTACCTACCTACCTACCTACCTACCTACCTACCTACCTACCTACCTACCTACCTACCTACCTACCTACCTACCTACCTACCTACCTACCTACCTACCTACCTACCTACCTACCTACCTACCTACCTACCTACCTACCTACCTACCTACCTACCTACCTACCTACCTACCTACCTACCTACCTACCTACCTAATGTGCGATATGAGCCGTTACGCATTTAATTTCGACTACTTATGGCCGAAAAACTGCTTGAAAAATAGGTTTTTTGAGAAAAGTTAGGTCTTTTTGGAAAATAATCGAATCGAATTGCACATCACGTGATAGATTAGTTTAAGACGCATCTAACGATATACGATATGAGCCGTATCGCACTTAATTTCGACTACTTATGGCCGAAAAACTGGTTGAAAAATAGGTTTTTTGAGCAAAGTTAGGTCTTTTTGGAAAATAATCGAATCGAATTGCACACCACGCGATAGATAATTTTAAAACGCATCTAACGATGTGCGATATGAGCCGTTTCGCACTTAATTTCGACTACTTATGGCCGAAAAACTGGTTGAAAAATAGGTTTTTTGAGCAAAGTTAGGTCTTTTTGGAAAATAATCGAATCGAATTGCACACCACGCGATAGATAATTTTAAAACGCATCTAACGATATGCGATATGAGCCGTTTCGCACTTAATTTCGAATACTTATGGCCGAAAAACTGGTTGAAAAATAGGTTTTTTGAGCAAAGTTAGGTCTTTTTGGAAAATAATCGAATCGAATTGCACACCACGCGATAGATAATTTTAAGTCGCATCTAACGATATGCGATATGAGCCGTTTCGCACTTAATTTCGAATACTTATGGCCGAAAAACTGGTTGAAAAATAGGTTTTCTGAGCAAAGTTAGGTCTTTTTGGAAAATAATCGAATCGAATTGCACACCATGTGATAGATAATTTTAAGACGCATCTAACAATATGCGATATGAGCCGTTTCGAAGTTAATTTCGACTACTTATGGCCGAAAAACTGGTTGAGAAATAGGTTTTTTGAGCAAACTTAGGTCTTGTTGGAAAATAATCGAATCGAATGGCACACCATGTGATAGATAATTTTAAGTCGCATCTAACGATGTGCGATATGAGCCCTTTCGCACTTAATTTCGACTACTTATGGCCGAAAAATTGGTAGAAATATGAGTTTTTTGGGCCAAATTAGGCTTTTTTGGAAGATAATTGAATCGATTTGCACACCACGCGATAGATAACATAATGACGCATCTAACGATATACGACATTACCCATTTCGCACTTAGTTTCGACTACTTATGGCCGAAAAACTGGTTGAAAAGCAGGTTTTTTGGGCAAAATAAGGCCATTTTGGCAAATAATCGGGTCGAATCGCACACCACGCGATAGATAATTTCAAGACGCATCTAACGATATACGACATTAGCCACTTTGCACTTAATTTCAACTACTTATTGCCAATAAAGTGGTAAAAATTTTTTTTTTTGGGCAAAATAAAGCCATTTCGGCAAATAATCGAGTCGAATCGCACACCACGCGAAAGATAATTTTAAGACGCATCTAACGATATACGACATTACCCATTTCGCACGCAATTTCGACTACTTATAGCCGAAAAACCGATTAAAAAATGGGTTTTTTGGGCAAAATAAGGCCATTTTGGCAATTAATCGGATCGAATCGCACACCACGTGATAGATAATCTCAAGACGCATCTAACGATATTGAATAAAAATCACTCAGGATTGACAACGATTTTTGGACATTAACTAACAATCACTCGAATTTGATGACGATTTTTGGAAACTATCTAAAATTACTCAGATTTGTCAACATTTTTGGACATTGTCTAAAAATCACTCGGTTTTGACGACGATTAATTGACATTGTTAAATCACTTGCGTTTGACGTCGATTTTTGGACATTATCTAAAAATCACTCGGGTTTTACGACGATTTTTGGACATTGTCTAAAAATCCCTCGGGTTCGACAAAGATTTTTGGACATTGTCTAAAAAGCATTCAGGTTTGACGTCGAATTTGGAAATAGTCCCCACTTATAGCACATTTTGGATATTTTAAGCACGAAAAAGTTGTATTTTTGCGGGGTTTTCGCGGTTTTTGTGACTTTTTCGACATCTATTGTGAACCGATGTTAATTTTGTCTTAGATATGATATAGAACAATAAAATACGAATCGAACAGTATGAAATAGTTGCCACTGTCAGTACATTTTGGATATTTTAAGCAAGAAAATCTTGTATTTTTTCGGGTTTTTCGCGGTTTTTGTGACTTTTTCGGCATCTATTGCGAGCCGATGTTAATTTTGTCTTAGATATGATATAGAGCAATAAAATAGGAATCGAACAGTATAAAATAATCCCCACTTTCAGTACATTTTGGATATTTTAAGCAAGAAAAACTTGCATTTTTGCGGGTTTTACGCGGTTTTTGTGACTTTTTCGACATCTATTGTGAATCGATCTTAATTTTGTCTTAGATATGATATAGAACAATAAAGTATGAATCGAAAAGTATGAAATAGTTGCCACTTCCAGTACATTTTGGATAGTTTAAGCCAGAAAAACTTGTATTTTTGCGGGGTTTTCGCGGTTTTTGTGACTTTTTCGACATCTATTGCGAACCGATGTTAATTTTGTTTTAGATATGATATAGATACCAATGAAATACGAATCGAACAGTATGAAATAGTTGCCACTTTCAGCACATTTTGGATATTTTAAGCAGGAAAAACGTGTATTTTTGCGGGGTTTTCGCGGTTTTTGTGAGTTTTTCGGCATCTATTATGGACCGATGTTAATTTTGTCTCAGATATGATATAGAGCATTAAAGTACGAATCTAACAGTTTGAAATAGTCTCCACTTTTAGCACATTTTGGATATTTTAAACAAGAAAATTCAAAATTAACATCGGTTCATAATAGATATCGAAAAAGGAACAAAACCCCCGAAAAACCCGCAAAAATACAGGCTGTTCTTGAATAAAATATCTAAAATGTATTAAAAATGGCTAGTATTTTACACTGTTCGATTCGTATTTTAATGCTCTACATCATATCGAAGACAAAATTAACATCGGTTCATAATGAATTCATTTTTAGACAGTGACAAAAATTGTCATCAAATCCGAGTGATTTTTAGACAATGTCCAAAAATTGTCGTCAATTCCAAGTGATTTTTGGACATTGTTCGAAAATTGTCGTAGAATCGGAGTGTTTTTAGACAATGTCCAAAAACCGACGTCAAATCCGATTGATTTTGGACAATGTCCATATATCGAACCGGAGTGATTTTTAGACAATGTCAAAAAACCGTTAATAAATCAGAGTCATCTTTAGGCAATGTCCAAAAATCGTCGACAAACCCAAGTGATTTTAGACAATGTCCAAAATTCGTAGTCAAATCCGAGTGATTTTTGGAGAAAGTCCACAAATCGTCGTCAAATCCGAGTGATTCCTGATAATATCCAAAAATACTCGTCAAATCCAAATGATTTTTGGACATTGTCCAAAAATTGTCGTAGAATCGGAATGTTTTTAGACAATGTCTTCTTGTACTTAATGTATATGCATATGTTATCGTCGGTAACTGACGATCCCTGGGCAATGTCGAAATGTTAAGTGCATGTTGATTTTTAGGTCATGTTTAACATAGTCAACTATCTATCATCTGTAATTTTTGAACACTGTAGAAAGACACGTTTTTCCAGCGGTTTTTTGGACTTTTTCGGTATCCATTGTGAATCGATTTTAATTGTGTTTAGAGATATACATAAAATATTAAACTACGCATCAATCAGTATGAATTTTTTGCCAGAGTTTTAATAAATTGTATATTTTAAACATGAAAAAGTGTTTTTAGTGATTTTTTGGTATTCATTGTAGACAGATTTTAATTCTGACAACAAAATCTATATGAAGCACTAAAATACACATTGACCAGTATAAATTTGTTGCCAGATTTTTAATAATTTGTATATTTTAGGCACTAAAAATATTTTTTTAATGGTTTTTTGGATTTTTTATATCCATTGTGGACCGATTTCACTTTGTCTAGAAACCTACAAAAAGCACTAAAATACGCATCGACCAGTATGGATTTGTTGCCATATTTTTAATAATTTGTATAATTTAGGTACTAAAAATATTTTTTTAATAGTTTTTTGTTTTTTTTTTGTACTCATTACGTACCGATTTCACTTTGTCTACAAATCTACAAAAAGCACTAAAATACGCATCGACCAGTATGAATTTGTTGCCATATTTTTAATAATTTGTATATTTTAGACACGAAAAAAATTTTTTTGCTGTTTTTTGAACGTACTTCGACGATTTTATAGACATTGTCTAAAAATCAAAGGATATGATTGACATATATTCTAACGAGGCCAAAAATCACTTCTGATTGACTACGAATTTTAGACGTACGTACTCTCACGCCTGCATGCATACACACTCACACATGCGCACTAACATATACACAACAACACATACACACTAACATATACACAATAACACTTACACACTAGTACATACACACTGACCCACATATACACACTAGTTGTATAAAAATCACAGACGATGACAGACAATTTTTGGAACAGGCAGAAGTATTACTGGTGTGTGACGACGATTTTTAGACATTGTCTAAAAATCACGAGCCAAAATAGACAAATTGGTATTAGACTCAAAGAGTACGTAAATTTAATTGCGTTTCATGACGATTTTTAGATATAGTTTCAAAATCACAAACGGTGAAAGACATTTTTTTGGAAAAAGACGAAAAATCACTTCGGTGTGATAACGATTTTAAGACTTTGCCTAAAAATCACGGACGATGACAGACAATTTTTGGAAGAGGTTAAAAATTCAGTCGTGCGTGACGATTTAAAGACATTGTCTAAAAATCATAGTCCATGTTACGCCTATATTCTGTCGTGGTCGAAAAATCACTTGTTTGACGACGATTTTTAGACATTGACTAAAATTTACAGGTGAGAATAGACCCCTATTTTGACGAGGTAGAAAAATCACTTGTGTTTTACGACGATTTTTAGTCATTGACTAAAACTAATTGTAGCGCAGATGAGATATCGGCTTTGTTCAAAAAACAATAATATATTAGAGTAGTTTTTCGACTTTGTCTAAGTAATTATTCTAGACTTCAAGATATTTACTGATCTTACTCAAAAATCTTCATTATGCTTGAGTGACTTTTGGATAATGTCTAAATTCGTTATACAATCCAAGTGATTTCTAGGCATGGTTCATTGATTATCATCAAATGCTAATAATTTTCAGACATTGTCTAAAATACTTTTTGTAGCGCCGATGATATATCGTATTTGTCCAAAAATCAATAATATATTAGAGTAATGTTTAGACTATGTTTAAAATTCTTGTAGATGTCAAGGAAATTACCGGCTTGCCCAAAAACCTTCAATGCCAGGTTGACATTTCAAAAATGTCTAAAAATCGTCGTCCAATTCAAGTAATTTCTATGCTTTCTCGAAAGTTATAATTAAATTCGAGTAATTTTTAGTTATAAAAGTCTCCATGTAGCGCCGATCATTTCTCGACTTTGTCCAAAAATTGATAATTGATTAGAATTTTTTTAGACATTATCAATTGCCTTTATAACATATGTTATTTTACTTTTACTTTTAACAAATTCTAAAAGTCGTCGTAGAACACAAATGACTTCTAATCTTTATCCAAAGATCGTCATCAATCTCATATATTGTTATATATTGTCTAATATACTCCTTTTATCGACGTTGATTTGTCGACTTGTGTAACAATCGACAATACTTTAGATTGATTTTTAGACATTATCTAAAATTTGTCTTTAGTTTGATGTAAATGTCTGTCTACTCAAAAATCTACATTATGTTATAACTTTTGGACAATGCAAAAATTCATCGTCAAACTCAAATGATTTCTCAGCTTTCTCCAAGCATCGTCATTAAACTCGACTGATTTTTGTTCATTGACTAAATTTTTTCTTGAGGCCAATTTGGTTACTCGGCTTTGCCTAAAAACCTTCATTATGTTGGAATAACTTTTGGACAATGTCTAAAATTTGTCGTACAACCCATGTGATTCTTAGGCTTTGTCGAAAGATGGTTACCAGCTCGAATGTTTTTTTAGAAAAGTCAAATGATTTCCCCGTTTTGTCCGTAAATGTCCTTTATGTTAGAGTAACGTTTGGATATTGTCTATCTCAAGTATATTTTACACCCGTTCCTAATGTCATTATATTCGAACAATTTTTTGATAAAGTCCAAAAATTATCATTCAGCCAATGACATTTTCTAGCATTGTCCAAAATTGAAAGGCTCAATTTTTTTTATATGACGCATAGTAATCGTTAATTCTGTTTATTTGTAAAATGATAAAATATAAATTAATCTTTACGATAATATTTAATCATTGTCGAATAAATTTATGTGTTTTATGACTCATTTGACAAGGTAGAAAGCATTCGAAGGTTTGACGGTGATTATTTTTTATTTTCTAAAAATTACACAGCCAAAATGATGATTGTAGAACGACGAGAAAAATCTAGCTCGAAGACGATTAAAAGTATTTATCAAAAAATCATTCGATCTCTGACAATTTTTTTACAAAGTCGAAAATTGCTTGGGTCGAAATTCATGATTTTTAGGGAATATCTAAACATTACTTGAACTGTAAGACATTTTTGGATCGAATATATATATATATATATATCAAAAACTTTGGAAATTTATATAATTGTGATAATTTTAATGAATTGTATTTAGCAAGATTATTTTGTAAAAAAAATAAGTAAAACGTGAAAAATATTTTTTTCGGATACGTTTAATAAAAGTAATAATATTTAATATTAAATATAATCAGCTACATTAAAAGATATATTTATTTGGTCTTGAATTAAAATAACTTGAAAGATTTAATGAATAATATTTAAACCAATAACAAATTAATTAATACATATGCAATCATTAATTTTGGATATTTTGCTGTTATATTTTACATGACTTGCTTTGACATGCAATGACTTGCAATGACATGCTTTGTATTATATATAATCGTTTTTATTAAAACAAATATTGTGTGGTATATTATCTTTTTTCCGAAAATAAAACTATATCATTATTCATAACGATCTGAATTTACATAAACGTATTTGTTAAGTAATGTAATGGATCTTTTTTATTTAATATTTTATTTTTAAATATCTAGTATTATTTTCGATCAAAGTTATTTATTGCAGATAAATCGTCATTATATTGTAAAATATTAAACTGGAAAACAAATATATTCATTAGTTTTCTTATTAATCAATGTATATATAGGTACGTACATGTATATATAAATTCTCTCTCTCTCACACACACACACACATACACACACACACACACACATATATATATATATATATATATATATATATATATATATATATATATATGTATGTATGTATGTATGTATATATATATATATATGTATATTTGTGTATGTGTCGAAATATATTTTGTCAAAGTGATATCAAAACCGCTTGAACAAGTGCAGACGAGTGCCACTATCAACATAGAGTATATGGAGTTCAGTAACATACTGTATTCACGATAATACCATTATGCAAATGCGACGGAGCCATAACAAAAGTTTAATAAGGTTCCAAGGCCACCGCGGATAAATATAAGCCCTTGAGTATGCAACTTCCACGTTTACGAAATACCAAATTCTCTTCATATAACCCCCGAGTAAAAGTACCTACCAACTTTTATTACGCTCTACACGTATTCCGATATGAATTTTCAATCAGATATTTAGAACAGTAAAATGCTGTCCATATCTGAAATAATCCAGTTATTGTGAGCACATCATATATTTCTGTGCATGAATATTTTACATAGTGTTTATAATTTAATTTCGACTCAATTTAATTTTATCAGATCTCTACTAAATACAATAAAGAGAATTTTTATTTTGTTCGTGACATTTAAATAAAAGTTTTTTAAAAGTAATTTTTTTATTAGTACTATAATTTTTAATTAATTTCATTATTCTTTTTTTATTTTTAATTCTTAATTAAGACTATTAATACTAAATTGGCAATAATAATTAATTTTACTTACTTTTAATAAATAATTTCATTAATACAATTGATATTTTATTTTTAATTTTTAGAATTCATAGAATATTTTTATACATATACCCAATCGATTCATACATACATATACCCAATTTGAGTCTATTTGATATTTTTGTAAAAAATGGAAATATCACAATGATTAGTTAACACAATAAAACGTTAACACAATTGATATGACAAGTTTTAATTTAAGCATGTATCATTTTTTTCAATAAATAGTGGTGATAAGAATAAGCATAGAAAAGTGTAATATAAAACAAGGAAATTACACATTTTTGAAAAAAATAATATTATAGTTAGATAAATAAATAATCGTATATTTCCGTTTCAAAATTTGTGTTCCATTAATTTACAACAATGATTTTAAGTATAATTAAGAAATAAAAAAGTAAAATATGAAAAATAATATAAAGATAATACCAGTGTAAAAAAGAAAGAAAAATAAATTATATTTTGGAAAATAATGCCGAACTAACGTTGATAGAAATTGTAACACATCTTAGAATATAAAGTAATGAAAATAAAATAGACATAACAAAATAACATAGAAAACAATTCTAGTGAATATAAATTGCACTAGAAGATGTAATTTTAGAGAACAAAAATGAAGATCTTACATAAATTCAATTATAAGAAAAAGAAACTTGAATCTCCTAATAAATATTCAAATGAAGGCCATGAATTCTGTGTCTCATTTTTCATAGAGAAAAGATTTAGTCTTTTTTAATTCATTTATACAATTTTAGTTTGGTGGAAATTTAATAGAGTATCGATAAAATAATATTTCACAATCCAATAAGACGACTGTATTTTAATTTGAATGAAGTATGTGTATATAATTTTGAAAATACAATAGATAAAATTGTTTACTTCAATACATTATTTTTTTTAAAGAAAAGTGGTTCATAGTAATGTTTAGAGAAGGATTTATTTTCGATAGAACAACGACCACAAGCATAAAACATAAATAGTTCGTCAATATCTACTATATAATATTTCGCATGCATAAATAAATTATAAAAAAAGACGAAAACCTTAAATATTTTTAGCTAAAAACAACTATAACATTTTCATTTAGTAATAGAAAAGTATCCAAAACTGTCCTGAAAATTATATATTATATATCATTCAATACTTATTTAAACATGTACCAATATATATATATATATATATATAAATTCAAAATGAAGAGTTTAACTATTTGTTCGTATGTATTAAAAAAATATTTAAAAAATAATTCTTTAAATCTCATAAGTAACATTTTCATATTTCCTGCTATTAAATAAATTAGTTGAGTAATTTATTAACACGAACAATATTTATTTTTCTTCTATTTTATCAGCATATTACAATATATGTCATTTCTTTTATCTGTAATTATATATACAATATATAAAATAAGAAGTCTAGTGCATAAAATTCACTTAATAAACGACTTCAATTTTCGTTAATAAATGTGAGGTCATTAAGAAACTGTCTTGTATTTAAAAAACATGAATAATTTCATATATGTATATATATATATATAACATGTACTATTTTAAAGAAAATTATATTTATATGCAGACTGAACAATCCAATAATTTAGTTAATTACACAAAATGTAACAAATTTTCGAATATGTACGCATTTTATTGATTACGACTTACAGTAGGTTCTAAACTTGTCCGTATTGAATTCCATTAAACGAGTTACGAATTATTGGACATTCGTCGGTCTAATTCAGTGAATTCACATTTAGATCTTCCGTTACCCGTCATCAACATCGTCATCATTGTCATCGTTGTCGGAATCATTAGTAGAATACGACGTCCTATCTGCACAGTCAAACCTTCAGTTTACTCTCAACTATCGTCCCATTACCCACCATCTTCAACCGATACCGCCGGCACATCGTGATATTTCATCTGACGACGCCGACGTGGTCCTTAATGCGCACGCATCCTTCTCATGGCCAACTGTCTAATTTGATATTCTCGCACGTCATACCGGCGGAGTGTCTGCGATTTTGAAAGCACTAACTCGATGCACCAGGAGCGTAGAAAACTATAAGAAGATATTTTTTATTAATATATTGTTTTATACATGTATATATATATATATATATATATATATATATATATATATATATAAATGTATATATAAGTGATAAAAATAATATTGACAAATAATAATGTGTTCCAATATTATCCAAATTTAGTTAGTAAATATAAATGCATATTATATACTTTTTAACCACGCCATTTCTCTGCCTGTTCTGATTTTAAATATGTTTTATGAAAAAAAATTTCATAGAAAAATATTTTTAAACGTTGCTTATTAAATGTTCATTTTTGAATTATTATAAATTGTTACTTACTTTTTATCATAATAGTATCTTTTACTGCTGTTTTAGAAAATATCTTATTAACAATATTTATTATATCAACTTATCAAAGTATACTTACTTCCTTACTACTTTTATATTTATCTGCATAGTCTTAATCATATATAATTCTGGTACAGAAGTGATCTTAGAGCTCATTTATTCTAACTTAAAATCACTGCACAGAAAAAAAGTTAAATGTCCTCTTAAGAAAACTAGAGAATATGTACCTTCATTAAAGTACAAACATATCGAAAAATCTTTATAGCAGGTGTTTTTCACACGATAAGATTTTTGTATGTTTTTTTGTTAAATGACGATCCATATAATATATTTTAGATTTAATAAAACTCGGAAGAGATTTTTAAATCACTGTAATTCATACTTAATAAGTATATAAATACTCCTATATTATAACAGCAGAATTATGACGGGACTAAACAGCTCTTCCGAGATTTATTAAATCACTGTAATTCATACTTAACAAGTATATAAATACCCCTATATTATGACAGTAGAATTACGAGTATGACAGGACTTCACTTATATTTGATCAAACTGAAACTATACTCTCTAAGTCTAGTTTTGTAAGGCTTGATCACATTTATGAATATATCAGTCTAAATGTATCTACTGTAACATGTTAGTCTGTAATTGAGATATAATTAGTCATATATTAAGTCATTAGACGTGTAACAGGACTTCTTATAATGTCACTGTATTAAATATAAACTGACATGTGATTATGTTTAAGTCCAAATTTATGATATTTAATCATATTTAGATATATTTAAGGAGCATATAGAGGTATTATACGTATCTATTATGACATGATAATTAGTACTAAGTATTGAATTATAAATATTTTAAATCATTAAATATACGACAAGATGTTCACTGATCCATGTTTGATTAAACTTATGTTAATAAGTCTGGGTTAAATTTATTTTATTTTAATTTGTGTATGATATTTTACCAAAATATATAGGTATGTATATAAGAACCTATTAAACTAAAATACTCAAATCATGATTTAATTTGGTTTTAGGATATTTTATTGTAACTAGGTATATTATGACAGTTATACAGATAAATATGTATTCATAATAACATGATAATTTTATTGATTATGACAAGTCGACACTAACATTAATGTATTAAATTTAAACTTATTTCACTATCGTAGTCTGCTTTTGTGACATTTGAACTTGTCTTGATACATTATGACAGATCTTTACAGGCAAGTTTATATCTAGTATATCATAGTCATCATTGTTAGGCATAAACTAATCATTATATATATATATATATAATATTATATATATATATATATATATATATATATGTATATATATATACATGTTTGTCTTATACTTACATATACCTCAATTCGTATGATTAAACTTACTTTATCATATTTTAGACAGGTTTGTGGTCATTTAAACTTATCTAGAGACATATTGACAGGTATATGGAAATAATCATGTTTTCATTTATATAGGTTTGTAATAGAGTAGTACTAATTGCTCTGTTATAGTGTAAATATACAAATATACATTAACTTGTTGAGGTCTGTGAACTTCATAATAAGAAATTATACGCTTTATCCGAATAAATAACATAACTGAGATAATTAACACTTATTTAGTCAAATTAAATAAACTAGCTTGAAAATGACATTCACCGGTGTTATGACATCTGATTTTAACTAGACCTAAACTTGTTCAAACTTAAATATTAATATAAATACTTACGTGTACCTGTATTGTTTAACCTGTTAATGTGCAAACATATATTAACTGTATGCATGTTACCACTACACAAAAATTATCAATGTAAAGTGAATCAGTATGTATTAAACACATAGACTTATGTCCAAATTTAAAATTATTTCTGTGAATTGAATTAAACTATATTTACCTTTTAAATCCAGTTTTGTGATCATTATAAAATTATATTTATTATCCTTTTATAATACAATATACATACTTGCATAGATTTTTTAAAATATCACTTTGTAAGATAAAATTTAATAAATTATATTGTGGTAAAATGTCCTAAACCAGCCTTACCTATACTAAAATCAATTTATTCAAATACAGTTAAGTGTAAAATTAAATATAATTTTAATAATTAATAAATTGGTAATTATATGGCTTATAATTACTCTTGTTATTACAGTTGATACGTGCATGAATAGACTTGTCGATACATCTCTAAACACGATAAAATATTTATCAATTTATAATTCTTAAAGTATAATTAACCATTTACCTCAATATATTCATAAAAAATAAGTTTACTATGGTTTTGTTGCATTTTATTACATTTTATGTTACATAGTGATATTTTAAGGGGTATATTCAAATATTTATGTTGTACTATAAGAAAATATTCAGTACAAAGTGTATAATTATTTATATATTAAGTCTTAGATTTATGACTAGTCTTGCACACATATTTCTATTTGATTAAACTAATTTGATATATTTTAGTTCATTTGTATGATATCTGATAATATGTTTGAATATTTAAACAAATCAGTACATGTATGTGTCTCTTTTAATAGAATTATCAGTGAAATACGTATAAATACTAATATTTTAAGTTGAAAGACCAACACTTTTGCACAAACCTAATATCTATGCTAGGCATTCGAATACTCTATATAATTAAACATACTTAAAATGTTGTTTTATTACATTTATTCCTATACCCTTTATTACATTGATCCCTTTTTTTATTAACCTTGCTAATTTCATATAAGTACATTAAAACGATCATATCGAATCAACTTTGCATGATCATTTCTGTATGCTTCATTTCGGGTCGATCACTAACGATTTTAAGGCGACATTATTACACTCGAGAGATCAGTTAGTCAGGGACAATCGAACAAGTTAAAATTACCTTCAGTAAATTTTCTAAATCAACATTAACACCTCAGCATTAACCTTCAACACATCCACATAAGTATAACCTTTTTTTGTTGTTAAATTAAATTCTAAACGAAAATAAAACAGTATTGATATAGCGTGTTTCTTTCGGAGTTAACCATTTTGTCGTGGAAAATAAGATTATATCGTTTTTGAAAAAACAATTATTTCACAATCAGTACTACAATTGACAATAATAAAGCACGTCTTTACACAAGTATGGTCAAAGTAGAATTGACGTAAAAATACTTCATTGAAAATAATTGATTACTTACGGGTTCGCCTAATATTTTCATTCATATTAATCACTTCACAAGTTATTCGTTTTTTTATACTGTCTAAATATTCTTTGGTTGGTAATAAAATTTAAAATTTTATTACCAAATAAATTACAAGTTTCTTTTCCAAATTAACATTACAAAATATTACCATTGAGATACTGATAAACATGAATTTGAAAAATATATTTCTATATCTATAGATATTAGATCTGAATGTTAACCTTTTCAATTTCCAGTGAAAATTTTGTTGCCACAATAAAATATGTTTACTTCTGTAAGATACAAATACCGTGAGCTTCGTTTATAACTTGTCCTTAACACTAGTGTTCTCAAAAAAATATTTTTAGAAAGATAGAGTTATATTAAATTAAACAAACTAGTTATTAATATTTTAACAATGTTATTAAATTAAAATGAAGTTTTATTGAATATATCTGTATGCTGTATATATTTAATTATTTACTATATAACTCTATATCTAAAAAATATTCATTATATTAAATAACATACATCTTTTTTTTTCTAATTAAATTTTTTAATAGTATTTAAACCTTTTTCATTTTAAAAAGTTTAAATCAATTTTTATCTGCATTTTTTATTAAATTATTTTATATGTTTTATAACTACATATCGGTCAATTATGTAAAAATATATTGAGTACAATGTCTACTTTGAAGGTTGTACAATATATTATTGATTGGTGCATAATATGTGTTCAAAGTTACCTTATTCTTCTTATCTCTAATTTATTAATTATATGAGCTCTGATTGTTTATTTCTATACCTGTGAAGCCGCAGATATATATTACCTTGTTCTTATTGATACTTGTACATCACATGAGTCTTTATCTGCTTCAACTAGTTTTGTCTCTTGAACTATTTAAGAGTAAGTGCAGATATCTAGTTATTTATACGTTATCAAAGGATAGCTTAATAATTGAAATTAGTCCTAGTATATCAAACTCATTTTATACTGAAGAATAAAAATTTTAGGATAACAATAATTATAATTCGTTATCATAAATGATAACCATCATTTATATCTCTTGCAAACGTAGAGATTACGTTCTTCATTTCTTCCTAAAGACAATACAAAAGATATTTAATATCAACTCAAATATTGAAATTACACTCATATCTTTCAATAATATCACGTGTTGACTATAATATTTGATTTAATTTATTTTAATGAAGTATAAAAAACAATATTTATATATTTATACTTTTATTATTTATCTTCTTTTCCATATATATTTACCATGTGAGAAAAATAAACAAATTATAAGTAAATAGTTATAATTATTAATAATAAATATTTGAATAATTCAATATAATGCATAATACTTTAACACGGTAGTGTAATCCACATGTGTTATAACAACAGAATTGATGATATTGACCAAAAAAATAAATAAATTTTATTTTTCTCACTACTTATCACATCATTTATATAACTTATTTTATTTTTCGTTTTTGAATTGTACTCCCAAAAAATATACTATAATTTATATTTTAAATATCTATTAATCTTCAACTATTACAACTGAAAAAACTGTTAGAATATTACATTAGATACACAAGCTCACATAAATAAATAAATAAATATATATATATATATATATATATATACATATTACTTAAGAGTATACAAGTTCTTGTAATATTTATAAATAATTTATTTAAATATTTTAAATTTGGAACTTATTATATTAAATAACAACAGTCAGTTACAAAATTTTTAATAGTGTTAAATATAATTTTCAGAAATATTCTAAAAGTAGATAGCAAATACCTTCTAAACTTTTTAAATTTTAATCTAAGGAACAGTTAAATCCTATCACTATAATTAAAATAATTAAATATTATAATAAATGAATTTGTAAATGTACGTTAAATCTCAACCAATTAGCTCTGATCAATTATCTTATTTAAATATTTATCTTTAAATTAATGATATTCAATATATAATTAACTATACATTTAGAAACAACCTAAATTTAATAGTATCTCACATTAAAGTATCTATAATTCTTTAACGTTTACAATTAGATTTATTTTATTTTTATTAAGTATTTCAATGAATAATTTGAAATATTTTTTATGATAATTCAACACTATTAATATAATACGAATTTTAAACACTGCTGTTATGAATAGTCATGTTAGAATATTTTCTGATCTATGAAATGTTACAGTTAATGAAAAGAGTTGAGAAATGTTTCATGCAAATTGACATATACGAGTATAAATCTAAATGTGTTACACGAAATCTACAGTGAATCAATTTATTTTATACGTGGACAATATTTATTTTATTTAGGTGACTTTTCCGAAAAACTATTTGTTTTATTCATACGCCGTGTTACAAGAAAGTTTATAGTAGTTTAGTATCAAGACACATATAGGTATTTATATTGCAACTTTCCCTCATAAAAGATACGCACGTTGTGTACACGTGAGTTTTGGACGTGCGGTGAGGCGTGGTGATACACGAAACGTGCAAGGATGAGACTGATGGGCTAAAGGGCCACAGGGCCGGCAGACGCAGTCGGGTGGTTTTGACGAAGTGCGTGATGGTAAACGCCGCCGCACTCTAGTGTCAAGACGTGACCACGGTCTCTCCGGGATGACATCCACTCACAAAGTGTTCTCCCTACATTCGAATGGGTGGGAAATGTTTTGTAACCCCTCTTACACTGTTTCAACGTATATCGATACATAGATAGGATGAGAACGAAGAAACGTCGTAAGGATAGTAGAGGGCTTCTCTTCGGCTCACTATTACCACCCACTGTCGTAACATCCACGAGGCTCTATATCACACGTCTGGGATGTTGATTGTAGTGCCCGTTGTGATTTTATGATTTGATGTCTTTGTATTTGCTTCAGAGTATATTTGTTCAAGTATATTCAATTTTTCTTTTTTTTAAAGAAAAATAAAATAAAACGGAATAAACTCAATAAAAAAAATATAAAAGAACAATATTTAATGAAAACTGAAATAACATTTTGATTTATCCTATGCTTAATCAAATAAAATAAATAAAAAAATATTTACATTCCATACACAAACAATATATCAAAAATGAACATCATCATTAACCCAACGGTGCAACAATCACCTAAAGTTAAGTTTACATATTTTAATTATCATAATATATATATAAATTTTTTATAACTATTTCCTATTAATACAAAAAAAAAGATATCTAAATTTATAAAAAAATCAGTGGTTATCTATTAGTTCAGATTTTGATTTTTTTCACTTCAACTTAACAGAGAGTTAATAAAAGTAAAATGAATAAAAATATATAATAGGTTAATTAATTTTAACACTTGTATGAATTCCTCTAAATAGTAAAGAGCATTAACAGACAGAAAAATTATCAAGATCTATGAGAGTAGCAATAAATATTAAATCAGTAACTTTATTATAATAGTGTAAAATTATTAACTGTTTATAGTTAACGCTGTACATTGCTTATAAGAACTACGAAATTACCATTATTTCCAAAATGAAAGAAATTCATTTCTATTTTAAAACAGATTTTTTAAAAACACTTTATTAATAATAACTTTTGGTGAAATTAATCTCAATTTGATTTAAGTCTATATCGAGTAACAGTTAAAAAATAACAGAAATTGCAGATAATTTGTAATCATAATAAGATCAGAAAACTATTTTTGTAGACCATTGTAACTTGATCTAATACTCTTTTTGTAACTTTTTAGTGTTATTAATGTTATTCAAAATAGTTTTCATTATATTTTTTATTACTATATCATAAAACTTACATGTTCTTTGATAAAAAAATCCTCTTAGTTATCACTATCCATGAGATATCTTGACAGTTATATCTTGACCATTTCTTTTCAGTTTACATTCATTAGCATATATTTAAAAAATTATAAAATGTTTCATTTGTTGATATTAATACTTTCTAGTTTATTTTTAAATCAAAAATGTATTTCTTTTTTAAATAATCTAACTATTCGTAATTATTATTCTTCATAAACGATTTTTTATATATAAACTTACATTAACTTACATTTTTACAATTTTTATTATTTGAAATTATATTATTTGCCGCACATTTATTTTTTTGCAGATTTAAAATAACGTTTTCTTTGTAACACTATGTTTCGGTAAAATAATCAACACAAAATAAAAATGATAGCTTAAAAGAAATCTGATACTTCCTTATACTAATTGACAACTGTACAAAATGACAATCATCCATTCAAACATTGTTACCAACTTTTAGTACTTTAAGTTACAAATTTTCTCTTAGATTTCATGTCTTGTTAACTAAATTAATATACTACATGTACACATATCTATATCTATCTATATATATATATATATATATATATATATATATATATATATATATATATATATTATATATATATATATATATATATATATATATATATATATCTATATATATATATATATATATATATATATATATATATATATATATAAAGTGGGGGAGAGAGAGAATGAACTTTTTTATAAAAATAGAAGAACTTTTTATATATGGGTTTTTTTTCTAAGGTTTAAAACAACATATACATCAATTTTTTAAAAAGGATATCTCTACTATCTTAAAATATTGAATTAATCTTGAAATCTATTAAGTTTGCTGTTTTATGTTATTTTTATTTATTAATTTTAAGTACTAAAAACGATTGAAGCCTTTACAACGTTATCAAATTTTATTCAAAAAAATATACTTGTGTTGATTTCATTCTGACTTAAATTATTTTATTATACTGAGTTATTTCTAGTACTGTGTATGGTTTATTTACAAAATCGATCAATTATATTTTTAAAAGATATATTTTTATCCAACGAAATTTTAAATAGGCTTAAAAAAGAATATAATGTTTCTATTTAAAAATGATATAAATTTTCTATTTTTAAAACTTAATTATACAGCCAATAGTAATGAGAAATATATATATATATATATATATATATATATATATGTATTTATATATATATATGTATGTATGTATATATACATATATATATATATATATATATATATATATATATATATATATATATATACTGGATTCTAAATACCTACTTCCACTCGCTCTACTCTCTCCTATCCAGTTCCTTTAATGAGGACTTTCCTTTAATGATTTCTTAAATATTTTATGGCTTACAATTCGAAAAAAAACATTTTTTTGTAAGTTAAATACCTATAATAATCCAATAAACTTTAGTTTTTCTGATAATTTAAAAATACTTGATTCATTTTCAAAATTAATTAATTTTTTAAATATTTTTTATGTCGTTCATTTTTTTCAATAATTTTTTCTGTTATTATATAATATAAGGTATACCTGATCTTTTAAATTAATTACTAGTTTTCGATGAAATGATAAAATTCATTGAATATATTTTTTATATTTATATATAAATATGAAATTTATAAATGGAGCATTTTCTTTTAGTATGAGGATCGATTGATTAGTAGATTTAGTCGATTTCTCTTTTAGTCGATTGACTATTATGAGAAAAAAGGAAGTTAAATACTGTTTTTTGGAAAATAATCCATTTTAATTATCAGCATAGTCTCCATTGAGGGCTATACACTGAGTCTAGCAAATCTGCCAAATACGCATATACTGCGGCGATGTCATTCGTATTCGACAAGAATTTCTTTCCACCGAGACAAATTTTCGAGTTTGGGAAGAGAAATAAGTCGCACGGGGCCAAGTCTGGAGAATAGAGAGGATGGGGAATTAATTTGAAATCTAATTCGTGTAATTTTCCCATTGTGACGGTCAATTTATGGGACAGCGCGTTGTTTTGGTGAAAGAGCACTTTTTGTGCGCTAATCTTCGCCATTTTTGTTTCAATTTTTCTTTCAAACAGTTCAGTCATGTTTGTATAATAGGCTCCTGTTATCGTTTTTTCTGTCGTTTAGTATCCGATTAGGATGATTTCTTAGAAAAAAAACAGTGATATCCACCTTTCCATCCGACGCAACGGTATTCACCTTTCTCATCGCACGTTCACCAGTCGTTGTCCACTCAGGCGTGTAGTAGTGGATCCATATTTCATCCTAGGTGACGAATCAACGCAAAAAGGAATTTTTGCGGTAACTACTACAATTTTCGCTTCAAACTTCTGTAGAACTTGAACAACGCATTATTTCTGACTGAAATTTCACCTATGTTAGTTTGAAAAGTGACACTTTATAGCCGCGATGTTACTAAATGAATGGTGGCACCATATCATAGAAGTTTACCTAACTTATCAAACTGCCCACGTATATCGTAAAATGAAAAAGTAAGTTAATAAACATTTATTATTCATATAATAATATTTTTATAATCAGTACATCTAATTATTTAAAATTAAAACTTTATAAAGGAAACTACTTTTATAAAGGAAAAGAAAATATTTTTTTCATAAAAATTATAAAATATAAACAAATAAGTACGTAGTTCTACTTCATTGCTGAAAAGCGATTTGATATTCTTCTATTGTACTGGATAAAGCATCAGCGAAACAAGCTGCATTTGACATAAGAGATTTTTGACGTATGGCTTTGTTTTTAAATAGAAATGTGACGCTTTTACATGAATCAAAGTTATACATTTTGCAGTTAATAGAAATTTGTTGCAGAATTTGTAACTTTGATACATGAACTGTTACAACAGTCAATCAATTTGATTTACGGTTGATTGAATACAATAATGCTGTTGAAATGTGTTTATAATACTGAGTCATGAATTTCGTAATTCAATGAAGTATTTTAAGTATTTTGATAAAGTTATATAAAAAATTGGTAGAAATCAGAATTTATATACATTAATAAATACACACACACACACACACACACACATACATATATATATATATATATATATATATATATATATATATAATATGTATGCATTTTTAATAAATATTTTGTTGTATTCGTCATACAATAATTTTAGGATATTTTAAATAAAAAAAATGATTTAAAAATTAATCATAACAAAGGAAAAATCGTCAAAACTATGAATCCAGTAATAAAAATCAAAATACAAATTCATATAGTAAATAAATATGATAAAATAAATAATAAATATAATATTTTGAAGTTATTATTGGTTTATACTTAATAATTCCATATAAAATTTAGCGATGAAGTAATTTTAAATGCATATATATATATATATTTATAACTTTATTTCTTTATAATAATATTAAAAATAAATTTGTCAATTGTCTTCTCTCATATAAAATTAAATATTAACAAGTTTATTCCAAACGTCACTCTAAGAAAAGGAAGTAGCTTATTGATCTATTCTCAGTAATAAAATATTATTCATATATACTTTCAATTTGGACAATTTAGTCATATTTTTGATATTCAAAGGAGAAAATATTAGAAAAAAGTCACTGAGTCTAGTATCATATTCTATAGATTTAAAGAGCATTCTGTTAAGTCAAAATTAGAATACAAACTTCAGGACTGATGATTTTCAGTCAATAAAAAAAATTAAAGATATAAAATAAAGCTAGTATATATATGATTAAAAAATGTACAATTAATCATTATTTAATTTTCTTCATTTACGTATACATAAATTTTTGTATATAAAATTATGATAAATTTATAAAACTAATTTATATATATATATATATATATATATATATATATATATATATATTCAATGTAATAAAATTCAATATTTTATTGTCCTTTTTTACTCATAAGGTAGTTTCAACTTAGATTATTTCATTAAACTTGACATATTTTGAAGTATTCAATTTTTTAAATAAGAAATATATTCATTCACTATATATATATATATATATATATATATATATATATATATACATACATGTAAATAAATCTAATATTTTTCATATTAATGTAGAAACTTTCTTAGAAATATATATTTTTGTCTTTATAAATATATATAGAAAAATCATAGGATAAATATTTTTAGGAAATATTGAAATGAAATTTCCAATTTAAAAATTGTTTGCTATAATTCGATTTATGTAATTCTTTGAATATTATTTTTATAAAATATAAAAAGGTAAAAGCTTTCATGCAAAATAAATTTATGTTTCTGCGTTGTTATATACCTATGAACCTATTTATATATGTTTAGTCTTCTTCCCGTTTAACGAAAACATTTTTTTTATGTTAATAATTTTTCTTTATGTTATTTTTTCGCCCATAATATATATATATATATATAGACATAGACATTTTTATGTATGTATATTTTCCTTTCGTTTAATAAAACAAAATCGCTATTATGTTTTTATATTATATACTTAAACTCGATTATAACGAACACATATATAAATATTTCATTGTTATTCTGAACAAATTTGGTTTTCTATAAAAAATTCATTCTTCGTCTAACCGATGATAAATATTATTTTTTTTTATAAAATTGTAAGACAATTGGTGTGTATACTAACAAATACATGTAAATATGTATCTATATGACTGTAAATTATTATTTTCTTAAGTAAATATTCGTGTTCATTTAAGCTTGAAATGTGTTAAATCGATGTGTTCGATAAACTGATGAATATTGTCTATTTTTGCATGTTTTATTTTAATTTTACATTTATTTGTTATTTGTTGCAATGTTTTTCTAACATAATTCACAGTAATATTATTGAGGTTGATATATAAAAACATTACTTAGAAATGGAATTTATTAGGTTGGTAGGTGTGCGGTTTTTTTCTGAATACTAACCTTATTTTTTTAATGAAAGTATCATTTCATCGTGATCATGTTAATATTATTTTAAAATGCATTTTCGGTCTGTATTTGGTAACATTAACTTTGGGTTTATTACTAATTTTGTGTCAAATTTGGCTATTTAATTAAAGACGGAAGCAAATAACAGCAATTTTTTGTATGATGTCAAAACGGGTGGTAAATCAACAGAAATTGCTCGTGAACTAAACGATTTTGTTAATGTGAGTACTTTTAAGGAATGTACGGTGCAATGGTGGTTTCAAAAATGTCATACTAGAAACGAGAGCCTTGAAGATGAAGAAGATCGTGAGCATTCTTTTTCCGTTCATAACGATTAACTGAAAGTGTTAGTTGAATCAGAATCACTAACACCAATACGATAGCTTGTACAAAAGTTATGCGTTAATCATTCAACTGTTCTAGACTACTTAAAACAGCTAGGAAAATCAAAAAATAAAATAATGTATATAAATTTGAAAAATATAAATCGTTATTATTTTTCTACTAACCTTGAAATAATTGCTGATATTACAATTAATGTTTTTGTTGGAAAAATATAATCAACACTCTAGTATTCGCTGTACCCGAGTTGGATTATACACACCCACACCAACACACACAAATATAAAAATACAAAAAATGTTTCCTATCATATTCACTTTAACATAATGAAACGAGAAATTTAGTTTAAATTTGAAATGTCGATTTTTGGACAAATTATGAGTAGTAAATTATATATCTGAACAAATTTGGACTTTGTATTAATAGTATAATATTATTAAGACTTCACCCGTTTTTGTATGATTTTTTTTAAATCAAAGAGATTTCTTTGAAAGAAGGTATAATTCGTTTGAAAAAAAGATTATTATTTAATATGTTTAATCCCCGGAAAATTATAAAAAAAATACTAACAGAAAATTTAATTGACAATTACATTAATGAAATGTGAACCATAGCATCCAAAGTTATTGTTCAAAAAATTCACCTAACATATTATATGGTCATATAGAAAAACACATCCTTCATCACATAAAACCTACAGAAAAGAACAAAAATTTACGAATGTACGAGTATGCTTGGTCTCTAAAACACATGTCAAAAGGAGCAAAACGCGATATATTTAAAAATTATGTGAATTAGCATTGCGCAAAGAGCTGTTTTACTGATAAGTACTCATTTAAAAAATATTAAAATTCTTTATATTCTTTTCTGACAATTTATTTCATATATTAAAAACAATTAAAAGTTTTGCCTTTTAATTATACATATGATACTTTTATTTTGAATCGTTCAATTTGACTGTCACAGAATATAATTTCAGTAAAACTTACTTGTAGTCAATATGTTAATTCTTTAAGATTTTGTTAATAAAAATCAATAAAAAATAGTTTTTTTTCTCATTTCATTACATTATCGATTATATTATACCATTATGCTTGTTGTGTAATATAAATATTTATTACGAAATACTGCAAAAATTCATAATCCATATGAAAACTTCATATATATAAAATTTTAATTTACTTTAGTTATTACCAATAAATACTTTATACGTTTATTAATAAAAACTCATTTCTTTCATATTAATTATCAAATGTGATTGTATAATGAGTTTCAAATAGTCAAACAATTTTCTTCTGAAATATTAAATATACTTTTTTAAAAAATATATATACATTATTAAAATGATATTCAAATGAAACGCGTAATCTCGTTATACGTTTTTCATTTGAAATAAAATATATTTTACATTCGTATGTGGCAAATAGACTAAGTTGGAATAATATGACCTAAATTGAACCGTCGGGAATGATTTTCAGAGAAAAATTTATTATAAAATCCAAGTGCACGACGCTTTCATATCATACGAAGCAAATCCGTTATCTATTTTTTTTATATGAAATATTGATTATAGAATGATAAGAAGATTTTCCGATTTCCGTATAATATAAAATAAAACTTGTAATAATTATATATTTTAGGTAACATTTTTAATTTAATTATAATTTTGTCGTTTAAAATAAAACTCCGCCGAACAATGTTGTTAATGTAATGAATATTATTACTTTCTTATATGTGTAATTAATATATGAGTAATATAAAAAAAAATATATGAAAAATATACAAAACGTTGCATTTCTCTTCTTACATATTTAATATATTTAAATAAATTTAATTTATATATATTGTTTTACTGAAAAATAGTTCTATTATATAGATCACTAAAGTAAACATAAATTTGGAAAATAAAATAGAACTTTCAACACAACTTCCTTTTCACTATCATGTTTATTGAAAATTTTATTTTAATCGAAAATAAAAATGCATTACATACTTATATGTATATATTCGATCAATGCAACTGTTCGTATATGATTCAATTAGTGGTGTTAAGAGTGCTGTATGGTGACGCTCGTGAAATGTATTCTTATTATATATTGTTTAAAAGGTGACAGTCGAAACTGTTATTTGAGCACCGGACACATTTGTCTTGATTCGATTTGTGTGTAAGAAAATTTTTAATAAATGAAGGAAAAGATACACTTTCGTCACGTTATGTTGTATGAGTTTCGGAAAGGAGTAATACTTGGCGTAGCAACAAAAAATATTCGGAATGTTTTTTGGACCATGCACCATCACTTCCAACTGTGAAGAAATGGTTTGCTAAATTTCGACTTGGTGATTTTAACCTCGAAGATCAACTCTGCTCTGGACGACCTACTAGATCGATGACGAAGTCGTGTGCGCTTTTGTTGACAATTACACAAGAATTTCGATAGAAAAGGTTTCCAAACCACTCAACGTTGACACATCGACTGCATTTCTGCATTTAAAGAAGCCGCGGTTGACGTTCAAGCTCGATATGTATATATATACACCGGATATGTATATATATACCGCACTCGTTGTTTGAAAAAACAAGTTTGATCACATATCTTCAGTAGTTTCTTTGCTTAGACACCTCAACAAATAGTCTTTTTGGATCGATTGGTAACTGTCGATGAGAAAGGCATCCTATATAACAATGTCTGATGCAGATGAACGTGGAAACAAGCGAATGAAGGGACAGAGAACCAGTCGTGAAAGTAGAGTTGCTCTGATGAAGGTGTTTTTATGTATTTGGTGAGATTGCAAAGGTATTCTTAATTTTGCGCTGCTCCCACGGGACGCAACGATTACTGAGTAGAAATACTGTTCATAACTAACCAAACTGAATGCAACAATTAAAGAAAACGGTCCGATTTTAGCGAATCACAAGGGTATCATCTTCCACCACAACAACGCAAAACTACATACAGCAAAACTAACTGTAAAAACTAAAGCAGTTGAAATGGGAAATCATATCACATCCACCGTATTTTCTGGATATTGTACCTTCGACTTATCATTTGTTCCGGCAGCTACAGAACAGTTTAAACAGTAAAAAATTTAACACCGTGCTGGCCGTCAAAAATCACCTCACCGTTTTTTTGCTGAAAAACTGTCCAGCTGTTATGAATGAGAATTCTAGCAGCTGCCTGAGCGATGCAAAATGATGCAGAAAACAATGGTGAATACATAATTGATTAATAAAATCAATTTCTGCGAAAAATAATCGCCTGAATTTCAATTTCAAATCGTATGCCAACTTTTGCACTGATCCAATATATATATATATATATATATATATATATATATAATTTAAATTATTTTTACAATTATTAAAATTCATTCCAGTGGAATATTTTTAATTACGTCTGTCTTAAAATTTCTCTATATTAAATTTAATTAATTCTTCTTCAATGAATATAAAATTATACAATCTGATTTCAGTGAAGTTTCAAGATTAATGGTTATATAAATCTGATCTGACCGAAATCTTATTAGATTAATGATTTTATATAAAGTAAACTGAGGAGTATGATATTTATTTAACAGTAATAATTACGTATAAGTTATAATTTTATTAACTAACATATAATGTTAATAAAATAAAATGAAATGTTTAAAAAAAGAATATATTCACCTATATTTAATTTTCAATTTAGATATTTTATATATATTCTTTTTTATGAATTTGAATTACAAGGTTCAAAAATATACATGAGCTATGCTAATTTAACAATTTGAAAGATAAGAGAATAATTATATAATGAAACTAAATCTAATAATCAATTATTTGACAAATGAACATATTTCAAAACATAATATTATCAAGAATTTTAAAAAAACTTCAAAGTTTTTTACATTTTATTAATAAGGTCTAGATCATGAATGGTATTTTTTTAGTTATAATAAAATTTAGTATATATATATATATATATATATATATATGATTTTTGATATTATTTTACTTCTTTTTTAAAAATAATTTTAAATACTCTTTAATACAAAATATGTAATAAAAATATATGTATTCATAGGTTTTAACATAGTTAAAATTTATTTGTTGACAAAAATTCTACCTGATCTTTCTACAAAACTGATCATTTAATTTATAAAATTTTGTTTATTTAATCGGTTAAATTATTTCTAACATTTTTTTAAAGTTTCTTCTGTGTTTTAATAATATTTGTAAATTATTGTTATACAAATTGTTTGAAGTGTTATATTTATTGAAGAATGAAGACACGTGATTTTTAAAAGGTCCGAAGGCACATTTTTCAGTTAATGCTATTTGATAGAAACAGTCAATAATCTGATGAAACTATATCTGGACAATATTGCAGATGAATGAGTAAGAGGTCTGGTGTTAACCAAATCGCATACTATGAAGTAAAGCAAACTAAATATGAGTGTGATTTGAACTCGGAACCTTTCTTTTTCTTTATATTCTTAAAATATAGTTCCATAAAATGATATTGTATTTCACTACAATAATTAATGATGAAAAATGACGTCTATTCAATTTCTCAAATATGTAGCTTTTTTGAGTACTTGCTCTAATTGATACAGTTGTTGACAATATATTTTTAATGATACTGGTTCGTTTAAAGATAACATTATAAACAAGATATATGTCCATCTCGACAAGCAGTCATTAATTTCTTTCAAAAATATAACCCAGTACTGTTTCTCCAGTTATTTCACTAGGTAATTTCGAATTTGTTTTTTGCGTTGCATTATTGTATAAAATAAATTTTTCCTCTCAAATGTTTCAAAAATTGCTCGTTGTGTAATCCCCGTGCAAAAAATGGTATGCTGAGACATGATCCATTAAAATTTTTACAGTTACTATAAATTGAGGGCTAAACGAATCCAAGCTTTTTAACAGACCAGATTTCTATTACATTTTTAATTTCTCAGTATTCATTTCAATCGATATTCATATGTTTGTCTACAATTAAATTTAAATAAGATCATCATCGATTTCACTACATTAGCCAGGTTCATAAATCATAATCCACGTAGGGGTCTTTCCATATACCACAAAAATCGTGATCTCAATTTGTGGTTACATTAAGGCATTTTATCTTTTAGAAGATTAGGTAAGGTATTTCAAAAATGTTAATTTGTACTTTACTCATTTTTAATAATTCCCAGTTTGATAAAAATGTATTAAAAAAACAATTTCAAACTTAAAGATATCTAATAATGTAATAACCTTTTGAAGACTTTAGAGCACCTATTTATTTATAACCGTGTTTTCACAGTTACACGATTCCAGTAATCGTATCTATTGAGAATCGGGTAGGAGTATTGCAATCAATCAATATGTTTAAACCAATTAAAATTAGCCATAGAGAATAAACCAACAAATAACCCAACGAACTTTCATTAAACACAAGCTTAAATTATTAATCTGAAATATAACTTAAGTAAAAATGAGCTAAGAATTAAAATTAATTATTAATTTATTAACAATATTTTAATAATAAATAATTTAGGGTTTAATGAATTTAACAATTTTCTTGAATAAAAATCCTGAAAAAATATAAATTCAATATATATCTTTTTGTTAATGATGAATATTTTAAAAAAACATATGTCATATTTACATTTAAACTTTCAGTAAGTGCACTGAAAGAGTTTATATTACGAACTAACAGCAATGTGAATGGTACCACATGTTAGAAACTTATGTTACATTTCAAAACAATTGTTTTGCGGTGAAAACTTATAGATTGTTGAAAATAAGTTTATAAAGCACAATTGCATATATTTGTATTAATTATATCCTTTTCATTATTATTATAAAATTAGCATAAATGTTACTAATATCAATTAAAACATATTTGAAATTTTCCCAATACTACATTTTTCTTAGATTAATTAACAGGAAAAATCCGTGATTTACTATACATATATCGAACAAATCCTGCACATTAATAAATACATAATTCATAATTTTATATCTATTGCTGAACAAAATTTAAAGTAGGTTAAAAAGTGTAGCTTAATAAAACTTAGTAGCAAAAAATAAAGTAAATTTAATATATAATTCTTAGTAAAATGCAACATTCATTCTACAGTAAGATGCTTTATAAACATCTACTCATCACAATCAATATAAATGGATAACATTTTTAATATTATTATGGAATTTAAAACAGATATTTTTTATATATGTTTATCAATATATTATAATACTCTCACGTAATATAAAACACTAAATAGAAATTAAAAAACTAACAGGTTTTTTTTATATTGTTTAAGCTGGAAGAGAAATACTGCCTACTTCTTTTATCAAAGCCAAGTTTTAATTTTTCTCTGTAAAATATAGAGCAATACATGGGTTAAAAGAAAAAAAAACAGAAAAGTTGATTCGAATAAATTGAAAGTTTTATAGTCCGATCACGTGGTATAATATTGACATAAAAAACAGGCTGTTCGACTCGATTCTGATTGGCCGGATTGACAGGCAATCACGATTGTATTGACTCTGTCCCTTTCGCTACAAAATTCAATCAACTTTATTATTAAATATAAGTGCAGCAGTTTTCAATACACTTTCAAAATATACATATACATATAAAACTATATAGCATAGTACAGCGATTACATACACATATACATACATACTCATATACATACATTCATATATATATATATAATCAAAAAATATAGTCTTGTATATAGGAACTAAAAGTACAATATAGCCAGAAGGTGAAAGATAATGTAAAAACCGCAGACAATGCACCGATGTTAGAGACAGCTATGAGTATTTATATCTAACAAATTCAAATATGTCGTTCCGGTTTTCATCGTTTTGTAAGCTTGTTCTCGACATATGTATGTTAGTTTTAAAATGACGACTTTCTCAAGTGGACATTTCAAACTTTTTTTGTTGCTGATACATAAAATCCAAGTTGACATAAAAATTCAATTTTATTTCAATATATGTAACTTCGAATAGTATTCACTTACAAGCTTATATGCATATATATATATATATATATATATATGTGTGTGTGTGTGTGTGTGTGTGTGTGTGTATGTATGAATATAAAAGACTGGTCAGATCGGAGAAAATTGTTGAAATAAGGAAATGCTCATATTTTAAAGAATATTTTTAAAAGATAAAAAGGAGTAGTTATATATAAATGCAATGTAATAGAAGAGTAGTGAATTATAATTAATGAACAAATATTTACATTGAATGAAGCAAAACTTCTAATTAGTATAAATATAATTTTTACCAAATTTGAATTAATTACTTCACTAATCTAGCGTTCTTATTTTTATTTCGAAGAATGCATAAAATGTTCTCACACACTTTTCAAGTCCTTTTACAATTATGTAAAGGTAAAAATACATGAAATTCTCTTTAGTCATTCATTCGGTTTCCGATCTTTTGATAAGACTTGAGTTGAGGAAGCAATTGTGTAAGATTCATTAAATTGTGTTTTTATTTGAAAGAAAAAAGGTACTATTGTATTTAAATATGATATACTGTTTGCAAAATATGATAATAATGTCTAAAAAATATCAAATTTCAATATTTATCTAGAAAACAAGCAATCTGTTTAAATCATCAATAATAATGAAATATAAGTTACAAGACATGATGTAATCTTCGATATGCTAATACTTTTTCTAATCTGGTCCTTTTTGATAATCCATCTTCGCTAGAATTACGTAATGTGATATTTAATCTGTATTTGTTTAATAATACTGATGAAAAGAACTTTATATTTTTTCTTTGTATTACATGTTGTTTACCTCACCAATAAAATAATAACAGTTCTCAATTAATAATCATGGAAAATTATTATATTTCAATTGATTATAACAAATTTATTCAAAATTTCAATTTCAAAGTAAAGTAAAAATCATAAATATTATTATATATAATTACAACTATTATCAAAACATTTAGATTCATTCATATTTTCTATTCAATATTATTATATTATATATTATTTTTGTAATGATTATATACTCAATTTTTATAACACATTTTAATCTGTTGTATTTCTTTATATATATAAAATAATTCCATCGTAAAATTTCTATAAAACAATTTTTTTCATATAAATCACTTCCTCGCAACGCCGCTTCCCCCGCTACGCTCTACAAGTAGCACGTTAACCATTTCCATTCCCAATCATCAATGATTGATTCATGGATATCCCATGATCTCTGTTCTGATTAGTTGACATCAGTTATATGTATGTAGCTTTCTCAAGGTGTACAACGAAAGAGAGTATATAATTTCAGTGCAAAACTGATATGAAATTTATTCAAAATATTTTATTCACTTAAGCTTTAGAGTGAAAAAATGTTACACGTTTTAACATTGTATTTTGTTGTTAATTTTTGTAAACTTTTCTAATAAAAATTTTAGGATTTACATTTTACGTAGATTATTTGTGCGTATAGTTTGTTAATTTCTGTTATTTGTTGAGGAAGAGTGAGCGTCAGCAAGAGAGGGGCGAAGCCCCTACGGAAGTCGGCGAGCGTAGCGATTAGGAACGGAGCACTTTGATATTTACAACAAAACAAACGATTTTCTCGAAAATAAATTCTAAAAGAAAATAGCTTAATACTAATACATACTAAGCAGTGAAATAAAAATATAATATTTTTTAAATACATGATTTAAGTACGATATATTTTACTTAACGAAAGATATAATTAACATATCAGCGAAATACATTTAATATACGGTAAAACGTTTTCATAAATACAGAAAAACACCTTTCTTTCATATTTAAATATCTCATTTTAAATTAAACTATTTCACTTGAAAACTTCTCATATTAAATATTTATCTGTGTTTAGAATTAAAAAAATTAATAATTACAATTGATATTTTATTATTAACAATTAAAGTTTTATAATTGATAGTTTCTTCTTTCTTAAAACCTCTCTTTAATTAAAATTTAAATAAAGTGACATTTACATACTTTTGTTCAAAGTATCATTAAATATTTTAATTTATAAGAGCAATATTTGTTAATTATTTTTTATTTTTTTATCAATACTCCCTATATATATATATGTATAAGAACAGGTATAAAAATTTGAAAATAAATGTCATTTACTTAAAGTAAATAAATTACTTGAGATGAAAGTCGTTAACAATATTAAAATAAAGTGGAAGACGTTCGATGTGTAATATCTGCTTGTCATAATTAATGTTTTCGTAGGGACAGATCATAAATGGTAACCAATGCGACTATCATCTCAGAAGAACCGCTGTTTATATTCATAACTACGAGAAAATCTGATGTTAATAGCATATTCAAGTAGGTCATCGTGGATTGTGGGTACGACGCGAGTTTGAAGACTCGACGCCAGTGTTACACAATACCCATGAGTTGAGTCTACACACAACTAGACAAATTCAGTAACTTAATTAGGACTTACGGGTTTACAAACAACTATTTCATCGTTCCAATCTGAATATACCAAAATGTTTACTTTAGATCACTATTACTATATATTATATGATATTTTCAATTTTATATAACATTAAACAATATATATATTTTTAATTATTCAAAGTTGCGAAATTAAAGTATATAAATAAAACGTAACATTCACAGATTAATATTTTATCACTTATATGAAAATAATTTTTAAGATAAGGATAAGGAGTATTATTTTATTCTGATTTTTAACAGTTGCATATTTTTAAAAACAGATTTATTAATTAAATTGATTATTCTTTATTCAGTATTTTTTGATTAAGGTTTTTTATACAAAATGATTAAAATAAAAATTATATTGAAACTTATTCTTGATAATAACTTTAGAAAAATTCTCAAATTTAAATAAAAACATTAAAAAATTATAAATATTGGTCCAAATTGTTGAAAAACATATTATATATGAGTAAACTACTGATGGATTCAAAATCAATTAGCACAAGTTATTTAAATGAAATGTTGAAATATCGAATATTTGAGTCAATACCGTAGATGCTATATGTACTTGTCGTTTATTAACGAATTCAGTAAGATATTACTTACTTGCTTTAATATCTACACAATTACTTATATTTCAAGATTCTTTTATTGTAAAAAAACAGAATTTTATCGAAAATTTACTTATGTATTTATATATATACATATATACATATATATATATATATATATATGTATATATATAAATAAATAAACTAATTAAAAAAAAATTTAAAACAATGAAATTTATGAATATCAATTCTTTTTGAAAAAAATGCAATATTACAATTGCAGTCTTGCATGATTTAATTCCAGTATTGCTGAAAGTTGCTACATCGCAAGATATTTAATAAAAAAATAAGATACTAAATATTTTTTAATTCTGGTATTGGGAAAAATTTATAAAATTACTTCATATTTCAGTTAAGCTTTACCAATATTATTGAATAAGAAAGAAATTGATAATTAAGAGAATATTTTCTAAATACATGAAAAATTAGTTAACATTAACTTTTGAAACAATATTACCATTTGGTTATAAAATATCAGTTCTGGATAATATATGTCTGCTTTTTAGTTATATAAATTCTCTGTATTTTCATAACTTTATGGTATCTTAAATAATAATTAAATTTTATAATAAATTTAAAATAATAAATTCACTAATGTATAATTGAGAAACTGTAATGTAAATTAATTAAAAAATGTCTCTTATAAAATTGTCTACATCTATATATAATAAAATTACTCGTCAATTTATATTTATTTATAAAATTAAAAGTATTTATTTATAAAATTTTTATTTACTTATAAAATTAAAAGTATTTAAAAAAGAGCTATATATATACACACAATAATAACTGTATAAATTTTAAATTTAATTATAAAATCAAATTTTATTAACAATCATTCGATAAATACATCAGAAAAGATTATAACGTTCAGAATATAAATGTGTTCGTAGTTGTTACAGGATCTTTAAAAAATTCATACGTAATTAATATTTATCTTAGCAATATCTACATTAAGTATCCCTTCAATTTCATTTATCTAATATTTATGAAAGGACAGATAAATTGACGGTGCTTTTATAAATCCTTGGAGAGATTGATTTTACATTAGAGTCTGTGACGTTAAATGACGACGGTCGACCGTATTCAGATTCATGGATCTTAAATCTGTTATACTATGAAGATCTATTCATGACCTAGTTCTTCCTGTAGCTTAGAAATAAGAATGACCCATTCACAAACAAAATTTAATTACAATTTATGAATACATTAGTTTTAATATAAAAATACTCTACTATATACTCGTATATATATACATATATGTATATATAAATTGAGAATACAAAAGCTATAACATTTAAATTCTACGCTATCACTCATTAAATATTCATTTTAATGTTTTTTTTTCTCTCGCGCTCTCTTTCTACGTGTATATATATATATATATATATATATATATATAAATATATATATATATATATATACAATAATAATAAATGTTAATATAAAAATCATTACAATCTCGCTGCCTGTTCAATAAAAAGCTTAGTCATGTTCTAAATAGAACATCAACAGCCAACAGTTGATCACCTGGTTTATAAAACTGTCAACAATCCATCAAATGTCTAACAAGGATATACTGCTGTGATTTTTTATCGATTCTACATGTTTGTCAACTTGTTGTACAACGTGTTTCGTGTACTAAATAATGTTATGTAAAAAAATGATATGAAATATTATAAGCTATTATTTTTGTTTTTATAATATTTGTACGTTCCACATATTAATGAAACGTGAAATATTTGATTAATAAATGTAGTAGATATTGATTGAAATGTTTATGGTTATTAAAATAATTATTTTTTTTACATTTAGTGAGCTTAGACGATTTGAACGATTTTAATGATTAACAATATTAAAAAGAAATTTTATAAATAAATAATATCACTTAGGACGATTATTCCTTAAAATGATTTAAAAAATTAAAGTCAATTATCTATTTGTGATTTAGAGATGTATTATTTAAACACAGAATATGTACATATTTTTTTTTAATTTTATCCTAGAAAGATTACTTCTAATAATACTTCTGATAAACACGAATATATATTTTTAAAGCAATATTTTCCATCAAAAGTGTACTCATTCTTTCTATATAGTTTTCTTCATTGAAAATATTAATTACAAAGATTGATTGGAAATCTAGAATTTAAATTATACGACATAATACACTCGTAATTCAAATTTAATATTAAGTGAAATGATGAAAATTATTTTCTTGAAAAAACTTCTTTACTATGTTAATACATATATCTCTCTGTGAACATATATACTCGTATAATTAAATAAAAAAATTATCTAGTGTTAGAGAAACTATCCTAAAACAACTATATTTACTGTGTAAACTTGGCTTAAGAAATGTAGGAGTTGAAAATCGGTTGAATCTTGAAATCGGTTTGAACGTGGAGTGTAGAGGGACCAACCGACCGATCGACCAAACGAGGTGATGGGTCGGGTATCAAGATGTCAGCATCTACCTATGAACATTGTAGAGGACGTGGCGCACGGTCGTCATCCATAATATCTCTACCGCCATTCTGCTTATGTCGCGGCGTCTCTCCTCAATCCAATTAACTATATCCAACCTCGTTAGTTCGCGAGATTGCTTTATGAATACCGCATGTGAGTTTACACATGGATGACGTGACGTTTTCTCCTACATTCACCATTCTTCGTATTCTTATTCGTTAACGTTTTCACTTTCCTCGGAAGGATTATATGAATGTTAAGAAGACACGCAATCATTTCATTTGCGTAGATATTTCTTTCAGATAACTCAACAATATTAATATTTAAATATTTTATCGAATAATTCAATTACTCAAATGTCATTGATATATATATATATATATATATATATATATATATATATATATATATATATGTAATATGACTGAAATATGATAATGGTTCCAATACATGAAAATTATAATGAAATACGCTTTCATTATATAATTTATTACTCAGTACTCACTTAAGAATATTTATTTTAAAATTAGTACTGTTTTACTGACATTTTAGACTATTGATTCGAACCTTATACATTATTTCATTATAAATATTATACAAATCTTAATTTGAAAATATTTTATGTGTATATATGTATATATATATATATATATATATATATTCAAATTTAAAATTTATATAATTTGTATAATGGAATTAGATCAAGAAAATACTAATATTTATTCCTAAAAAGTTAATTCATTTAAATTATAAATTATAAACAAAGATGACAATACTAATATAGGGCTAATGAATAATTCACAATATCAGAAGTTTGTTGAAAATTATAGTTGATATAAATCAGATAAATAAGGATAAATTATATATTTTTTAATGTGGTAGAGTAGTTGCCAAACACAATAATTTTATTAAATAATTATATTTTATGCTAAAGTGAGATGGATAATTGATATTTCCTTCAAAGTCAAATCTTGCTTTCTTTCTTAAGAATCAATTTAAATCTGTAAGGCTGCAATCAATCAATTTTTTGTTTGTAAGTAAATTCAAATAAATACAACACACAAAATGTGTGTGTGTATAGAGATCTAACCAAAATAGAATCATTATTGAAATATAAGCGATTAAAATTATTTAGTATTTTTTTTATACAAAACCTTTTCATCAGTTATTTTTTTGTTATTTGTGTAAGTTTATGATTTTTATGTAATAAATCATTACAAATTTAAATGACATAGAACTGAAAATATGTTGGTTCATTGAGGTAAAGTGTCCAATATTTATTTTAGGGTAATTTAATAATTATTAACAAATTGCTAAAATAAATAATTGATAGAAAATTATCATCCCACTATTAAATTTAAAACAATTAAACATCAATTAGCGAGTTTCTATAATAAAAATTTATTCTTCCTTAAATAATAACAGAACGTTAACTAAAAACTGAACATTCAATTTTTTATTCGAGAAAAGTAAAAAAAGTTAATCATGTAGTATATCGACAAAATTTAAATTATTTTGTAAATTCGTAAATTTTTGTAATATTTATGACTGTAAAATTAAGGACGTATATGTCAAAACTATTTTTGGACAATATAATGAAATTTATAAGAGACCTGTTATTTTAAAAAGTATAAAAATCAATAATAAACTGCTTTAACCTTTATTATATACCATTTTGGCTACAAAAAATTGATAGAATGCATCGGTAACTGGTCCATTATTTAGTCTACTGGATTATAAATTATTGTAGGAGTATATTATAGTTTAATATCATTCTTTGTAATTAGTGATTATTTCACTTGATTGATGTATTCATATTTCAATATTTTTTCATATAAAAAATATAATCATTTATTTAAAATAAAATATTAATGAAAGATTTTTTTTATTTGCTGAAGAAAAGTATAAAATTCGGCCCTGTGTATCAGAAACAAACCTCGTTCGATTCCATTTAGAAGAAAGAATGCTTTTATAAAAATACACAGTATTACCTAAGCAGAACCCAATAAATAAATTTTATTGCGTTATTGTAGGAAACAAAACACATAGATAAAACATTTCTACAAATAAGTCGATTGTGTTCGTTCACCTTCCGTATGCAAAATATGTACGCATGTATAACTTAACATGCAATAAATAAATATTGAGAGTTTGCAGAATCCAAGAAGTAAAATTACTTTCGATACCATCTGAAAATATTTTTACAATATTGTATACGAAAACAGTAACACTCATACTGTGAACAAAATATTTTGTCTTTTACAAGCGTTTAAGATAGATTGTTGCGATCCATATCTCGGCAACAGCACCACTTTCGTATTCTTCACAAAGTCGCAACCGTAATAAACAATATTTTCACATTTCCATGAATCATGCTTTTGGAATTCGATTGTTTGATAACATAGAGAGGTACTCAGAATATGTTTCACGGAATAAATATCAAAACATATTTCCTTTGCATCGTTTATATGAATGAAAATTAATAGACACGAAAAAACGATATTTTTCTCGCTCGCTTTTTATGCTTCCCTTTGATGAAAAATATTTTTCCTTTTAATGGGAAAAATGCTATTTTTTGCATAACGTTTTAAAATTAGGAAACATTAATATAAATTTTAATACACAATATTTTAAAACAAAAAAAAAACTACTTTTAAAAAGTTATTGTTATACTTGTGCTAATAGTATATATTTTTGAATTAAATATTGTACGATTTCTTAAAACAAATAAAATTTTCTAATTAAAAGAACAAAATTCCGACGATTTTCTTTCAAACACTATCAAATTCATTTATTGAAATATTTAAATTATTATTACTTTAACCCTTAAAACACACACACACACATTTTGTTTTCAAACATGTACATATATATATATATATATATATATATATATATAAAATATTATATATATATAAAATATTATATATATAATATTTTTATATATTTGTATATACAAATTTTCACTTGTTTTATACATATATATATATATATATATATATATATATGTGTGTGTGTGTGTGTGTGTATGTACATAAAAAGAATCCTTTAAATATATTCATGCTGACATTTACTAGTTTTTATATTGATGTTTGCAATAAAAACCCATTATAACTTGAATTACAAACTTTTCGATTTTAATATTTGATTGAACGATCTCTGTAAGTCTTCGCGCTTTCAAAAGTAAACATTTTTCTTATAAACGATTGAATATGACAACGACAGATAAAATAAATTCCCAAATAAATCCCTTTTTTGCAATTGTTGCTTGCACTGTCGTTACATAGGAGCGCAGTTAGTAGATCCCGTTGTCGCGAGCATGCCATTACAGTTATGTCGTAAAAGTTGTTCTAATATAATGTTTAAAGTTCGATATCCTGCCATAAATACTGATGTTGGCAAAGTATTCGATCACGCGTGAAAATCACATGGTATTATATGCTTTCGTTGAGATGCCGTCGGTTCGCCCGTTTACGTTGATATATGGACCAATAAATCTGAATCCCCGGGACCACCAGGGTGCAGTGCGCACACCGCGCAGAAAACGGACCACCATATCAGAGCAAAGATATGTTTTCCCAGACAAGGTCGTAGGCCGACATGAGAATCGAACTAGCGCATGCTACTGATTCAGTATGCGTAGTTATTGCGTATGAAACTAACCTATCTTTTCTATATTACGTCGTTTTTATATAATAACGTATGTTTTGATAACAGAAATATATCAAAGATTATATTATAATATATATATATAATTTTCTATAATATGAATTCACAAAATACCTATAACGAAAATACACATATATTTTAAAAACATATAAAAACCATCCGATCACGACGATAATTTTCAAATTGTAATATTTGTTCAGAAAATCTTTTTTTTTAAATTATAATATATTTTTCTTTAAATAAACAAACATTTATTTTTATAAAATTCTATTCGTTGATAATTACTTTCGATTATTCCTAATATTTATTTTGTTTATTAATTTAATTCATTTTTTTCAATATAATGGAAGCAAAAACTAACATACAATCGTTTGAATAGAATCAGCAGAAATTCCTTAAAACATGATTTTTAATTAGAATCATGTTGTAAAAATGATAACTGATAACTAATAAAAATATAACCATAAGGGATAAATATGAAACTAATATAAAATTATACCATTTTATTATTAGAAGTACCTCAATCTTTATTAAAATATCTTTATGAAAGGAAATATTTATTATAACATACATATATATATATATATACACACACACATATATATATATATATATATATAAAATCAACATTATACAGGAAAAACGTTATGAAACACAACGTTCCAAACAATAATCTATCTGCGAGAGTGTTTATGTAGATATACTTACATATATATATATATATATATATATATATATATACATAATTGAAACAAGTATTTTCATGTTGTAACTGCTTCTAAGTAAATGGAGATGTTGATTTTATTCTAAAGATATTAGAAATCCATATTATTTTTGATAGAAGAGAACAAAATTACCAAGAAACATCATGATCAATAAATGATATTTGGAGGTATTTAGAAAGTTTGCTTATGAGAGAGAAAATGCTGAAAAACTACTGTTAATGCAAGATGGTGCTACAATATTTTTTTTAAATTATTTATGTTTGGTTTGTTAAACACTTCGTAATAATGGAAAAATTATGAAAGAGTAGTCAATAAACCTGTAAATTCTGTATCTAATGTCATAGATATATTTTTGTATACCTTCTATAAACAAATTTTACATTTCCTAATGACTAGTTAGAAACCTGAAAACCAAATCCACGGCTTTCTTGTTATTTCATTAATGTAATTTTTAATAAAATGTATGGAAAATATACAAATAAGAGATTACAGAAATAAGTTTACAATGCTAAAACCTATATTGAATATAATATTGTAAAAATTAAATTTTTCATTTTCGAGTTTGAATCAGTTTCTTTAAAAATTTTTATATGCATTTTATCCATATAAGTTCACTTAATTCCCTTTTTAAATTGATATTTAAATAATAATAATGTAAACTTTTGTTACTAACAACAATGCAACTGTTATTTACTATTTAATTCAAATAAATATAGCTGTCATACATCTACCTATAGTTAAATAAATATAGTATTCTATGAGAATGAATAAAGAAAATAAATTTAATATTTATATTTAAGTTACATGATATTTAAGCTTAATTTTTATTAATAGAGTTTGTATGGTTCACAAAATATTGAAATTAATGTCAACTGTAACGATGTTTCACATTATTGTTAATGTATATAAATACATTTTAAAATATTAAAATAAAGTGGAAACATTAATTTAAAATATTTTTTATGATCATAATTACTTATTATTTTTAATGATATACATATATATCTTCAAAAATTGAAGTATTATGATATACATAATACTTCAATTTTTTTAAAAAAACTCTTTTATAGCATATATTTATTAGTGTTTTTTTTTATTTAACAACTTTCAACATTTACCATGTACTTTTATTAAACAAAATAATTGAATTTCCATACATAAATAGTTCAACAGGAATTAAATAGACTCGTGAAATGCCACTAACACGCAAATATCAATTGAGATATTGACGGTTTTCATATTGCTAGTATATTCAATATTTTCCTGAAATGAGTTCAACGTTGCTATAACGTGTGATGATTACTGTTTTTAAATTATAACATGTAACACTCGTTTTATCCAAACATGCCTTCGGTCAGCCTGTAAACGGATAAAAAACAATTTGGATTTTTGAGATATAAATGAGAAAACAATATTTTATCCAATATATGTAAAATAAAAAGATATATATATATATATATATATATATATATATATATATTTGTTTGAAAATAAATCTGTAGCAATTTCTATTTTTTCTGGAAAATTTAAAAATACTAAAACGAAAAGAATCCACCTAAAAGGTAATATGATCAAGTTCTGAATAAATAAAGCATTGAAATTTTCATAAAATAATACAAGTAATTATTATGATATTAGATCTACATACATACATACATACACATATATATATATATATATATATATATATATGTATATATATATATATATATACAAAATGGAAAATCATGGAAGAGGCCTTCATCCAGCAGTGGATTGACAAGGGCTGAAGATGATGATGATGATATATATATATATAATACACATATAGATATTTAAATCATTTTAATGCTATGAATTAGTTTGCAAATTTGAAGAAGGAATACTTAAATTTTTTTTTAATAATGAAAAATTTAGAAAATATTGAACATTTTATTATAAAATGTATATAAAATATAATTTTTTTTCTACAATTAATGAATGATTTCTGTACCTATTGTTCTACTCTTTTATCTTCAAAGAGAGCATAACATACATCTAGATGTATAATATTCTTTGACAATAATTACAGTTCACTTTTGCTGTATCATCTGTAGACAATATGTTTTCTATTTTCTTGTATAACAAGAGAGACAAGCTCTTTTCTACTGAAAAACGACATATGTTGTAAGATCAAATTCAGACTCACGACACATTAGTCAGAAGCTTAATGTGCTAGTCTATTTCGACCACCTCACTTCTATGTATATGATATAATAATAGCTGTACTATTTATTTTCCTTCTTACATTTAGGTCATTTTATTTTATCAACAGTAAAAGAGTAAAACTCCTTAATCATATTCTTTTATGACATGTTTGTAGAAATAAAACGATTTTAGCAAATGTTTCATACATGTTTATTGTCTCTTTTTTCTTCTTTGGAACAATACTGTTATTTTATTAATTGAAATTTATATACACTTTAGTTTTCTTGTTTGTGAATATAACAAATATTCTTAATGGTATTCATGACAATGAATCTTAATGTAGTTATTGGAAAGAAAAAAAATCTTTGTATTTTCAACTTATATTATGAAATTTAACACAAAGGGTTTTCCAATAGGGACGCAATTTTTAAGTGGTAATATTTCACAGATGTGAAACTGAGAGTTTTATTTTTTTTGTTCAGTTTTGACCTTGGCATTTTTATTATTATTGTCATTTCCATTAGTTATGTGTTCGTATACAACAAAACAACGCATTAAAATAATACAATTGTAATATGAAAATGGTCGTTCTAAAAACATACGTTTCATAAATACGCGATAATTGTTCTCGAGATACTCATCCATCTGAATAAACAATTCTTCGATTAGTGAATAAATTTGAAGAGACTGGATTGATTAAAGATAAAAAATACCAAAACGTGCTTGTAGTTCTCGTTCTGAAGAAAATATTGACTTGGTTTATGAAAGTGTATCGGAAGAGTCAAGAATGTCAATTCTAGGACATTCACAATTAATTGGGATTTCACAGTTGGCCATATGGCGTATTTTGAATAAAAATTAATTGCTGAAGACATAAGTTTCAATTTACACAATAATTGAAGCTAGAAGACTAATCACTGCGATGAAGATTTGTTAATTGGATACCGTAATAACAACTCGGGTTTTCTGAAAAAGTCACCTTTAACGATGAGACTCGACTTTATGGGTACTCTGTGAGTACGTTTATAAGCAAAACTGCCTAATCTAGGAGGAAATAAATTTGAGGGTAATCGTCGAGAAGCCAAAGTGTACAAAAGTAGTGACTGTATGATGCGCACTTTGATCCGATGGAGACATTGGTGCTTACTTTTTTGAAAATCAGACCGGTAAAGCAATAACTGTGAATAGAGAAAGATACCGAAAAATGGTATCTAATTTTTGTGGGAAGAATTAATTGATATTGATCTGAAGCACATGTGGTTCCAGCAGGACGGATCAACAAGTGACACAGCTGGTAATTAACTGATTTATTGAAGAAGAAATTTCTTGATCGCGTTATTTTGAGAAATGGAGACATTAATTGGTCACCGATATCCTAAAATTTAACACCGTTGGACTACTTTCTTTGTGGTCGCGTTAAAAAACAGATGTACACCAATAATCCTAAAATAAATTCCGACCAAAAAGATGAAATCAGAAGAGTAATTGGTGAGGTCGAAGCTCAATTGTGTAGGGATGTTATTGAAAATATTAAAAAAAAATTGTTACTTGTAATAATGCACGCAGCAGTCATTTACACGATATTATTTTTCATTTATCAGTGACATATACCCAACTATTATTTACAATAAAGAAACTTGAAATTTCAACGCAAATTCTGTATTTTATTTTAAATTAGAAAAATTGCATTCTAATTTGAAAATCATGTATATGCAATAAATTAAAGATGGTTCAAATTATTCCATTTGAATAATTTTTAAAATAACTAGTTTAAAAATGATTTAAATAATCCTCATAATTGAGAATAGTTTCATACAAGTTTTAATTTTATAAAAAGGTTAATAATTTATTCTTATATAAATAATTAATTATATCAGAGAAATATTTAATCACTCAAACTTATTTTTCATATTTACTTTTATAATTATTTACAATTATTTATTCGTACTTTCAGAAAAACTAAAATCGAGCATTTGTATGAAGAATGTGATAAACATATCATGACTTTCGTTAAAATATAATTGTATACATTTAAAAACTGAAACCAAGTGGTGCAATGATAATAGTTATTCAAAATAAGAATTCATTTTTAAACATAGATTTCTATTATTTATATATATATATATATATATATATATATATATATATATGATCATCAATATTATCATCGCCCTCTGTCAATACACTGCTGGATAAAGGCCTCATATATATATATATATATATATATATATATATATATATATATATATATATACAATAGTATTAAAAATGTTTATATTAGAATTTTTATCAATAAGATAAATTCATTTCTCTTATTCATTAAAAAAAATATTATTAGTTGTTAATAATTGTCATTGAATGTTTACTGAATTAATAAATATCAAAAAATTATAACGAATATTAATGATTTAACTACTAAATAAACTCATAATAACTAAAACTATATTTTTTATGTTGCTTTGAATGTTTGTGACTTTTATTAACAGATGGCAATAGAGTGTCAAATCACAGTAGTAAATACTGATATTAACAATTGTTTCTGTCAATTTTAATTGCATTTTAGTTTTACGTTTAATTGTAAGTTTTTAACTTAACTGAAGAATTTAAGAATATATTATTTTTCAATGTTGGTGTAAGATGTATATTGATATATTCGTAAGTACTTGTTATTTAATTTAAATTGAAATAGGAGTAATTTGATTCCTTATTAAGCATGTAATAAATGTTAATATCATTATATTTTTTCACTTGAAAATTTATAATATTAAAATTATGTATAAATAATAAATTATTGTCATATATTAGCATTTAATAATTCGTTAATATTTGTATTCATTTATTTACAACTGTTGTGTATACTGATAAATAGAATACAAAAAAATTTTGAAAGAGATTCTAAGAATAAAATCAGTTCCTTGATCATTACTTAATAATCAAAATGTGATATAATGCCAATGATGTAGAATTTATAAATTCTTACAAGGAAAACTCTTAATGATTTATAGTTATGTGTGGTTTCTAAAATTACTTATATAAATTAAGACATTTATATGAGTAATTTTAGAAACCACACATAATTAAAAATCACTAGGTTTTCTTTCTAATAAAAAAAGTGTATAATTTTTGTGTTTCTAACAATAACTTTATTTACCATTAAAACGTAAATATGATTACTTAACTATTACTTTTTACAAAAATGTTACTTTGTTTTAAAATTTATTAGTGATTTGGAAATATATAAAGTATATATATATGTCATTGTAGTTTATTTTTTTTAATTTATTTATAAATTTATATGTTTTCTATAAATTTTTCATATTCCAACACATTCACATTTTTTACTTTACTGAAACAATGCAATTATATTTATAAATAGGTTATTATTGAACATTTTTATAGACATAAGATAAAAAATCAAAAATCAATTTAAAATATAAGGTATTAAAAGACATGTCATCGATGATTTTTTGAAATATTAGAACATGAATCGCTTTAAAATTAAACATTTTGAAATTATTCGAATATTTATAAAATCTCATTACCATGTTCTAAAAATTATATTGAAATATATAAAATTATGTCATGAAATTATTTAAAATCCATACACATGGTTCATTTCATTATTGAAACGTAGAATTTTATAACCAACATTCAATGAATTACTAGAAAGTAAGTCTATATTTTGAAAATAGCATCAATTGGTATCAATCAAACATAAAACTTAATAAACAATGTACACTTTCATTCACTGCTAAATACATTTTGTAAAAACGTTCTATTAATAAAGCATTTTATCTGTTGTAAAGTTTTTTTTCCAAATTTTTATGATCAGACCTTTTGTGTCATATGTTCTATTTCATTGGCGTAAACGTTTGACTTTTATTTCACTTTTTACTTTTTAGAGATTTTAATAGAAGTTTTTATTACATATTTTATTATTCGCATCATTTTTTTCCTCTGATAAAGTGCACCTTGGAGTGTATGTTACGTTCGCAGTCTTCTACAGACGGTACCTAAGACATAGCTTTAAAATATAAGCTATAATGCTTTTTTGCTTATAGGTTTTGTAGAAAAATTAAATATTTATAAGATTATAAAAATGTCACTCGTATATACGTATATATGCTATGAATAAATTTGTATGTCTAAGTGATAAATTAACTATGAAAAATGATTTTCATTTATAATATACAAGAGAAGAATGTTTTAATAACTTTCATCGCTATCATTTTATTTAATGAAAATATATTTTGAGTTTAGATATTCTGATAACAATAATATTTATTTATGTATTTCTTATGAGATTAATAATGAAGTTTATCTCTTGAATGTTTTAATATATATTCATAAAATAATATAAAAATTAGATATTATATCTACAAATACTATTTTATACTCTTATTCTCGTATAATAATAATATTCTATTGAAAAATTACAAAACTAATTACCTTTGTGAAATTACAACTTGATTTTAAAAAAGTATTTACGTGAAAAGGGGTTCCTTTCGAATTTAAAAACAATATTTTAAAATTAGGGAAAATATAATGAAAATCTCTATCTCTTTCTCTCTCTCTATACATATATGTATATAATATATAAATATATATATATATAGATAGATATATTTGTATAAATATATATATATATATAGATATATTTGTATAAATATATATATATATATATACGACTATATTTTATATCATTGACCTCAATTGTTAAAATGTTTCCAATAATAAGAATATGCTCCAAAATTAAGAAATATATTATTAAAATGTCTATTCTTTTTTATGAACAATTTTTTGCATAAATAGCAGTAGTTTTATATTTATGCTCTTTATCTATGCTTACACATACAACAAAAAGATATGAAGAGCATTAAAATTTACGAGACTAAAGAATAAATTTATATATATATATATATATATATAGTTGATTGGTTTTAATTATAATAATAAAAACTGAAAATTAAGAATTACGTTCATAAATAAAATGTTTAAAGATCATTCAATCTACGTATTATCTCAATAATTTTTATTCTTTAAAATTAAATAAGAATATTTAAATCAAATTTGCACTGACAAATTCCAAATTGTTTCAAAATATTACACAATATTATCAATATTATCTTATATAAAATATGTTCAAAATATTATCTTATATGTATATATATTATGTATATGTATATACGTACATTTATACATATAGACAGTTATATTAAATATTTATGACGGCGAAAAAAAGAATCATTCATATATGAATTAATAATTATATTATTTGTACTTAAGTAAGCTTACATTTTCACAAACAATTTAGTTACTCTCTTCACAAAACTATAATATGTTTTTCTGGTCTAAAATTTTCAATAATAGGTCATTTTAATTTTTGATTTTGCAAGTAATATCTAGAAAAATCTATTTGCATTTTATATTTGTCTGTACGATAGTACTCTAAAATTAATGGAATTTCCATAGATATTTACATTACCAAATTATAAAAAGTGATCAACAATCAATAATTGGACATTTTTGATGGGGATTTTTTAAATTTTCTAAGATAAGTGATAAAGCAAATTTAACTAGTGATAAAACGATACTGTAAATAATATATTTCATAAATAATATTTGTGTGTGAAGTTTTTGAAAAAAAGTTTATTTTTAAGTACTAATACAAAAATATTTCACTAATAACTATCATATTTAAATAGATTTCATTAGAAGCATTATATCACCTCCAAGAAACATTTTTTTAAATTATGAATGAGTTCTTAAAACAATATCATATATATATATATATATATATATATATATATATATATATATATATATATATATGTGTGTGTGTGTGTGTATAATATATATATATATATATATATAGAATGAAAATGGTTTTATTTGATAAAATAAAGTTTGTTAGTAATAAAAATTTAATTTTTCATAACGAATAAAATCAGAAATCGAATTCAAAATGAGTACTCTGAATGATTCGTCTCTCTTATGATAATATGGCAACTTTTGTCATCTATTATTTTTATATTCTAAAACAAGTGATGGTGATAATTATATATATATACATATAGTTACATACATACATACATAAACTAAGGGAGATTTTGATTGTAAATCAATATTAAATTTTAAAAGTAATATTTCATACGGGTTAGTAGCAAACTACACACAGTAATTAAGTTCGAATCTCAATTACCTGGAATCGAGAATCTCTAATAACTTAACTAGTCGACTTTAATGCGAAAACAAATGTTAGATTTGACAAAGAACAAACGACGTCATGGAGGACACGCGGGACGAAGATAAGGATGTAATTTATTAAAGATTTCGTGAATATCAGATGCTCATCAAAACTCAAACACAAATTACGGATTCCGGTAACGTCACAAGAAGGGTCTGCATGTGCCTTGCCATCCATCTGCTTCAAGGAGGTACTTCTACCTCACTCACTCTCTGTATAAGAAAGGATACAACGAGGACGAATAAAGGGTGACGTCGTGCAGTATCCTGCGTATGTGTGCGCTGGTTGGAGTGAATCCACACAGTACAGGATTAGTGATTTATTGTTCAAGTCCGTACTGAGTCTTAGAAGAGTTATTCATATCTTTAGCGGAGAAGAATATTCGAACTGCTATGGGTCTTGAACGTTGCCTTATGTTCATACATATTGCACAAAATTATAAACTTAAGTGAATTTACCTATAAATAAATCACTATTGATACGTTTTTTTAATCTAACCTACATTATTTACATACATATATATATATATATATATATATATATATATATATATATATGTATGTATGTATGTATATATATATATACACTTTCTAAAAAAATTATTACTGAAAAATATTTATTTATTTACACAGCTAAATATTGTTCTACAAAAAAAATTTTTAAATTTATTACTTAATAAAAATATCAATTTGTATTACTGTACTATTAATATAAAATATGTCCAAATTATTTAAACGATATAAATGAATATTAAAATCTATAATAAAATATAAATAGCTGCTCTAAGAGATCAAAACAGAATAATCATATAAAAACCAATATATTTCTCCATATCATCTTTGTTTGATTATTATTAACCTTCTGAAGGTTTATATTTTCTTGATAAGGATATTTGTGATATACAGACATGTATGTATATATATATATATATATATATATATATATATACTGTATATAATATCAAAATATAACAAAACGTAATATTAAAGTTTTAATAAAGTATTGAAATTCAAGTACATGCATAGTTTCCCTGTTTGTGAAATACTTTTATATTGAAATTATTAATAAATTTCGTATTAAACTTCGATATTAGATTTTTGAAACTGACATAAATTGATTTCATTCAACACGTTTATTCTTGAATATATTAACATATATTTGAAAAATGTAACTGAAAATAATTTAATGATGATCATATTTTAAAGAACATAAATTAATTTTCAAACAGGAAGTTCAGAACATGACAAAACATTATATTGACTTCATTTATGTTACGTCATATGTACGTACCTATATTCTGTGTTGCTTATTCAGTACAAGAGTTTTGTCATATAGCGTGACACCTGTCATAAAATAATGAAAAATGCTGTCAGTTTAACAGCCAATAGCTTCGGCGACGTTCACCTTAGCAAAGTTGATGTAAAGTGAATTGACATGACATAGAGCGGAATAAAATCTTTCAAAAATTTCAAAATACGTGGAAATGCGTATTTAAATTCTTATAATCATATTGGATTTCTTATGAAATTTTATTTATAGACAAATATCCAAACATATATGCATTATATATATATATATATATATATATATATATATATATTAAGAGAGAAAGAATTATATACACATTAATTTTTGGTTTCAAATATAATAAAATTGAAAAATATCCAATAAAAACAAATGTATATATATATATATATATATATAATTTATAAAAGCACCAGTATATTCAATCCAAGGCAAAAAAATACATATTTTAGTATATAAATTATTTGTATTGTTTACTAAATAATCACTGTTTGTTCTGAACATAATATATGTTAATCCAAGAAAATTTATTAAACATAACATGTATAGACGAAATTCAAGCTTTACTCATGTATGTTGTATTAAGTCGATGTCAGCTTTTGCAACACTATTTTCGATTCCTCTGTTGGTGTTAATTGTTGTTCTTCATATACTTTGTATATGCTACTGATCTTTTTGTACATGATCGTTTTCAAGCGAAAGGAAAAATCTCTTTAGAAGACATTTTATTTTCCAACTATTTAATTCAGTATAGCAGCCAGTCTAACAAATTTAGTAATTTTCTCAAAATATAAAATTTAAGCATGATATACAACAATCTTAGGAGAAGAACATGCCAGTCTATAGTTCTCATAATCGTAACTAGTTGTCCTGTATACTCATGTAATTTTTAGATATAATAGTAATTCTACCAAAAAAAGGATTTCATCAAAGAATTGTACAACAGAACACACCACATATTAATTTCGTTACGGATGTGTCTAATGTTTTCTTTTGTACTCTGTACGTGTTCTGATCTCTAAATGTGCACTTTTTTGTTTACGTTTCTTGAAACATGGAATGTTTTCTCGTTCATAAACATGATTTTTCTCAAGAATTTGTTGTCCTCGTTCAATTTTCTAAGAATGATCACTACAAATACCTTACGGGCAATCCATCTACTGAGAGATCTGTAAAAGTTTTAGAGTTTATCTTGCAGATGATACACAGATATATGTCTTTGCCATTGCATAAAGTTTTATTCACGAGTAAATTTATGTAGATAATTTATATACCATATACATACATATATACACACACAGACACACATATATATATATATATATAATATATATATATTATATATATATATATATATATATATATATATGCGTGTGTGTGTATATATGTACAAACAAACTACTTATATTGATCAGTTGATGTGAATGTTTCTTCTCTCTGTACAATTTAAATCTTATTCTCTAAAAATAAAAGTAAATCAGAAAACTACAAAAATTTTTAAAAAATATGGAATATTCAAAAACACGTTATACCTAAAAGATATCTTTTCTTAAATACCATAGAATTTATTACTTTTAAAAAAACATATATTATTTATCTAATTTTGATTTAAATTCCAATAATTTTTGATCACTTTAAAATTCATCTATTTATTGCAATTGTTAAAATATAAAACATTCAATTATTTAACTTTATAAAAATAGTAACAATTTTCTTAATAAATGTATAAATCTGAAAGTAATTTTGTAACTTTTAAATAAAACTTGACAATAGCAAACAACTCAAAATTTATCTGTCTAAATTTAATTGATCCAATTGATATACTACAAATAAATTATTCAATATTTTTTAAAAAAATGTTTAATATTATATTCATGCATTCATTTTATATTCAATGATAGATAAATACTTTATAAGTATCTATGTACTAAATTGATTTTAATTAAAAAGCGGAGTATTTAATATACTAAAAAAATATTATTTAATATACAATAAAAGATGTTTTACAAAAATGATTCAATCATTTTTTTCAGAGACGTTTAGGACAATAATATGATTAAATAAAAAAAAATGTCTCAATAGATATGAATGTATTTTAATACATATCGTTCCTTCCGTCTTTCTGTATGTATATATATATATATATATATATATATACACATGCATACTAACATATATATATATATATATATATATATAGTTATCATAAGCTTATTTCGATTCATTGTTGAATGAAAACTTCTTCCAAAATTATCCACTTCAAACGATTCAAAGCGTCTATCTTACATAAATTTCTTGTTAATTTTTTTACGCCCTTATCTCTTCTGTTTATTGGTCTTTTTCTATATGTTTTAAAATTTCTTAGTTTCCAACCAATCATTTCTCGTGTCCACCGATTGTCTTCTCTTCTTGCAGTGTATCTCGACTATTTCCATTTTAAATTATTCTGTTCTTATTTGTCTAATTCCAGCTTATTTTTGTATCCATTGTAATTTTTTCTGATCTCTTCTTGTTATTCCCAACATACATATTTACATACTTTCTCTTCACTGTCTTAAGTCATTGAATTGTTTTGGATATATATATATATATATATATATATATATATATATACAATTATATATATATATATATATGTATACATGTGTGTGTGTGTGTGTAATTATAATGTAAAATATATGATAATTTTTGGAACAAAATATTTGATATAAATCCTCTACATTGTACCTTTTTTTATACTTCACAGTTGTATTTTTTATTGAAATCATTTGTAATGATTTTCATAATTTTATCTTCAAAAGTTCGTATCTAAATACATATTTATTAGAAAATGTGTATAGATATGCGATGTGAATAATTAGTTCAAAAATAATTTATGAAATCGAATAACATTTTGTATTTTCAGTGAAACGTTTTAAGTTAAAAATTAACAATCCGATACAATGTAATACAGACAAATATATAATTATTAATTTCAATAATGATTTCATTAAAATAGAAAAAAATGTTAATAGAACGGTTTCTGCTGCAATGACAGTGTAAAACTATTATAAATAGCTGTAATAGTTTATTGTATATTAGAACACATGTAAAAATATGTGTAAGCAAGTTTACTTAAATATAGATTCACTAACCTTTGTTTAATCAATATTTAATTTAATTAATGACTATAATCAATGTTACGACTCACATTACGAGTAACTTGCTACTTCTGTTCCTATTATTGGTATATCTCTAGGCTTTATATTGTTTTGTTTACACAGAAAATTATTGTGAACGTGAACAGAACCTTATATATCTTATATTTTTTTAATCATTTTTTATTTTTATTGTTTATTTTGAAAAAAAATTATAATATTAAGTAATCTTTTATTTCAATTGGGAAAATTTTAATAACAATTTATCTATGTGAAAAATATCTATTTTTTAACGAACAATATTCCTTTAGTTATTAAAAATAATATTTTTCTACGACAATCATTTATAATATAATGGAAATGTTAATGTTTCTATATTTTTCTATATACAATTTTAATTCCTTAACTATGGAATTGAGATTTTAGTTTTTTCATTAATTAATGATACAGATTTTATCATAAAAGCATTTATTTTACGAATAATTTAGTACTTTAATACTTATATAATATTATTTTATTAAGAACTATTATTTCCATACAAAACTTAACATTTACGTATTAATATTTTTAACATTTAGAGACTTAAAAATGGCATCGATTTTCATAATTATACCAAGTTTTGAAACATATAAAACATTTAAAATTTACAAATTTATATAAACTATCCAGAATTATTTGTCCTATAATTTTTACTATACAATTCTATTATATATATTTATATATATATATATATAAATATTCCGTAAAATTTCGAAAAATGGACAAAATTTTTTTTAAAAACACGTCTAGAGATTTTGTATTAAATTATTATTAATGATGACAGCTCAAGTTACATGAAATTTTCACGAAGAATTATGAAATGTATGACTATATAAAACAACGGCATTGCAATCTGTTTGTAAGAATGATTATATAGGCATACTAACATGTATATATATATATATATATATATATATATATATATATATATATATGTATATATTACGATATTGGGCGAATATATTTCGGGGGAGCGAGCGAAGCGAGTCCGGTGTGCGAGAAAAGAAAATGGGGAAGGATCCCTCCGAAGGCCGGCGAGCGTAGCGAGTAGGAGGCAGATCCTTCTGGTATATATATATATATATATATATATATAAATTTATTTGATTTAATTAGGTTACTGCTTAATGTATCTAATGAGTATATTATATCAAGTCGTTGAGTATATTATACAATCAAGTTACTAATTATTTGAAGGAAATTAATATTCCTAAATTTTCTAGTCGATTTACTATCAATGTACAAATACTTCAATTCCTGCTACCTTTTCTAAATTTAGAATATTATTCTTCCTTTTCTGGTCCTTTAACATTCTTTTTTACAATACAGGAGAATTTCATAATTTCGAACATCTTGCAATCATGATTATATTAAACATTTATAAATGAACGTACATTTTACTATTAACTACGGCATAATCTTCTAAGACGATGTGTAGGAATATTCGGTTGTTATTCATAAAGAACAAAAAAATCACATAAATTTTTTGATAATATTTACACTATCTACGATAGCTGCATATTTTTTCGAATAATTCATATAAATGCAATTAAATAAATAATTATATATGGTAAAACTGAATTCAAATATTAAGTGATTATTTAACTTATATATAGTTTTGGTTTTTATCACGCAAATTTATTTTTAAATGATAATAGATTTGTATTCTTCTCGTAACATTAAAAATAAAAAATATAAATCATTTATACAACAAAAACAGTGTATATATGTGTACCATGGGTACCCATTTAGGTAAGATAGTATTCTAAATCCTAAATTAAACGCTTAAATAGAGTTAATTGATTTAGCTCTTATACAGCCATTAATAAAATATTATTTGCACGAAATTTAAATTTGGTTGAAATTAACTTTTAACAAAGTCGTAATAGAATATCAAAAATCATTTTTCGTATAGAATACCGTTCCTCCCGCTACATTCTACAAGTAGCATGTTAACCATTTCCATTCCCGATCATCAATAATTGGTTGATAGATATCGCGTGGTCTCTATTCTGATTGGTTGACATCAGTCACATGTATGTAGCTCTCTCGTGGTATACAACGTAAGACAGTATACGATTTCAATGTAAAATTGATAAGAAATTTATTCAAAATATTGTATTCACTGAAGCTTTAGAGTAAAAAAAATTGTTACATATTTTAACATTGTATTTTGTTATTAATTTTTATAAACTTTTCCAATAAACATTTTACTTTTTACAATTTACGAAAATTATTTGATTGTATAATTTGTTAATTTCTGTTATTTGTTACAGGAGACAGAGTGTTAACGAGCGGTGGACGATACCCCACCCCCTTGGAGATTTGCGAGCCTAGTGAGTAGAGAGCAGAGCCACTGGTACTTATAAATATAAATTTATATTATGTTATTTTTATGTTTATTATACAATCATAGAATATATTGAAAACATATACTAGTAAATATATTTGTGATACTGAAATTAAAAAAGTATCTGATATTAGATTCCCTTTTTATAGTTTTCTGAGATTGCAAGAGCTAAGAAAATTATTAAAGATATAAAAAGTATTCGCGTATTCAGAATTTTTTATATAGAAATGAAAGTATAGATAAATATTAAAATTATTTAATCATTTTATTAGTAGATTGCAATAGGTATTTTCGGCTTCTTTAACAATACACTAAATAGTAACTTCCATAGAACACATCATGTGTTTTTGATATAAATACTTTTAATGAATCCTCGTGTAATTACATTTGTTATATATATATATATATATACACATATATATATATATATGTATATATATGTGTATATATATATATGTATATATATGTATATATATGAGTAGAGAAATAGAGAGAAGTATACATACAAAAACAAAATTTTTGTATAAATGAAATAAATCTTTTGAAACTAAAAATTATTTTCTTTTAATGCAAAAAGCTATTGTACAGAATGTACATGTTCAATTTAAATTATTTAAATGTTATATTCCAAAAACGATTTTAAGTATTTATGTAGCACTACAAAAATATTATACGTAAAACCTACTGTTCGATGTAAAGTTATCTAGTTTTACTAATTTACTAAATATAAAGAACGAGCCATGTATTGAATGCTTTCATTACTTTTATAGCTGCTCTAAGTGATATTAATGACTATTATCGTGTCACTACGTTTCACCAGTGGAGATACTATTATATTATAGATGAAATCGATTTAGATATAAATTACAGTACAAGAGGTACTTCTGTTATATGATATTTATAAACGGTGTTTAAAAATCGATATAGTTCCTTTCGTAATAATTTGATCATTACGTAATTTCATGTAATAATTTGTATTAAATTAAATATATACATTTCATTTCGTTGATAATATATCTATATGAAATATATAACAAATAAATATATTATAAATAATTAATTCTTATAGAGAAAAATACATTACTTCCGTCATAAGTTTTGTTTCATCTTTCAATATATTATGTCATTTTAAATTAAAAAATTGAAAGTCATAAAAAGCATAGGTTATTATTCACTGGTCATTTAATAAAATATTATTACATAATTAATATAATAATATTTAATAAAATTATCAAATTTCTAATACCTTCTGTAATAATAATTTGTGATTAAAATATACCAAACTTTTGAAGCCAAATATATGTTTTAAGATGATATTGTTTCTTTCAACATTCTGTATAAAAATTGCAAAAAGTGAAGCGAGAATAGTTTGTAAAAATTTATTGAAAAATAAACCTGTCATCTTCAAATAGAAAATTATACATTCTGTTTCATAAAAAAAAACTAATAAAATATGATATTAAACACTAATACAAAAAGAATATTAATAATATAAAATGTAAATATATATATATATATGTTATATATATATATATATATATATAGAATAAAATTAACAAGATAAAATATATTTTTAAAATGAATTATATTTTATAATTTTTATACTACCGATTTATTTAATAGCAGCAAGTTTTATCAACTATATAAAATTATTTTACATTTAATTAAAAAAAATAATTATTTTTAAAAAAAGCTGTGTTATTTTAAGTTAATAACACTATTAATCATGTATTAAATGAATACATTTTTGTCAATCTTCATATTTTTATACATTTTTTTTAAATACTCTCTACCGTAGATAAAACCATATGCAGTATCAAATAAATTTTCTTATATAAGGCTATTTTTTCAGATGCATGTATTATTTAGTATATATAAAGTTATAAAATTTTATTAAAATAATATATAAAAATTAGGAACAAAAAACAATACTTTTTTATTAAACTGTTTTTATATATACTTTTTTATGTACAGTGCTGTTTTAAATAAAATATCAATAATGTAATAAAGGGTCAAGAAAGCATTAACATTTTGTAATATGTTAATCCGTGAACGGTTTTTTAAAAGAAATTTTTTTTATAACTTAATAAGGAAGTAATTAACCAAAACTTAATCAAACTTAAGCAGGTAATTAACAAAAACTTAATAAACAAAGAACATGTTATCAATTTTTCAAAAATAAATTATTTAAAATTATAATATACATACTTGATTTGAAATTTTTTAGAAAAACAGTAAATAGCATATAATAAAAAAATTGTGTGTAGATATTTAAAATCTCTTCAGTAAAAAACGTAGTTTATGTACGTAATAAAATAAATAATATTCATGAATCAAATCAATATCTTCTTTAACTGCATGTTTTTTAAGTATAAATTAATAACCAGGAAGATAATAAAATGTTTCCGAGTTTAGTAATATGAAGCCTGTTTTAAAGTTTATTTTAATACATACTATACGATATTTAATTTTCTTTGTGTTATGAGAAATAAATTATGAGAAATAAGTATAAGATTTTGATAATCAAAAATAACATTAAGAAAATAATATGTATTTTTGAAATAAATCCTTTATTATTTATAAAATAACTTTCATTAAAAATTTTCTGGTATAAAATATCATTTTATTTTTAAAAATACTTATTAACAACTTTATTGAAGACAATTTTTTTAATATTCGGGTATATGCATATTGTGAAATATCAATCAAACTAATTTAAATTGAATGTTTGATATAAGTCGGGAATGATTTAGTCAAGAAAATCATATCAGTATAATGAACAAGAACATCGAACTTTATTTTGACTTTAAAAAATATTTATTTCTATTTAGTAAATTATAATAATACTCACTGTTTATGTATATATTCTTTCAAATACTATTTGATTAATTAAAATAATTTTTCAAATTTACAGACTTCTGTGAAAAGATATTTTATAGATAGTCAATTTACATAAAACAATTAATAAATAAACATGTTATACTAGTGTGGAAAACTTTTTAAATTTTCGTACTAAACGAATTATTTTTATTTATCATTAACTTATTCTTTATTTTTAAATTTACAAAGCTTTTATTAAACGGAATTTAAACGTTTTATAGATAAGATAACTATTTATTAATCATTCTTTTTATTTATAATTTAATGTCATTTTTATAAGTATTAGTTATAAGTATTAGTTAAGTAATAGTTAACAACAGAAATGAATATAAAGCAATGAAAATGCAAAAATTCGGTATTAAAACTTAAGAATTAGTTAAAATAATTAAATATAATTATAATAAATAAAGAGAATAAATTTGTTGATTAAATTTTTTTTTAAATGGCACTTGTTTTATATATATATATATATATATATATATATATATATAACAAGTATACAAATATAACTATACATTTTTTTATTGAAAAAAATATCTCATTTGTAATACAATGAACAATACCCATCTGAGTCGTCTAGAAATATCACACAACATTCTATGGTTTCGTTGCGGTAACAAACTGGTCTGTTACACCTGGGCTGTTGGTAAGCAATCCACGTAGCGTTCAGAGAACTAAAAGCCTAAGACGGTACGCGCGGAAAAGTTTGTGGCAAATTGCACCACCGACACCATTCTCTTATAACCACTATGCAACCGACCTGCGTCGTATCGCTAGACACAGTGGGCTGCTAACGTTCTAACGGTCGCTATTGTTCAGTGGCGTAGTTCTTACAAAATTGACCACTTGGAACTAGCGTATCACGTATTCGCTAGATCAGCACATGCTTCTATCAATCGGCGTCTTCAACATGCAATATTCAGATAATTTCAGTATAAACTAGGTGTATAAGACAAGGGTCTACGGTCCATGTTATTGCCAATTCGTTATATAAATTATATATCATTACTGTTATTATTCAATAAATGTTCACATCTATTTGGTTAATATATTGACAAGGCAATTGAAATTTAAAATGTAAACTGTAAATATTTTATTTCAGTATGTCTAAAATCTATAAAATATATCTTCTAGTAATATATATATATATATATATATATATATATATATATACATATATATATATATATATATATATATATATATATATATATATATATATATTAATTCTTCTATTAACTAATGCATTAGCAATGCACATGTTTTTTTACTTTTTTATTTATTTTATCTTTTTTTATTTACTTACTTCTGTTACCTAATTATATAACAGTAATATTACTATATAATAATTAATATTTTATAAAATCTACGAAAATTTACTAACACTAAATCTTCCATTGTTTCAGATACATGTTTATTGCTCTAACTGAACAGTTTTATCAATTTGGGTAAGAAAACTAGATATACACTTAATTTATTTTTTGAGTACGAACAACGGTAAATCATTGCTTAGTGGGGTATCAGAAACGACAATCACTAAATATTATTCAAATTTATATATATATATATATATATGTATTACAATATACCGATATATTATTATCTTTAAAAACGAATAAAGAAATACGTATATAATATCTGAATATATATATATATACAAACATATATATATATATATATATATATATATATATATATATATATAAATTATTTCTTTAATGTATTTTAAAATATTCAATTTACAGGTTGTTATAAAAATTTGTTTAATTACACACCTACGTTTTGGAATAATTTAAAAGCAATATATTGTTTAATGCTCAAAAAATTAATAAAATTTTAATATTTTCATTTTATTTTTTTACAATAATATTTACATGTCTTGTTAAGTGCATATTATTACATGTCTTTACATGCATATATTTACATGTCTTGTTAAGTGCATATTACTAAAAAAAATAGATTTTTTGGACATCAGCAGATAATCGTTAAAAATTATAAACATACCTACTTGTAAATTAATCTGAATATTTTATATAACAGATAACTATAATAACAGAGATACAGACTAAAATGTAACTTCTATAATTTATTAACATTAATGTAAAATATTGATTATTCATTATAAACATTTCTTTTTTTAGTAAATGTGATTTTCGAATAAATTAAAAACTAAAATGTAAATAAACTAGTGACAGAAAAATATTGATAATATATACATATTTATGTATGTATATATATATATATATATATATATATATATATATATATATATACATTAGATTGTAACTTTTAGGCTGAGCAGTTAACTTCGGATTTAACTGCCAATCCTCAGTATGCAGATGAATAACAAGGAACACACACGGTTCCTATGTATGAGCCTATAGTAGTATGAATGTTATTTTAACATAATAGTAATTTAAAGATTACAGTACCAAACGTATGGTTTTGTTTATCTTTAGTGCTTTTAGAGACTGCGACCTTATCACCAATGTAACATTGATTATAATCAACTAAAATCAAATTAATATCTATATTTGTTTATTATAAAGTGATTGGTAAGGTGTGTTTATTTTTATAAAGTTATATCTAATCCACACACACTATATATATATATATATGAAAAAAACGATTATATGTCGAATTTATAAAAATGGCATATAAGTAACAAGATTCTACTATTCCTGTTAATGAACTCTAATACTCCTGCCATTTTATTTCAAAGACTGTATACAGCTTGTATTATTTTTTTAAGAATATTTAAAATCGATTTCTGATAGTGAAATTGTCTTTTCAATCAGGTATTAATAAAAATAAAATTGTTTTTATTGTACTAATTTCATTTATTATTGCTTTGCATGTTTACAAACGATAATTTAACTTATAAAGGAAATCTGAAGCAACATTCAAAAAATAAATTTTTACTTTGAAATTTTAAGGGAATTGTAAATAATTACTGTTTTTTTTTCGATAGCTGCCCTGAATTTTTCTAAAAATATGTAATACTCCCTAAATTATATATACATATATATATATATATATATATAAATGGTAACTTAAATGTTTCTCATTTATCTCATATTAACATTTCTTTGACATGTATTATAGATAAACTAATATAATAGCTTATATTATATGGTATATAAAACAAAGAAAAGCAATAATTGTAAAACAAAATTCATACAAAGTTCAAATATTTAAACTAGTTATAAATTAAAACGTAAGGAACAAACACTCCCAGAACACACATTGTTTAAATCTGGTTACATTTTATGAAGTAATTATTTCAAAGTATATGTATTTATTTTTAGTATCTAGCAATGGAAAACAACAAAACTTACAAAATATTCACTTTGAAGCGTAACTAAAAAGGGTTTGTTTTATTTCAAAAACATTTAATGTATAATATTCATGAAAACGTACATTATATATATATATATATATATATATATATATATAATATAATATGCACATATGAACATTATAGTATATTTCAGATATGAAAGAGTCTATTTATAAAATTCAAGCTCTAGAGATGAATTTAAGGTATTAAAAATAAAGTGTTTAGCTATTCAGCTACTAAAATATACACTATGATTTTAAAATGTACATTAAATGAATTTTCATTAAAAAAATACCTTTAAAAAAACTCTGATGAGACGCAATTCTAAAACTTATTTACTAAATTTTAATAAAATATTTATTCATTGCAATACTTCTACAGTTCAAATAAATAAATCAGAAAAAAGGAATAAAGTCAATTTAAATTATTATGTTTTTACCTTTTAACAATTGTAAGATTTTAAATTTATTATACCTATGATTCATACACACACACGCATATATATATATATATATATACATATAATATACAACGAATTTTAAAAAAAAGGTATCTATTTTTTTACATTTAAAATGAACAAGTTGCAATAAGTTTGATTAGTTTGGTATAATCACCTATTTAGTTAATTTTGAGGTCAAGTTGTTAAAATTTTGAAATGCCTTAGAAGTCATAACATCAGTTAAATTTGTGGAGATAAAATGGCGTCTTCACGAAAACTGGCCATCGTTTTTTGACCTAGTGTTTTCTTAATGGGTGTATTGCATTTAAAACTATAAGGAGTAAAATATAAAAAATCTGTACATGTCTCAAATGTCAATTATTTTTTCTGGACTTATTTTGTTTTTTTTTTTATGCAGAAAAGATCTAAAATGCATGTGCTTTCAACGTAAGAAGCCATAATGTCTCTCCCAAAGTATAGCTCAATCATTACTAAGTATCTAGAATAAACTCTATAATTCATAATTCAGTAGATTAAAATGATCATGACTTAGAACTTGGTTAAATTTGAGTAATAAAGCCACACAAGACTTTCAGATGCTATGAACGAGGTTTCATATCAGTCCATCAAGATATTTTCAAGTCACTTACTTTGCTCTATTTTGGTTAATTTAATGAAATGCTTACTGAAATGTCTCATTTATCGTACAGGGTAAAGAGATCTTGCTATAGGTACATTTACAGAAAATATTTTTTACAACTAGAGCTTGAAGTATTTGAACTATCTCTATAATAAATACCTCAAAAGCTAAGTAAATATTTAAAAGAAAAATTTTATATTAAGTATATGTATAAGTTATTATAACTTTTTTATATTTAAAATTAAAAAATACGGAAGTATACTTCCATCATTCTTATTATAATATATATATATATATATATATATATATATATATATACATGTGTGTGTGTATGAGTATATGTATGTGTGTATATGTGTGTGTGAGTAGTGCTGTTTAATTTCTAAATTGCTTTTAAAATTGCAAAGATTAAAAATTTGAAAAGCATGTTTTGGATGGTTAACATTTTTTTTATCTTTATTGAACGATTACTTAATACATGCTCAAAAAATACTTAATATTCAATGTGCATAATAGCTAGTGTAACATCTACACTGAAAGATAATCATTACTAGAAGGTATTTCAATTTACCTATATTAAATAATGGTACGTTAAAACATATTTGGTGTATTAATTAGTCATTAAGGTAACTTCGATTTGATATACCTTAATGTACATTCTCTTAAACCCAAAAGTCACATTTGCAGATTTGAATGATGAAGGGTAATAATATAAATTTATTTTTGATAAAATACTATTGTTTATTACTTAAATCATATTTTTTTAAAGAAAATAATTTATAAATATCTTTGATATGAAACCTTTTAATGAATTTTAATTAGTTTAATTTTTTTAAATAAATAAAATTTGTTGATATGTAAGCAAAAATCAATTGAATATTTAAAAAAGGTCGATTATGTAAAATTTACTTCTTTATAAACACAATATCTTCTTATCGCAATTAATAAAAAATTATAAGAAAAAATGTAGAATAACTGGTATTATATGAATTTTAATGTGTTTGAAAAAAATCAAAAAATTGTTAAGGTGTTGATTTAATTAATTAACAAATATGTTTTCAATTTATTTTTATTTGAAAATAAATGTTTTTCGGTATGAAATATGTATTCAATTATAATAACGAATATATTTTTAATTATATTGTCATTACATTTTTCTAGTTTATAAAATAAAAAACACCTTCAAACTGAAAAATGGTCCGATATAAATTTAATTAAGGGAAATACCGTTTTGAAATAATCTTTTGTCAGAAAGTCATCTTTTTCACTCAGCATTTTTAATATTTAAGATTAAAATGTATTAAGAAAATTAAAAACAAATTTTATATTACATAAGAGTCCAAATTCCTATAAGAAATAAATAACAGTATTTCTATGTTCTTTAAATTTTATATATTTTTTTATAAAGTCCAGAACAAGGTTAAACAGAAAAAGGTCACTTCAGGTATCACTTTGTGAGCTGTTCTACCTGTCCACTCGTTTTTATGTCAGTCTATTTCTGACTGTATTTAAATTAAATTCAGTTATATATCATACAAAATAAACATGAAATATAGAGAAAATATTAAAATTCTAAATCATGAATACATTTTCGGCGAAAAAACGTCACGTTTTGTATTGAATTGATACCTTTTTTAAATATATGCGTTTTTTTAAAAAAAAATAAAAAAAATTTGAATTAAAGAACTGTCTATTAAAATTTCAATCTACCAACGGTACATTATATATGTATATATATATATATATATATATATACGCTAAATAATTAATATATGAAAGAGATTTATTTTTAAAAAATATTGTAGTCTATTATATAACAGACGTAATTATATCTTTCTTTCCCTATACATATATATATATATATATATATATATATATATTCTCGAAAAAAATAAAATTATAAAATTTTTTTACAAATAAAATGATGTATTATTTATTATAGAATTTGGAGAAAATTATAAATTCATAAATAAATAATATATAATTATTCTCGACAATAAAGTTACTCTTATACGAATATGTTATTTGATCTATATATATATATATATATATATGAAATACATCATTTACATTCATATAAGAAATAATTGTAATATATGTAGATTTATTAACCCATTATTCGACTCCACAAATTGAATTATCTCCTTATCAATTTTATGAAAACGTAGAACTTGAAACTGGAATATTTTTTATTATAAATATGCTACTATATATTTCTATATATGAGATGTGAAGATATGAGAGAAATTATTTCAGGTTTTTGAATTGAAAAGTTATGAACTATAAAATATTTTGACATTTTAAATTTTCTGTAAAATTAAAAATATAGGTTTAAATTAGTTTAAAATATGTACATGTAATAGAGTGTATTTATAAAAAAAAGAAAAAATCAAAACGTATACATAAAAAATGTCCAGTATTTATTATTGTAATTAATTATTGAAAAAAAAATATGAAAACAGAAATTTTTAGACTATAATTGTTGTCAAGTTCATATATTATATTAAGTAAGTAGGTAAATAATGCGCTTTTTGTTTTTTAAATTTTAACCTTATTTTTGACCCTTGATTTGTGAGCTTTGAAGATGAAGAATGTCGCGGGTGTCCTTCTTCAGTTCATAACGACTAACTGAAGGCTTTAGTTGAATTATAACTTCGCCCAACAATTCAAGAGCTTGCACAAATGTTAGGAGTTAATCATCAAACAGTTCTGGACATCTTAAAACCACTTAAGTTAAAAAATGTTAAATTAAAATATCATTTGGATATCATAAACTGCAATTATTTTTCTACCAACCTATTGTATTTAACATTATTTTATTTACATAGTTTGTCAGATGTTTGATTTTTAAATTTATATTATTTTATTTTCTTAATTTAAAATATTTAAAGAATATATGACAAGTTCAAACATTAATGTACCAAATTTTCATTTAATTTTCATTTACTCACATTCTAAAAATAAAGAGAAATCCAAACGTATATAGTTATTTGAAATTGTTTCTTTTTTATAATGATTTAGAGTGAATCGTTTTATTTTCTTTTATATGAAAAATTACAATTAATAATTTTTAAGTTATAAATTTATATACATATACATACATATATATATATATATATATATATATATATATATATATATATATAAATATATATATATATATATACACGTATATATAAATAAATAAATATATATATATATATATATATATTATTCAAATGGGATTATTCTGAGAATTATGAAAATAACTTCTCTTTATAACACCATTACTCTTCATATCTATACAGATAAATTTCACCTAAATATCATTTTTATACATCTTATATCTTTAGATTATTTTCTTATATAAATCCTGTTATTTGATCAAAAGTAAAATTATGGATATGATTTTTGGTGACACGTTTCATGCTTCATTCAGAGAAATTAAACCATTTAAAATCAAGATGTTATCGCTGAGTGCTTATCTCCTGTTATTAATTAGGCGCAATACAATAAATAATTTGTGAAATCATTACAAATTTTTGATTTATCCCATGCTCAATGATTGAAAAATTTAAACTCAGCTGAAAAGAATAAATGACGGCATTATATTCGATGTTTTTTTAAATGTAGAAAAGACCAGGATAGTTACTTTTTATCTATTTTGAACATGGAGTTAATCAGTAATTAGGTGAAAAATAATATTCTTATACAAATAATGTAATTTCTTATAAAAGGGATTGTTTGTATGAAATATGTGAAAACCAAAATTTATATAAATATAAACTTAATACTTATGAACTTATTATATCTGTGATCGATCAAAATGAGTTCGATTGAAAATATAAAATAAATTTTAAATATCTGGAAGTTTATTAGATAATTATAAAATAAGAAAATAAAATTGGTTTTTCATATTTCATAATAATGAAGACATTAATTAAGGAAATAACAGTTTATACTTTTAAATAAAGGACTTTTAAATCATTTTCAAGATTGTTTAGAGATTATGTCAAAGTTATTTAATAACTTTGATAAAGTTCGAAGCATATTAAGTGTTCGAAACAACTGATTCTTAATGAAAGATGACACATTTTTAAGTATGAATTGAAATTCATGATTAATTGTATTACAATATATTTTACACTTCATTTATAATTTATACAAAATTATTTCTAAAATTATATTTTATTATTTGTTTTATTTTTTCTAATAATGAAACAATAATTGTAAAGGTTACAAAGAAAAGTAAACGTATATATGCCAAATATCAATATTTATTATTATTTATTACCATATAAAAAATTACTTCATGAAAGTATTGTTTTTATAGATTTAAAAATTTTATATTTATTAAAACTGAAATATTTAGATTATCAATTAATTAAGTAAATATAAATTAAACATACTCAACTTATTTTTGTTTTATATGTTTAATAATATTTATTTTAAATTCATTGAAAAAGTAATATTAAAATAAATAATGTACTAATTATATTCATGTACATTTTAATTAAGTTACAGACTAATACATTTGAAAATCTTATGATTCTTTCCTTTTCTATTAATTATTTCGTCTTTACAATAAAGTTGATAATTGAATGGTCGAAAACAAAAGTTTTGAAAGTTTTCCTATTAGAAAAAGAGTCACTAAGCTGAATCTAAACTAATGATCATCATTTACTAGGCGAGAAACTGACACGGGTTGAGTAATGAATTTTATTTAATTTATTAAATTATTAAATGAATATTTGTTAATGAAAATCTAAATTTAATAAAATAATTTGTAATCTGTTAGGTTGGTGAAAAAACATTGCGGTTTTTACGTATCGAGTGTAAAGACGCATGCATCAATTCAAAATTTTATTTATTAATCAAAATAAAGACATTTGCCTTTATACATTTGTCCCAACGGGAAACAAGTTTGTTTATTTTTACAAGATAGAATTTTGGAGTTCTGAAATTAATGAATTCATCGAAAGCGCTTTGAGCTACTGCTTGATCTTTGAAAATCTTCTCTATTAAGAAATTACTTAAATGTTTAAAAAAATGATAATCTATCGGAGATAGGCCCGGAGAATAAGAAAGATGAGGTAAGGATTCATAACTCAGTTTATTTAATTTTTTGTGTCATTTGTAAGACGTGTGATCGAGCGTTGTCATGAAGAAGAATTGGTCCTCTTCGTTTCTTAATGCTGGTTGTAAACGATCAACTTCGCATGCATTTTTTTCAATTTCCTGGCAATATTTTTTTGCTGTTATTGTTTTACTAGGATTTAAGAAGTTGTGATGAATGATGACACTTATCGACCAAGCTTCGGTTTATGAAACTGTTTTTGTGTTTCTCCTCACTCTAGTCACTATGATGAATGTTTTCGATTGATGTAGAGAATCCACTTTTCATCACATATGACAATACGATCAAGAAAGGTATCATTTTGTTACGCAAAGAATCGCAGAGCAGACTTCGTACGACCGAAATGCTTGATGTTCGTTTAGTTTATGTGGAACCTATTTATCTAGCTTTTTTTGTTTTTCCAATTGGTCTCAAATGTCGAATACTTATTGAATGATCAACACTGTGTTTTTCTGCTACCTTTTTCGAGTTGTTTTACGTCGGTCCGCTTCAAATTTGGTTCTTAAATCATTATTGTCTATAACTGAAGGACGTCCACGACTCTTCTCATCATCAAGGCTTTCGTTTCCATTACGAAATTTTTGGAACCAGTGTTGAGATGTACGTTAACTAATTGTCTCTTTGTCAAAAGCAAAGTTTCTGTTGTTTTACATCCCAATTTGAACTCATATAACAAAATCGCGCGAAGTTGCTTTTTTCCATGACTAATTTAAAAAGTTATATCCAACAATACTACAAAATTAAAACAATAGATACAAACTGTAATCAGTAATGCTGATTCCATTGTTAACAATAGTGTATCACATGACTTTAACAAAAGATAACGGTAATTAGAAAAATGGGTGCCAAACTGAAATGATAAAAACCACAATTATTTCTGCACCAACCTAATAATTACACACACACAAACATATATATATATATATATATATATATATATTATATATATAACTAGCGGTATTAAATTTTGGTATATATCGATATTTTTTATTAGTTAAAAAATCGCAATTTATAATTTCAGGCATTCAATAAGAAATTGAAAATTTTCATCGTGTTTTACTGGATATACATTTTTATTTACGTATATTCGAAACGGATGTAAATTCATATCAACGGGTCGATATTTTATTAACAAGTATCAGTACGTTCACGAAATTGAAATATTTATTTCAAATTCGGCTCGTTATGTATTTCACAGTTCATATATTTTCCGTATTAACGATATTCTAAAATATAACGTACACGCTACGCTGTTCTCGTTAACGTATAAGCTTTCTGTTAATTTGTTCGTACAATTTAGCAAAAAGATCAAAACCGTCGAGCGATTTGAATATCGCTTTTAAATATCCTTGCAGCCACACCAATGCTATTTTCATTCCTAGCGTCGTTTTCAACGGTCGTCCTTCAGGCAGAAAAAGGGCGCTCGTGGGTCGCACCGTTTACGGGGTTGCTTTACGAAGTCCGCGCACACGGATGTGTCGTTAATATGGCGGTCGATAAGCGCCGCACCGCGACGAACGTGTTAATATCGCAGATAAGGGACGAACTATGTTGTTGTACGTGTACGTTTGATGGCAGTTATATACGTGGCGGCAGTTAGTAGAGCTGTAGCCGGCGGTAGTTGTTTTTTGGCGCAAATTTAGGGCACGACGTTGTATGTACCGTGGTCATTGTGTAACCTTTTGTGCTCATTCCCTAGCAGCAATTTGTTTTCAACGATGTTTGGATTATTTGCGTTTGTTTTTATGCTGTTCATGTGAAGACGCAGCATGTTGAGAGTTTTGTTTGATTTTGTGGCGGGGTTGACTTTAACTTTTTGTTGTTTAACTGTAGTGTATGAATACTTTTATCAAACAACTTGTTTCGCTATAAACTTTTCTAATTGTTTTAGATAATATTTATTTTACAATTATTCTGTTTTTATTCGAAAACGTACTTGAAATATAAATGTAACCGATTAGAACCATTAAGTAATATGTGTTTTTATATTACTTGGAGAACTATTTAAGTAATACGGTCACTCATCTACATTACTTTCAGTTTTCTATTTATGCGTTTTATAAATAAAAATATTAACATTTAATTTTAATATTTACTGAGTTCTACAATAAAAAAATGTTAACTAAAAAAACACAGTGTAAATTTCACATTTCAATAATATATATTTAGAGACTCATAACATTAATTAATTTCCTCAGTGTAATTCATTGCTAACAAAAAGTAGATTGCAACTTTTAAAAAAATACAAAATGTAATGTTTATAGAAACGAACCATATTAAACATATATATTTATTTTTCATCTCATACATATATATATTTAATAAACAGCTTTCGCTTTGAAGAAGATTGAATTTCAATTCAAATATGCATAACCATTATATGCCTATTGAAAGATAAAAAACGTTATTTTTATACAGAAAATATTATATAAAACATAAATTTACAGCTAGTCCTTTATGAAAGGATTTACAAAACGTATATATTTTTATTTTAATATTAGAGTATTGTAGTTAAATAAAATCCCTACTCAATAACAAATGGTTGATTAACTTCATTAAAACCTTGCGAGTAAAAATAATTCAAATGAAAATATTTTTGTAATCTCAACAAATATAAATAATTGTCCAAGAATATTAATATTTTCTACTCACATATATTTATAACATTTAAGAAATTAGAAATTTCAATTATATATATATATATATATATTATATATATATATATATGTATATGTATATATATATATATATATATATATATAATTACTCGGTAGGTAGGAAAAGAATTGCGGGTTTTTTTTCTGAATTCTAACCTTATTTTTTTCAATTAAAGTATCATTTCATTGTGTTCATGTTAATATCATTTTAAAGTACATTTTTCGGTATGTATTTTGGTAACATTGATTTTATTATTAATTTTGTTTCAAATTAAGCTATTGAATTAAAGATGGAAAAGAAGCAAATAAGCCGAATTTTTTTATGAGATTAAATCGGGTGGTAAAGCAGCAAAAACTGCTCGTAAACTAAATGATGCTTTTGGTGTTGATACTGTTAACGACCGTCCGGTGCAATGGTGGTGTAAAAATTTCGTACTGGGTGCGTGAGTCTTGAAGATGAAAAAAGTCGTGGCCATTCTTCTTTAGTTCATTATGATCAACTGAATGCGTTAGTTAAATCAAAACCAGAAACAACAATTCGAGAGCTTGTTCACAAAATAGGGATTAGTCATCCAACAGTTCTGGACCACTTAAAACAAGAAATTAAAAAATGTATATAAATTTGAAGATCATAAAACGCAATTGTTTTTCTACCAATCTAATATATTAATTACATCTACAAATTAATTCGCTGCCTTTTTGATTAAAAATGAATGTTTTTTTTACAGAAAATGGAATATTTCCCATTATTTTGTATAAGTTTTCTCTATCTGTCGTGTGAAAATCCTTTTTAGAAAAAACGGCCTTTAATACATGAAATTGTAAAGATTTTGCGTACCTTTTCTATGGTCTTAGCATTTTTTACATGTTTTATATATCTCAACACCCTCTTCCAAAGATGAAAAAATGATTCTCATGGCTTCGGTAGCATTTTTTCAATTGGAATTCGAAAAATATGCAATTCTTAATATGATACTTTTCGGAAGCTATCATGTTCACTACTGTTTTGTAAGGTTATGTCAACTACTTGGTCAATATATATAGTTTTTTTTTTGAATATTAAAGCTAGTATAAGTACTTCAAAATCCTAAAACGACGAGAATTTTTTTTAATTGATAGTTTGATTTATTTATTGTAAAGGCACCGAATTAATTTTTACACTTATATATATATATATATATATATATATATATATATATATTCTAAGTGCTATTTATCTTTCGAGCATTATCGATTACATTCTTTATATAATTATTTTCAATATTTGTACCATTTAAAAGTATTAGAAATCCCTAAAACATTGAAAAATATAGCAATAAATTACAGCAAATCAGATATCTTGCAGAAAAGGTGATTAATTGATGTAAAAGTAGTACTTATTTTATTACAGACCTATATATTTATTTAGAAGCGATAAAATTAACGAAGAATCGTTATCAAAATTATTAACAATTACTTAAATAATAATTACTTTGCAAATTGCAACTCATTTATAGTTTTAAAACAACCTTTGTAATTTTAAATTTTAGTTCTATGAAAACAATTAACATAAAAGTAATTCAAAACAACAAAAGAATTTAATTAATTTTAGTTAATATAAAAAATCAGGAAGAAGGGTTAAAATTTTCAACATGAAAGACTGTTACAAAAATGTTTATATTTCTCTTTTTGTATTAACTATACATACAAATACTCTATATATTGTACTTTTAAGATTAATCTATATTTTTAATATTTTCTTTGAATTACTGACTATTTGTTCTGGTTTTGTTTTATGTGAGACTGTTATCCATAGTTATTTTTGGAATACTTCAAACATTCTTCTTCACAAGAATGGATTCCGATTTTCAGCTACATTAGCTAAACTCAAAACTCAACTCTAGTTTAAAAAATTTACGTGAAGATAGCATGAGTTAAACACGAATGTATTAGACTGGTAGAAAAATAATTGCGGTTTATTCTCTTCAAATTCATATACCTTTTTTTAACTTGCGGCCCAGAACTTTTAGATGACTAACGCCTAACTATTGTGCAAACTTTCGAATTGTTGTGCGTGGTTATAATTCAACTAATGCCTTCAGTTGGTCGTTATGAACTGAAGGAGGACGCCCGCGTCCTTCTCTATCTTCAAGATTCTCGTCCCCAGTACGTAATTTTTGAAACCACTATTCTACCATACTTTCCTTAACAGCACCCACACCAAAGAATCGTTTAGTTTACGAGCAGTTTTTACTGTTTTTCCATTCGGTTTGAACTCATACAAAAAATTGCTCTTATTTGCTTCTTTTCCATCTTTAATTCAATAGCCCAATTTCAAATAACATTCATAATAAAACCAAAGTCGATATTACCAAAATACAGACCAAAATGCTTTTTAAAATGATATTGATATGAACACGATGAAATGACATATATATATATATATATATATATATATATATATATATATATATATAATTGAAAAATTAAGTTTAGAATTCAGAAAACAAAAACCGCAATTATTTTCTTACCAACATAATAGAAAACAAGGAATCTAAGATCCTCGTATCCAAATAAAATTAGGAATTATCTCGAGTCAAATAATATAGTATATTTTTATGTTTTTCAATTAATAAAATAAAATTATTCTTATATGATGTGACTATTTATAACTACAACATATAAAGAAATCTAAGATAAAAAACTGTTTAGTGTACGCTGTAGTCAAATAAAACATAAAATGTTATGTAAGAAAACACAAATGGCTTACAAAAATGACTACATACCGTACGTGGATAATAAACAACAAAGGTAAAAAATGTAACTCAACATTATGGTTTATAAACTTTATGGTTTATAAGTGAAAACATTATTAGGTTTTTTATCTCTATATGCTCGTAATCTATCCATAAATAATATTCTAAAAAAGCTTGTTAAATTAATGCATAGCATATATTTATTCCAAAATTAAAAATATTCATATACTAACTCAGACAAACAAGGGAATGAAATATTTAATTGGTACAAATTTAATATATTGAGACTATATGTTAATATTACTGGCATATTGTTATAAATATATCGATATATATATATATATATATATATATATATATATATATATATATATATATATATATATATATGACATTCTACATAATACTGATATGTAGTTTATATTTTAAGGGTAAAAAGTATTTATAGTAGTTCAAAAATTTAGTTTAATTTAACACATATATTTCTTTCAATTGAATGAATACTGCATACCACTTACATTCATAATTTTCAACCATTATTTTATCCTTACAACTGATTTCCCAGGAGTTAAAAAAATAAAAAATTAAATTACAATTAACTTTTTCGATCAGATTTTTGCGCAATTTAGGTAAATTATTATTTTTACTTTACTAGCTTTATGCCACTCTAAATAAACATATGTTAGTAAGAAAATTTTTATTCAATTGGAAGTATTTTCTTGACAGTGTGATGAAAATATCCCAGCAGTATTTAAATACATCCAGATTCTAAGATAATTTGACCATAACAGTATTTTAATGACATGCATAATGTAACGATGAAAGAGGATGTGAAAAGAAACAATAAATCATTTGTTACTTTTAATTGTAATTTATGCCTTACGTGTAATGATTCAAAATAAATATTTTAAAGAACAGAACACTTAATATTATAAACTAGCTATGCATTATGTGTGAACAAAGTAAATAAAAATTTTAAGATATCACAGAATTTTCATTTCAATTTCCCAGATTAATTTCATGCTTTGAAATATTTTGTACAAACATTAGGTTACAAATAATAAACTATATAGATTTTTAACAATTTGTTTATATAATTAATAAAATAACAATAAAGAAAATATTCAATGTTTATATATAAATTAAATAATTATGTAAAATCAATTAAAAAATATAAAATATTTATATTATATATATATATATATATATATATATATATATATATATGTATTGTGTGTGTGTACATATGTATAGTTATGAATAATGAACAAAGTAAATTTTATAATCCTTTTTCCCTAGAAAGATACAATATTTCAATACTAACAAAAGTCATAATAAAAAACGCATTGATTGTTGAACATTTCAGTTTTTTACGTAGGATAATAAAAATTTAAGATGACGACATAACATCGCCGAAGATAATGCACACAAAGTATAATCGAAAAAAGGTAATAATCTATTATACGACCTGGCATAAAAGCGTTTTTCCAATATCGCAACGAATGATCATGCCGAACAATGGACACACATAGATAAGGCATGGTATTCGTTGTACAACGAAGAAGTCATAAAATATCGTTAATTCACTTCATTTAAGACTTTATATTTAAGTTATATATTCTTAATAAACTATCAAGTACTTGTAATTTTTTAACTGAATTATAATTTGATTAGTGAAATCGCTTTTGCATTACGTTATGTTCCATAAGAAATAATTTATATTCTTTATCTTTGAAAAAGTAATTCAAATATTTTTAGAGGAAGCGTTTTAATGAAAATTTACTATTCCTTGCAAATCCTTTTCAGTTTTTACAAAATTATTTTATTGCTTTTAAAAATCACTCCATAAACCACTACATTTTCTGACCAAAAGATTCAATAATTTATTATTCTCTATATTTTAATATTTTTGATAAAAAAATGGTGTGATTTATGAGGAGAAAAAATACATTTATGAAAGTAAATTTACCTCAGAATTGTATTTGTATAATGAATCAAATTAATCAAATTTGTATAATGAATCAAAAATCAAATTAAGGTAACACATTATTTGTCGGTAAAATCAATTAATTGCTAACTAATTTTGATTAAGCTTGTATGCAAATAAACAGTGTAAATTAGAGTGTAATACACAATTAAGTTCATAAGAAAATGAATCGGAAAAAAGTAATTTTTTACCCATATATAATAGATTCGATACATATATTCGATCACGAAACATTTAAGAAAACATGACAACTTTCAAATAAAACAACATTAGCTTATAACGATTTCTTGATCCTGGTTCGATATATATATATATATATATATATATATATATATATATATATATATATATATATATATATACAAACATATATGCATATACATACATACACACATATATATATATATATATATGTTTATGTATATATATACATATAAAATTAAATTTGAGTCACTAATGTTTAAACATAAATAATGAATATTATTGGTTTACTTCTATGTCTTATCATAATGAAGAAAATTATTATTTCAAAATAATATAAATGTCGTACAAAATCAAACTGAAATTATACAATAACGAGAAATATATATATATATATATATATATATATATATATATATGTAGGTATATAATTCTGAGATATCAAATATATACGAATAATACATGGCAAAAAGTAAATCTTATTATCAAAAATCAATATAATACCTGTGCCGTTTATTCGCTTCCTCAAACACTACATCTAGCTTTTCCATATAAATTTACTTATATATATATATATATATATATATATAAGTACATATTGCATATATACATTTCTATTTATGAATGAATTTGCTTTTCGATGTGTCAAACAAACATCTGTCGCCTTACCCACGCTTAGAGAATACATTTACATCAATGTGTAGGTGTGTATATCTACACGTCTAGGAACAAGCACACTTTTGTACCTAGTATATACCCATTTATACACACACATATATACATACATAAAAACATATATACATATATATATATATATATATATATATTGTTCATATGCTTATCTGTATGTATTAGAAAGTTTGAATTTTGACATTTTCTTATTTCTGAATAATTGACATTATTATATTGTATGTATCGTAACTTTCTGTACGTTCACGCACACTTTTTTATAGTTGAAATAATTTGTGCTTGTATTTAATTAACATTTTGTATTTACCTGTATTTGGTTTTAATTCATTTAAAATAAAAGCTTTTTATATACATTTTATGCACAATATTTTAACCATGATGAATTTTAAAGGTGTATTTTAATCCCTGCAGAAGATAAAATTTTAATGAATAATTTATAAACATAAATTTAAAAATATAAAGATAGCTTATAAAATAAAGTAAATCCAGAGACTGTGATAATCACGCATTTTTTCATTAATAAAGAAATCTAAATAAAATCTGATTAACGCATTGGACAGATATGGTCGTTGAGCCGTTGTCCGAGTAAACTGTCTGGCAAAAGCGGAGTGATTTATACGAAACGAGATTTCACATAATTGCAACTCATATTTTGTCAGTCATAAATTGTACACAAAAAATGTTTTTGGTCATTAACTGCACCAGCGTGCTGACTCGATAAAATTATGATGATAATTAAAAATATACGGACGACGTGCCTGATTTTTTTTCGCTCGTTATTTTTTTTTTGAGGCTGTAGTTGAAGATTGACAAACGGCAAACACGGTATAAAAGAGACAATTTATATGAGATAAATTATTTTAAATTTGACATCTGACTGAATCGATCTATAGAGTTCAAATGCATATTATAATTGATTTCATGTCGAAAAATTACTAGCAGATTTTTTTATTTATTTCAATAATTTTTTTGTAACTCTTTCAAATAATCATATAAATCGGGTTCTATAAACGATTTGTTATATTATACATACATACACTCTATATTAAAAATTAGAATTAATTGATATTTGTATAAAAAATTTCACTATTTGTGTTTATTATAGTGATATATGCAAGCTTATTTTGGAGTAAGACAAATTATATACACAAAAAAGACACACACACACACAAACACACACACACATATATATACATATATATATATATATATTAGAATTGTGTGCAGCACATATGTTGGCATATTTTTTTTAAATTTGTGTTTCTAATTCAAAAATTTATGTACTTAAAATACACTTAAACCTAAATATAATTACTCTTTATTATGATTGTTTTCAATATAAATTTCATCTCTATTCTTGTATAAACTTTACTTTTAATAAATTCATAGTAAAGCTTATTCTTAAGCAAGAAAAAAGTTCTCATTTTAAGAAATAATTATTTAATATCTTTTAATCGTATGAAACTTTATAATATATAATGTACATATATATATATATATTTAATATAGTGAAAATAGATTATATATATATATATATATATATATATTTAATATAGTGAAAATAGATTATATGAAAGGGGTTTAATTTAATTTATTGTCATAATTTCTAAGGTTGCGAATATTTTGTGACGATACCGATGAAAAAGGAATTCACATTTAGATACTAATCTACATATATTTTACATGCTTCTTCAAAATTGCCTATTTGAGATTATATTCCACGCATCAGATATATCCATGTTATCCGTATAATGTTCTATTATCACATCGTTTTTATCTCAGATATAATTACATCGTCACACATTTGAGGTTTTTGCTTTAAATATTATACACATGCATATTTTGATACATGTATATATATATATATAGTATTATTGATAAACATTTTTAATAACAAATATTATTTTTTATTCAATATTAATGTACTAACATATACAGAATTTTTAATGAATGTATAGTTATGTCGTAGTCATATAAATATTAATTCACATTCAAAAACAGACATCTATTTTTAAAATACACTTGCAATATTTTATAACTGATAGTTTAAAGTATTATGACAAATTTATGGTAATAATATATTATGCATTGTAGTGTAATATTGTATATAATGTTTGTATACATTTACATACAAACTTTGAACATACAAATATACATATTCATTATACATATATATATATATATATATATATATATATATGCATATATATATATATATACATAATTATATATATATATATATATATATTACATATATAAATATATAATATTCCCAAAGTAATCTTTCCATTTGCTACAAATTTTAATTGAATGGAAAATAATACATAAAATAATAATTACATAAAATTATATTTAGTATATAATATTTTACATATTATATTCAAAAATTATATTTTGCATTTAGTGGCTCTAGATAAACAGACAAACTCTGTACATTTCTATGGAATTTTTGTGTTCTTTCTGGAATTTTATGCGTATATAATTGAATATTTCGGTGCAAATATCAGTTTTGAACTCAATCCAAACAGATACTCTATTGACGCAAGCTTTTTCTTTTAGTAACTATAAACAAGAAAAAGTAAATCATAACGTATGGGTTATTATATTACGATAAACCAAATCTACACAGGTATATTTTGTAAGCGAATAATACTTTCATTAACTATAATTAATCAATAAGTATTCATAATAGACGAATCAAGTTACTAATGTTCTATTTTTATTTATATGTAATGTATAAAAGATTTAAAATTAAATTAATAACTTTATTGATGCTACTATAGCAATTTTCTGCAATAAAGTTCTTGATTTGAATTCATGATCGGCAAATAGACTTGAAAGCAGATTAATTGTATTCGAAATTATGTTAGTAGAAAATGAAGATAAGTTGTATTAATAGTATTGTTTTTTAATTTTAAAATGAAAGGTCTTATAGAGTATATTAGACATTTCAGGTTGTGGGTACAGAAATTTCAAGAGTTATTACATTTGATAAAATACTTCATATAAAACAAATACCACAATGGATATCACATTTAAATAATAATCAAAATTAAGGTAGCAAATTTTTATCTTCTAACTAAGGGTACATTTTTACTATTTAAATGCTTATTTATAATTCCGTATGTACTTGATATTTCACAAGTATTGATATTGTTCACTAATATCTAAAAATCTAGATGTTCCTTCTATAATTTACTTACAACTGCATGTTGTTTCCTATGTAAGAACGTGTCGGTACCTGAACTAATATGTATATTTACACTAAAATATTAAGTGCTGCTTGTGTGTCACGTAGCCCAACTAATGGATTGTAAAATAGTTGAGTCGTCAAAGTTACCACTATCCAAGCATGTAGTTAGTTAATCTCCAGCGTGTTTCTACGAAGTACGTAAATGGAGGACTAGTACAAATTTTATTAATTCTAGTGGCTCGAAAAATACACATGTGTGAACACGCATTGCAACCCAATTCGAAACATCTTTTTAAAAACCATCTTATTCTATCAATGTATCTCATAGAACCACTCAGTAGAAATCATATGTTCTGCAGCCCTAATTGCTTCAACTTGAATATTTGATGTTCAAGTATACCTATATCAGTCAGCATTTACGGTTAGTAGAGATACCTTCTATGTTTAGGAAAGTGAATTTAGTGATTATTCTACCAGTCACTCCATACTATACCACAATCTTTTATAAGCGAATGGACTAGGGTGAATATTTTTGAAGTGTTTTGTTACTTAGAACTCGAAGTATTGTTTATTAATACAATCATATAAATGAGAGATAGCTTCGTTCGTCATAATGAGTGTATGAAGTAGCAAGTATAGTTCTATTTTAAAATTTTCATAATCAAGCGTTAATAACCTTCAAAAATAAATTTGAACAAAAATAGTATCCAAATTAAATTTGGTAATAATTTTTGAAATTTCTGTGCTTTATAAAGATAATGTTTTGGTATTGGAAGAATAACGTTTAAAGTGTATTTTTATTTGTTTGAAAATATTTAAATCTTACCTAAGAAAAGTTTTTCTAAATCGAAAAGATTAATTACTCATGTTTATATTAATATATATATATATATATATATATATATATATATATATATATATATATACAAATATACTTAAACAAATATAATTATATATGTTTGTATGTATGAATGAATGAATTCAGTAATTAAAACAGTTTTAAAATTAATGTGAAAGGAATGACTGATCGATATTTGATATACTTAATTCACAATATAATAACCCAAACGAAATTAACATAATTACAACTTTTCATTAAGAGTAAACAATTTCGTTACATTATCTGCGTAGATTTTCGCACTTAAGTTTGACACTTATCAACCATTAATAATATGTTGTAAAAATCTTATATCATTTCAACGTATCATCAACCATACTTTATTCTCTCATAAAGCAATGATAAAGAGGTTACCTACTGACATAAATATAAGACTTCTCTTCCGTGGAATAAAACTCCCTCTTCATTCTCTGACACATACTGCAAAGATATTTTGCACGTGCTTTATTATAGTCGTATTCATAAAAGAAGTCCGTTGTTCATATTTCTTGGGAATTAACACTATATATATATATATATATATATATATATATATATATATATATATATATATATATATATATACATACTTGGATACAAATAAAAAAAGTTTTCATTTTATAAAATGATGATTTCAAATAGCACTATTTTCCATGTATTATTAAATTTTATTCACACAACATTATAAATTAATAAATAATATTTATAATTCTTGTTATACAATAATTATTATATCGTTAATACGATCATTATTTTACAATAATAGTTTTTTTTACAATTTTATTGTTCAATCGTTGAAGAATACTTGTTATTCTTCTTGAGACTTGTTATTTATTGAGATTAATATTCTTTCCACAGAAAGAATATTATCTTGTGTTTACTTTTATCTACAAAATTGTAATTGTTGCGTTTTATTTATTTTATATATATATATATATATATATATATAAATATATATATATATAAATATATATATATATATATACATATAAAGATATACATATATATATATATATATAAATATATATATATATATATACATATATATATATATATATATATATACATATATATATATATATATATATACATACATATATATATATATATACATACATATATACATACATATATACCAGACGTTTATTGATCTATTTAATACAATTAGAGTATTTACTGTTCTACATCATTATTAATTATATCCAGTAAATTATTATTTAAAATAGCAATATTTAGTTTTTGCTATGTTTTACTGATATCTTTATTGAAAAGAAGATCGTTTAACATTTACGGGAGTGTCGAGAATTGAAGTCATTATCGCGCTAAAATAAATTAATAATTTTTAAAGAATGTTAATAATATTATAAAAATTAAATCCAATATCTTTAAATTTTTTTTAAAATTTGTACATACTATTATTGTTTAATAATTATTTACAAGTACTAGTATTGAATTCATTAATAAATTATAACTCTGGTATCAGTGTCACTATATACACCTTTAATCTTATTAATTTTGTGTACATATTGTTGCTAATCTCGAGTACTTTTTTTAATCACATGTAATGAAATAAATGCTATCTATAATGAAAACAAATTCTAATGAATTTATCGAATTTTATTTTTTTTGTTTTATGAGTCTACGTCCTAGCACACATAGTTTAATACGAATAAATGATATTCTGTTTTAATCCTTTAATAATACCGTATAAGCATGCATACACACACATATATATATATATATATAATGTATGTGTGTGTGTGTGCAGTACTGATTGATATTTATATAATAATATTATCAATTGTATTTAAAAGTTGCATTTAATTTTTTCTAGTTCTGACACTAATTAATATATTATGTATTTATTTCAGAAATGGAAAAAATAAATAATAAGTTAGTTTTTTTTTGTTGACAATTTATAACTTTATATTATTGTGCATTTTAAATACAAATTTACTAATTTATCAATAGAATCATATTTACAAAAAAATATCAACATTTTGAAAGAATACTTCCTTTTCTAATGACCTTTATAAAATATAACTCTGCTTACATATTAGTTGTAAAATCAATTTCATGAAGAACAGACAACTTTATTTCAATATATTATTAAAACCGAAATATGAACGTTACGTTGAATCAAATTATTGAAATTTTCATATAATCTTTTGTAAGTTTAAAATACATTTCTGTTTTATTTATTTCAATTCGCTAATATTGTTTATGACAAATCGAAGTTTATGAATTTTGAAATGTATAAATGTTTTAGACTCATTAAAGTAAAATTTGAAATAAAGTCGTTAGGAATTGAACTACTTAAAAATAAATTTCCTTATTTAAAAATAAATTTAATATAAAACGGTTTGCTTAAATGTGAATATAATCTTATCAGATGAAAGAATCAATTTTATTAATATCATTTAGGGATTATTTTTTATAGAAACACCAACAAAATTTTATTTAATATAAATATATTTTATGTGATGTGCTATAAATGATACAAAATAGAGTGGGTCGTTTCTGATTTCAGTATTGAACCGCAACACCTACTTTTTGATAGCAACATTTAAAACACTATCACTTTCGTGGATTTTTTTTTATGACGGTAACTATACACCTTCCAGAGGCGTAACGCGGTAGGTATAATAACATTTTTATTAGTGTCCTCCTATCCTATGGCGTTGACATTAAGTTTATACCCGTAAAACCCTTACGACGAGCGTGCAACTCAATTGAAACTAAAAGTGAAAGCGCGTTAAATTCATCGTATGGAACATAAATGAGTCTGTCTCCTTTCCACTCCACTGCAAAATGACACGCAATGTGTTCTAGTGTATTCAAGGTCCAAGCACGAGAACCAAGAAGAGTGCGGTGTTTCGTCGTAATCCTCAAATGATCGATTGCCGCCACATTCTCAGTCTCCGGTAAAAGGGCGTGGATCTCTTTCTAAGTATTTAATCACGATGAGAATCGTTAATACCGGCGTGTCTTTCTCAGATGCTATGACAGGGTGGTGGAAAGATGAAAATACTGTAAGGCTGTGTGCACACTGCAGTGAATAAATCGAAAGGAACTTTTTTGTTTATTTGTATTTGAAGTGTTAATTCGAGATCATTTCTTTTCACTTCCTAATAGAATTTAAAGTACTTCAGAATTCTTTTTTCTCATTTATTTAATTGCAATCTAATATGTATATATATATATATATATGCATATATATATATATATATATATATGCATATATATATGCATATATATATATATATATATATATATATATTTGTCCATTTATTATCGTTAACCTTAATAGAATCGTATACGAATTAAATTTTGTTTTATTAAACATATACAGTAAAACTATTATAAATTTAGATCTCGTTTAATTCAGTTGGCCTAATAAATTATTTATATTTTCTTGTATACTTATTTTTGAAAATAAAGATAAATATAAGTAGTCTTTCTTTAGAAATAAACGTAAAATATTTACATAATTAAAACTTCTTTATCAAATATAATCTTTTTTCTTATAAATTTTAATATTTAATCGAAAAGACGTACTTCGAAAATAAATTTATCAATTTCAAAATTAGATATTTTATTTCAATTATCAAATTAGTACATTGTCACAGAAATAAATGTCTAAATTATTTTTTATTAATGAAATTTTATTGCATCTTCAAATTGTAAAATTAATTTAAAATTCTCGTTTTTTTGATTATTATATAACACAATATTAAACTGATTGAAAATCAAACTGAACATTTTATTATAAAGTAATCGCTTAGAGCTTCACCGGTAATTTGTTAAAAAAAAATAATGTAAAATGCAAGAGCTATTTATTTTACAAAATTGAAATTGTCTGATATAGATAATTATTAATTATATTACTCGGCAGGTTACTTTATTTCTTAATCGCATATTTTCACGCTAGTCAGTCCAATGACCCTGTTTGCATTTTGATTTCTATTTATTTTACTTTCATTGTACATTTTTTAAATTTTTAATTCTGTATTCTCAAATTTATAAAATCTATTTTATAATTATTTATTCGCTGCCTGAACATTAATTTACCTTATACGATTATTCGATATAGGACATATATTTGGAATTTAGAGGCTCGCTGATAACTAAAGTCATTAGTTTGTTTCACGTTCGAGTTATTTCAATTAAATTTTGCAACATACAGTGTAAAATCAGCTTATGTATTTTTTTAATTATAAAAAATATACTAACTGCGCTAGTGTAAATGTATACAGTGCACAAAAAATTGTATATTTTATGTACATCTAAACGGAAATAAATCGTTTATTGCAATTAAAAATAAATATTTTATAATTTAGAATAAAAAAAATAATTAACTGAACATAAGAAGTTATATTTCAATATTACAAATGATAAGTGATAATTGGAATTACAACTTCAATTTATTTATATACAACTTACGATTTCTAAATATGTAGCGCCAGTCACTTAAATCATACTTATTATTTATTCACAACATACACACACACATATATATATATATATACATATATATATACATATATATATTATATTGATCGAGGTATTTTCTAGTCAAGTAGTTAAATATTGAACATTGAAATAAAATAACGAAATGAAAAATGGAAATTAAATTCAAAAAGATGTTAAAACTCATGCACTTTTAATGTTATGTTGAGGAAAACAACTATTTCATGGACAAAAAGGGAGTAAATAAGGAATTCAAGTAAATCCCAAGCAGATACTAGGAAAAAGCTTATACAAAATTAAAAAAAGCTAATTACAAAATTGAAGAGAGAAAGACCATGGAAAAATGTATTTGATAATTCTTAAAATCTTTTATTTATAAAAATGGAACATAAATTAAAAAAAATGGAAAAATGCATAATTAATGGCAATGAAAAATCTCAGCCATCACAGTAATGGATCATCCATGTTTGCGATTTTTTGATGATATTTATGATAAATAATGCATAATTTGAAAAAATAGCATGACTGACCTAAGACATTTTTATAAAGATACTTTTGATATATAATACTCACATTTAACTTCTAGACTTCACAAAAATAATTAAGATTTTTATTTCGACTATTTTAAACTTTTTCTAAATAATAATGATATCCAAAATCTGTTTATATATTATTTAACTAATAAAATCATATATATATATATATATATATATAGGATATATAAAAATATGAGATTTACTGAAAATTATAAGTATAAATTTAAGTAACAGTCTTATATAAAAAAAGTTCTCATTTTCATCATTGATAACAGTTTTTTTCAAAGGAGAACAAATAACTACTTTTATCCAAACTCATGCATTAATATATAAGAAAAAAAAGTAGTAATTTTTGTAAAAAAAAATGCTTATATATCAAATAACCAACAATTATTATTAGCTAAAATAAAAAGATTATAAATAATCATATTCCTATATACATATTGTTTAACTGAAATAAAAAATTACTTTCCATAAAAACGTGTTTAATCAAAAAATATTATTTTTTAAATATAACTTTTGAAAAAATGTTATAAGCTTGATGATTACTTATTTTCATACTATGAAAAACATTTCAATTCAAACAGAATGTGGATGTTTGTGATATTTCGAACAGATCTGTAAGTTTATTGCAGAACTTGCGTTTTTCTTTAATACTCAATTGTATTTATTTTTTCTTAATTTTGCTTGACTGCACGTAACCTAATTTACAGTGTGCACACGACCTAAAAAGCACGCACATTGTTGTGAAATGTTTTCTGCGTCGTTTCGGACATGTCGTCATCGTAAACGATTATGAAGAATGTTTTTGTCGTTCGTATTGTGTCTATATAATGGTCCGAACCGAGTACTACATACAATAGACAGGAAATTGTGTATTGAAAACATGAAAATTTTATCTGGCGATTCAATTCACAATGAAACATTGATATATATATTTAATGTCTTATATATTTTTTATATTTATTTGTAAACGTATTTTAAAGATATGAAAACATTTTACGACAAAGAAAAAATATTAATAATTACTTTTTTCCAAATGGATTTCAATTCACTTTTATGTTAGAAGAAATTAAAAGATTACAATCTTCAACGATTCAATTCAATATCTATAACTTTTTTACGTAATCAACTGCTGGAATAAAGTTTTAACAGTTATTGTGAATTATCATAAAACATTTCATAAAAATATTATTTCTTTTTTAATGGCACGAAGTAAACAATACAACATTTAATCGTCTAATAATTTCAGTGCTTTCGAACATATTCCATAAATGATTTCGATTGTGTTAATACTAGAAATGAAAGAATTTTATCTGTTAATGTAGCGACACTTCATATTTTTTTACTATTGGGTTTTAATAGGAGGTTATTTATAAAAACAAATATAATAAAATACTCTGTAAAATATAGAATATACAAAAAAAAACTAAAAGAGATTTAAATTTTCAATTCATTCACATTTTTCTCAAACAATACTACAGTAAAAAAAATACATTATAAACAATTCATATATATATATACATATATATATATATATACATACATACACACACACACACACTTTTTAATAACTAGTTGAAATACATTTTTACACCTGTTTTGAGACTAGTTTTGGTAAGAATACAAATACATTCAAATATTATATAAAGATAAGTCAGATAATATTTCTAATTGACCTGCTTTAATACTAACCGAAGGGATTAAAAAAACATTTAGGATCACCTGTATACATAAAAACAATACAATAACTTAGTATGTCTCTAGTTTCCTGTTTAATAAGTTTAAATTTTTGTTGAATATTGCTATTTTTATTTTAATTAACGCAAACTTATAAAATATATAATAATAAAATATTATAAAATATCTTCGTATGTATTTTAAAAAACTTCAAGTCAATAATTTTAAATCTTGTAATTTATATAGATATTACAATAATTTACATAAATAAATAGTTGTGTTATCAACAATAGTTCTTATATGAAATGAAAAACATTAGATTTTTTACGCGATTACTTTATTTGGGCTTGGAAATTATGTAAGGAAAATAATGCCAGACAAATAACTGTCTGACTGCAGCGAAAAATTAGACTTATTAAATGATATTTTTTATAAGTTTTTAGGATATTTTCTGGGTTATCCTACCGATTTCTAGACGAATATTTTTCTTTAGGTTTTCAATGGTCTCTGACTTGGCATAAACCTTGATATTAAGGTATCTCAAAAAAAAATCTAGAGCAGTTATATCTGCTGATCTTGATTACTAATCGATGAAGTTGAATCTCGAGATTAAATGTTCGGTGATTAATTAGAAACACAATATTCAAAATTTCCATCGTGGCACGAGTTGTGTGTGACGCATTTCAATCTTGTTAAAATCACATTTTCTCTAAAACCAATTCGTCCAATTCACTTGTTGAAAATTTTTCAATCATTTCCAGACAGTGATCACCAGTAACCCTAACAGCACTTCCTACAGTGTTTTCAAAGAAGTAAGGTCCAATGACACCTAAGAATCAAATGCTGTTGAATGTCTCGGCCATACTTTGACACACACTTCTATATTCTCCATTGATCATGTGGTACGAACATGCCGAATCTAGTCTGTCTGCTACTGAACCATAGTTTTTTTAATCATTCACTAATTTGGATATAGTAAACCTACTTGGAACATTATTACGACCGAATTTTCACATAGTATTTTAAGCGTTACGTCTAACTAACATAAACTCACTAGACAAAAATAGAGACCAATCAAAGTTGTAAACCTATCTTTGAAACATCATATACATATATATATATATATATATATATATATATATATATATATATATATATATAACGTAATACATATGTAATTTATTCTCTAATTGAGAATGAAGGAAGAAAATAAAATAAATATATGATATTGAAATAAACTTTAAAATTTATAGAACATTCAATATTTTCTTTGTAAACAATTAAACAAATAGAATATTTATTATAATAACAGTTAATAGATTTTTATAATTTCAATGCACCTATACTGTTTTTCACATTATTTTATTTAACTGTATTATCAATAAAAACTGATGAATTGAAATATTGGTATTCTATATAAAAAAGGACGTAAATAAGCAATTTTAAGAACTTGTTATATTTATTATAATTATTATTTATTTTAAAAATACATTTTATGTTAAATTTCAATTATCGCATTAATATTCATGTCACGTTTAAATAATACTTCCAAGAAAACATTTTAATATATAATAACTTTAGAATTAGATATAAAATTTACGACCTTTTAATGTCAATATACATTGAAGTAAAACTGGTTTTAATTGAAATATAACTTTAAAAATCATATCTAAACTAATTATATCTAAAATTCTATAAGACATAAAATTGAATGCAATATTAAATATTGTCTATTAAAATAAGAATTGCTTATAATATACCGATGAATTACTTCAGTATCAATTTAAAATAAGCCACACGTGGTTTATTGAATAAGAACACAAATTCCTCAATATGTCATTGACATTATTACGTCCATTGATTTATTATATAGAGATCGTGATTTATAATATACTTCATAAATCAAATAACAATTTATCGGGAAATTCTATTGAAAAGTTACTAGCATGAAACTAGAGTATATTATACATTATTACTTGTTAATAACATATGGTCACATAGAGGTAAACCAAACTATAAATTACTGCTACCGGTGTAAGCAATATATTAAAATTCATCCATTACAATTTATGGATGTCAACACAGATTGATAAATAATTAACAATCGATTTTTCATAAAATGTTAACTATAATTAGTTGAAAATGGATATTTTATAATAATGGATATTTATCTACAATTTAAGATATTTTTAAGAAATATACAATTATTCGGTACATTTGAAACTATAGAAAAGAAAAATATAGCTTTTTAAAAAATATAAACTACATTATCTCAGAAAAGTTCCAAATCAATTATTTATTTCTTAATTCAGTTCAATGTGAAAAACATTTTTTTTTTAATTTAAAGCATAATTTTGTATCACAAATAACATTTATATATTTTAAATATTACCCAGTTCTGGTCTTTACATAAAACAGCAATATATTAAGTAACTTGAATTAAAATCATTGACATGAAAAACTTTATAAACTTTCACGTATATCATGTTTTAAAAAATAATAATTTTCTATATAATTGAATTTTTATAAAGATACTTATAGTACTTTAAACACTATGTAAATCGAATTATTTAAAAAATATTCTTTAGAATTTTAATAAAAAATCGATCTGAATTTTCGTGGTTATAGTGATATATATATATAATCAATCTTAAAACGTTCTATTGAACATAGAATATTCGTGGAATGGCGTGTAAATGTGGGACGGTCTTGTTTTCCAGACGCGGTGAACGCAAATTCGACGGTGTTGAATTTAACAGTACTCTCATCCCTTAGGTCATCGAGGCTAAGTATGTCGGGTTAAACTTGACAAAAGCTTGACCTTCAAGAGTCACATTCAACTACTGAACAAGACATAAAGCAAGGGTTCTGCAATAAATCAATGTTAACTAAAAACTTTTTATTTTGTAGTGAGTATGTTTTTAATAAAAGTATGTTAATTGAATACTTTTTTCTTACAGTTTTGTATTAAGGGAATTTTACACTGAGTTTAAAAATATCATAGTCATATTAGCAAATAAAAATAATTAATCTCTAATTAGTCAAATTTTTTAGTGAAAAAAACGCTTTTTATCTTGAGAGAGAAGAAAAATTCGTTCATGAATGTGAATTTAGCTACAATAACAAACACTATGTTGCGAGGTTTAACTATCTTCCTACAGTTCATTTTGAATCAATGGAATTAAATTGAAGTAGCTTTTTTATTATTCTGACTTTATTTATTTTTGTGAATGTATATATATATATATATATATATATATATATATTGAAAGTAAATAATCAAAGAGGCATTAAAACTTTGTTGTATAACCTATACTTTAATTATTGTATAGGAATTTTTCCTTGAGTCTTAAAATCGGTTTTATTATAATTATGTACTAATTATTTTATCATAGAAACATGTCACCATGAAGCTAGTATATATTTATCTTTTATTTAACTTTTAATTTGCTTCAAATTCAAACATACATAAAATTAAGAACCAGACTCTTATTGGACTGTCTATATAGTAGTTTAATTAAATACTATTTATATAATGTTTTTAATAAAAGTAATCTAAAAAATAAGGAAATCATTAATTTAAAAAAAATAAAATTGATTGTTTTTATCGTTTTTAGTATGAGAATTCTGAAAAGAATTTTAGATTATTGATTTAAAAAAACCATTTATTCTTAATATAATAAATTTTAAAATAAATTTAAAATTATACAATTTTAAAACAAAATTTAACTTATTTAATTTACGACTGTTAAATATGTATTAAATAAAACAATTCTCATGAATAATTTTATCACAATCGTACCTGCATCAACATATCACAATTATCTTTTTAACAGATCGCTGATTCTATCAAATATACCAGCAATAACAAAATGTATTTTTAGCTTATCCACACTTGTATTGACATCAACAATATTGACGTTTGTGAAAATGTTAAAATGTATTTTTCAAATATTGTATGGTATCAACAGTAAGTAGCTTGAGTCATCAACTATATTTAATATTTTATTTCATAGATAAAAAACATTTATACCAAAAGTTTACAATAGTTAAATAATTTATTTATATTAATATCTACTTAATTTATATTATTTTTGGAATAGAATAAATATTTCGTATTTACATTTTTTTAATATCTTAAACTTTTATATAAACGTATATTTAACTCTATCTCTGGATTTAACATTCTTCTCATTCTCTGGATTAACAAATAACATTCATAATTCTATTTAATTACTGTGTTATTTTATTTGAAAAATTGTTGTTTTTGGATATTTATAAATTGTTAACCATTTGAAATTCGATTTTATTTTCAAAGTATATTAATAGTTAAATATTATTAAATTGAAACGTTGTCAAACATCGATTTAGAGAAATATCCAAAGGCGTTCATAAGAAATAAAGTGTGCGAGTGCTACTAAGAAATTATGATTTAAAATAAATCCATTTTTAATATGTAATTTTATATAAATAATATTTGAATTATAATGGTTTAAAATATTTTTATAGACACTTAAATCCACTTACTATTTTATATCCCTAACTTGAATTATATAAATAAAAGATATTACTACCGGGATTTACTTAAAAAAGTGAATTATTTGTTACGGAAATTCGACAAATCAATCAATAATGGAAATATATTTCTGGAACTGTTAATTAATTAACTTCGACAAATTAATTATTCTTTTATCTCATAAATAAAAATAATTATACACACACACATATATATATATATATATATATATATATATATATATATATATATATATATATATATATACGTTGATTAAATTTATACATACTGACAATATATAGGTGATTCAATATATACATATTTACACTATATACATATATATACATATATATACATATATATATATATATATATATATATATATATATATATATATACAAAATGATTTAATTTCGGCACCTACATGAAATTATTAAAAAAATAGAAAAAAATAAAAAAAATCCTGATGTTTTTTATTTAGTAGTTCAATTATATTTTAGTATTGAATTGAACTAAAATAATAAATAAAAAATAACATCATTTCTTAATATTTTCATGTGGAAGTCTAAATTGAACCATTATATATATATATATATATATATATATATATATATATATATAGTGTAAATATGTAAGTACAATATTTACAGATATTTCATTTTGTTTATATTCTGTATTTATCTTGGTATTTTGACAAGTATTGTATATAAAATGAACAATAAATTATTATTGATCATTTTTGATTGTTCCATATGCATATTTCCATGCTGATACAATTATTTTAAATAATGTTGAAGCACAGACAATTTCATTTCTTAATCAGATTTTTCTGTACCAAAGGATGATATCATTATCAATGGAATGCACAAAAGTAACAAAAAATTATCAATAATCATTTGTGGAATATTTTTGATCATAAAACTATTTTATTCTTCGTGAGGTGAAAAAATGATTCATTTACAAATTTAAACCGAAATATTACTATTATTATTCAATATTTGATTTTATAAGTATATCAAGTGTAATATAAATGCATTTCGTTTTGGCACAATTTAAGAGAGATAAATAATTCAGTAATAAGCAGAATAGAGAGAAGATCGATTAATATATTTAACTATAGAAGTCTTCTATTCATTTATATATAAGAATGATAATTATTAGACAAAGACACTATTTTTTACAGAATACAAAATCGGATAAAATTTTTGTTAATTTTATACACACATATTATATATGTATACAAAATTTGAAAAATATAATAAATATAAATATAATTTTGAAAGTATAATGAGTTTTGGAAAACAAAATTTAATCTTTTTCTTCACTTTGTGTAATTTGAAAATTAAAGAAACTAAAGCAATAATTATATCTTATTTTTTAATTTTAAAAATAAATATTACGTTTTTATTAGAGAAAGTATTAATACGTTGTGGATATAATATATATTATACACATGTATACTTTTATCAAAATTCAAAATCAAAATATAAATAATCTTTATAAAATGTGAATCAAGAACATATTTTAAAAAACTTTTTACTGTAAGTTCAGAAAAATAAATGGTTTTTACACTACAGTAATAATAATAAAATGCTATTTGATATATAAATACGCACTCCTCACAAACTACAAAAAATATTTTTAACTTATATTACTATTTAGAATAATCAATAATTAAATATAGATTAGTGTAAAAAAAATCTCATAGTTTAAAAATATATTTCACTTACAAATTATTCAGAATAGTACTGAATGACATAAGCATATATTGTTGTGTTCTTTTTTTTCTATAGATAAATTTGCGTATACATGTATCATGTATGTCATACATATATATCTCTATATATATATATATATATATATATTATTTTAGAAAAGTAAAGTTTTTTAAAATATCAAAAGAACATAAAAAAATCAATTTTACAAAAGAGTAAATAACTTTTCCAGGTTTTTATTGTAAGAAAATTTTCATAACAAAATTTTATACAGATGCATACACGTGTATACGTACATATATATATATATATATATATATATATATATATATATATATATCCCACAAGAATGTATTGAAAAATGAATATAAAACGAGAAAAACTACATTAATAAAAAAATCTGCTGACTGCGTCCAATTCACTCAAAGTTCAAATTTTAAAAGGTAATTTTTGTACAAAGAAAGTACCTTAAATGATGTAATATCGAAACAATTTTGTGACAAACGTTTTCAATTTAGACCGACGTACGTATTCACGAGAAAGCAGTACGAAAAAGAAAAAACTGCCGCCTGCAGAGTTTCAAGCAAACCAGTGGCGGGCTCGTTGCTTCGGTATAAGCTGGGGAAACAAGCCGAGACTATTCGGTCGAATGAGACTAAAGTTTCTCGTACACGACGACATTGCTGAATTATTAATCATGAAATAGAAGATTGACAAGCGAGGCTCAACATGTCTCAAGCCGGATTAAATGTATTTTTAAAAAGGGACCACTTACGTTGTTTTTTTGTGTTGCACGCGACCAACATCGGTGTGGTTACTGTAATAAAGTCGTTCGTGGTTGAGATTGCACTGGGATGAATCTCGGCTAGCATATGTTTTTGATGACACGAAATTTTATTTGCACTCAAATATTTCGTATGTCTACACGGAAAAATGATGTTTGCTAGATGTTGTTTTTAGTGCCGCTATGAAGTTTATTCACGAGACTGGGATCCGGTGTATGATACATTTTTTATGAAATATATTTCACTTTATAAAAGCATCAAAATGATAAAATATATAGTTTATATTCACATATTCTGAGCTTAATACATTTTTTTCGTACATACACACTAACACAGTATCATATGTATACATTTAAAATGCCCTTACATATATATGAAAATTTATATATATATATATATATATATATATATATATATAATCCTCAACAATTGAGATAAAATTTAATAATAGCATAATATATATATTTTCAAATTTAATAAAATTTAAAATAAACTGAAAACTGTTCTAATTATTAAGAAAAGTCTAAACCTTCTAAAATTATTTTTAATTAATCGTTCTTAAGTTTAAAGTGTGTTTGGAAATTAATAAATAAAATTTTATTTATAAAACAAATGCTATATTCAATATTAATTTACAGTTTTGCTTTTTTGATTTCTTTTTTATAAATTACGTTTTTCTTTAAAAATGAAAATTTGCCTTTATTAAATCTCATTATTGATATAACCATTAAATATGTCATATCAATAGGTAACCAGAAATCAAATAATCAATTTATTTTATCTGTTTCAAACACTAAATTAATATTTACAAAAAAATTAAGTTTTTTAATGATCGTTTGTGTATATAATCTTAATAAAATAGAAGAAAATACTTTTTTTTTCATATATAATGATATCAATATTCGATGACAATTTTCAGAAAACCAGTTTGATTATTCAGCAATTAGAGTGATTGTTTAAATATAACTGAGCTTATTTCGAATAAAAAGAATCTAAAACAAGTATCTTATATTTAACAAATTGACAAAACTAACTCTATCATTATATTAAAGTTATTCTTTTTGGTGGTTGAAACTTATGTCTCTATTGGATTTAATATGCAAGCAACTTTAATTTCTTAATGGTTCACTAAGCATATACGTAAGATAAATCAAATCATTGTTGAGGCTTCATTAATGATTTAGAGAGTGATCTTAGGAGGAATACACGAACTTTATTCAATTTATCTTGAATCAATCGGATTAATTTGTAACGATATTTTTAGACCTGAAGTCTTGTGGTTTGAAAATTTTATACACCTTTATTAATTATTATTTATAAAAATATATTTCTTTATTTTTAGTAAATTATTTTGAAAATAGTTAAGACTTTTATGATGTAAATGAACAGGCTTCTTAGAAATAGTACTATTTTAAATTTCATTAAAAATAAAATTATTATTTCAATTTTTAATTAACTTATAATAATCTTATATGTGTCGTGCTGCCTATGTACTATATTATATTAGTTTTTGATTTGAGTTAAATTGATAAATCGTTTATGAATCTGAAAATAAAAAGATCAAATTTTGTGTTTCTTTCAATAATCGTTATTATATTATATATAGTTTTTTATATTATAAGTTTAGTTTATTGATGAAAAAAGTAATAATGAGGTGATAGGAGTGAGAAGTTTAATATAATTATTATTTTAATTTTTGCACTTCAAGTAATTAGGCAGTACAGCAAATCATAAGTTTGTATACTACAAATAAGGATAAGAGTATTATATATATATATATATATATATATATATATATATATATATATATATATATCAGTGTGTTTAGTTATTATTTCCTTTCATGATAACCTATGTATTATTAAAAACTTTACATGTTCATGATAAATATACAGTAATTGGTTTGTCAAAAGTGTACATATTACGTTGACGTGTGGAATATAATATCGTAGGCATTAAAATATAATACAAAAAACGGACCGGTTTACAGAAATAGCACGCAAAAAATTGTAATAAAGGTATATGTGTGTATAATACCCCAAGGTACGAGCTGACACATGTGTACGTTTACATATATCACATGATGGCAACTATTAACAAAAAAGATGCTTATCTAGCTCAAATGATAGCATTGTTGTACGGGCTGTGCATCGTTACTGCGGGCATCTCCGTACTACAAGGTGTCTAACGCTTACTTTCTACGACATACACATAAAACAAGCTAAATAACGCACATTAACACGCACGCTATCATTTTATTGTGCGTTTTATTTGTTTGCTAAATGTTCTGATTTTTTCACTTTTTATTAATTACTCATTAAACAAAAGTAATTAAATACTTTACTTCAATGCAAATGTAATGTTTATTTTTATTAAATATTAAACAGTTTCTTGGAAAATTTATAAATATTTTCACGAATAAAATTAGAAAAATTAAGAAAATACTTTTTTTTAAATACTTCTAAAGGATAAATTAATTTCTTTCCCGTCTCTCTCTCTCTCTCTATGTATATATATATATATATATATATATATATATATATATATATATATATATATATATATATAGATATATATATTCACATTTTAATTTTTTGAATACTTTTCACAAATAACATTCTTCATGTCATTTTATTTTTTTTAAACAAATCGCGATTATATTTCTATCAGTCGCACGGAAAAACATAATATTTAGATAATCAAAAGATTGAATTTACGTGTCACTGAGTAATGATTATAACTAAGAAATATATATAGTTTTGCACTTTTTGCTGTAACTGAGTTTGTTTAACTGAATATATATATATATATATATATATATATATATATATATATATATATAAATAGACAGAAAAATGTGTAAATATTTCAAATATGCTAACACATTTTGAAGGAAAACATATTTATAGACAGAGAAAAATGTTCATAATTTACAGATTTAAAAGTATTTTTAAAATAACTGCCTATGTGTTACCGGCAAATTCTGACTTCGCCCGGCTGCCATCACTCAAAGTCCGACTTTGACTAGTCAATATATATCATAATTTATAAAATTAAAATTTGATCACCTTTACTCACACCTTCACGCTCATCTTCATCCACCCCTTTTTTGACCTGGTCAAGCTCAGATATACAGCCTTGAGTAGAGGTTCTACTTCGGACTTTAACTGACGGCAGCCAGGCAAAGTCAGACTTGGCCTGGTCGTTGGACTTTGGCTATAACATATATATATATATATATATATATATATATATATATATATATATATATATATATGTTTGTATGTATGTATATATACCAATTTTTAAAATTAATTTAATATATCTGTTATATACTATAGGAATTTCTCGAACCAAGTAACTTATTTCTTTTTTCAATTATTATTTTTTATAGATCTTATTTATCTAGATCTCTTTATTTATAGATCTATGCAACTTAGAAAAAAATGTTGTAAAATTCATTTATAACTACAATAAAAAATGTTTAATTGTTAGATATTGTTGTTACTTTTTAATCAATATTTTATGTAACTACCATTTAATCTCTGTTATAATTAGTTTTTATCATTATTTTGTAGGGATTTTTGAAAAAAAATCCAAATTTTTCTTTTGTACGCGTTATTTTTTTAAAAAAGGTAATAAATAATTATTTTGAACGCTTAATAAGTCTTGATTTATGGAGTATTCTAAATAATGTTTTTAATAGTTGTTTTTTTTAAAAAAAAATATCAATATCAAACAATATTGAAAAGTTCAATCAAATTATTCATAAATAAATAAATTTATTAAAAAAAGGAAGTTACTAATTAATAAACATGAATATGAATATGAAATAAAATAGAGAGATAAATTAATTTAATAATAATTAATAAGATTTCTTAAAATATTTCTAGATCTCAAATAAAAAGGTATTTAAATAACGTTAGAAATATTGAAAACGTATATTCTGTCTATTGTCATATCTAAATCTTAACCTCTATCGACAATTAGTTTTAGTATTCTCATAACAAACATTTCATTGAGGTCGTCAGGTTTGACTATAAAGTAATGTGTATAAGTTACTACTAGTAGGGGAAGATACATACTATGTATTTAATTATATTGAATAATAAACGAGGTTTATTGTAAATAACAATCTAATATAACTAACAGAACGTAAACGTGAACGTTCATTAAAAAAAAGTAAATTAATGTACATGAAATGTTAATAAATCTATATATTATTCGAACGGCAAAAATAAAAAAAAATGTGTGTGATAGTAATCAAGTTGTAGCTATTGAACAAACCTTTTGATTTTATTCTCATGATATATATTGTTTCTATTAAATCAATTTATTTTAAAACTGAACTGATATCATTCTTAGAAATATGTAAAAATGTTTAATGTATATTTCCAGTCTAGATTCTCTTTTATGACTGTGTTTATATAGATAAAAATCTTGAGATCATACTATTATAACTAATTTTTATTACTATTAAATCTCATCTAATTTGATATATCAACTGCATTACATATTACCATCCACTTCGATTTTCAATAATTGCTAACTTAAAGTTTTTTTGATGTTCTTAAGTATGTCTAGAAAAATATTAAACTTAAAACCTAAAAGAATTTTTCATTAATTTTTTTGCAATTTTTATGTGTCTAAATTTATTTAGTTTACAGGAATTAAATACTATTATAAAATGAATGAAATACAATTAATTTTTAACAATAAGACATATCATTTACATGATTTCATTAACCAATTATAATTGTTAGGAAATCATTACAAACTCTACATCTCCTTTATATCGTTATCAGTTAATTTCGTTTCCTTATTCTCAAAGGAACTGTTATCTATTGGTATACATGGCATGTAACACTTTCCGTCGTATGCAGTTTTATATCATTTTAGACGTGACATCGTGTTTTGCATATATATGTAGTATAAAAATACTCATCCACACTGTGTGTATGTATATATATATATATATATATATATATACACATATGTATGTATGTATATATATATAACATAATATTTTTACCACTATATTTCTTTATATCTCAAAGTATAAAATAAATCAAATATTTCTTAATTTGCATTTTAAAAATTGTTTAATTTTGAAATGAGTGTGTAATCTTTAATATGAAAAATAAGACAAATTTAAATTCAGAATTATATTTTCATCGAGAAACTTAAATTTCTATGCATAGAATATTTTTTGTATTAATATATATATATATATATATATACATACATATATACATATATATATACATATATATATACATATATATATATATATATATATATACGTAAATATATATATATATATGTGTGTGTGTGTGTATGTATGTGCATGAGATTATAAATAAATGTAAAATTCATACTAAATGTCCATGTTAATACATGAATATAAATCAGTATTCTATTGCTAAATAATTTTCAAATAGATAATATTTTCAAATTGGCAAAACTCGTAATTTATAAATTTAAAAAATTCTGTGTTTTAAAGTAATATTTCATTTCCTTTAAAAACAGCTTCTTTATAAACTATAACTATTTTAAATTTCTCCTCCAACTTTATATATACACATATACATTCACCTACTCATTGACACAATATATATATATATATACTAAAAGTATTAAAACTAATAAATTATTCTTTGTTTTAGTTTGTTACAATGAGTTTATCAGTTAAGCAAATACTAATCGAAAAAATCCTTTTCTTTAATACAGATTAATTTTTATTTTCAATTAATAGTTAAATTAAAATAGTTTGCTACTCTATCGTGTTCTTTTTGCTGTTTATAAAAATATATAAGTATTCATGTGAGTTAATGTTTTTATGAAACAAGTGTTTTTAACATATGTCTGAAACAGCGACGTGTATAATATGTTAAAACAATAAGTAAATAATAAAAGAAAAGTTTTGTAACACTACAAGTTTTCTATTTGTATCCAAAGTCTAATACAAATTTCCGTCGATGCTAACGAAAATAGAACACACTCTCGTTTGGCTGCTCGATCTAGCGAGAGAGAGCACTGGTTTCACAAAAGTTTAATTACCTTACACAATGTGGCCAAGGAAATCTCAATCACAACTTGTACTTAATTAAAACTCGAATGGAAAAAGATTTTAGATGCTGGAATGCCGGCGTGACGTTTACGTAACGGCGGCAAGCAGCAGTTCTTCTCGCGTACGAGATCGAGTTAAATTGTTTTAAGGCATGGAGGAATATTAATGGTTAAGTGCAAAGCACACACCCAGATATAACTCCCTTCTCGTCTGTTCAATCACCATACTGCTGCTTAAAACCCAACACGGTCGCCCCTATCCACTTCAACAGTGACGACCCGTTTCTTAACGCTTTTAAGCATCAAGGTTCTCGTTCCCATTCCAAGATGCTTTTGCTCCATTGCTCCCAATGCTGTCTGTCCTACCTTTTTCAGATATCGAATTATTTAAAATCTTTCTCGCCGAGTGACAAGAAACAGCTTGACAGATATTCTGATGAGAGTGTTTGTACCAGAAATGGATTCATTCAAGTTTTATTTAGATAAAACCATGTATTTCGCAACCATTTTAGCTCACCCAAGTGAAAAAGTTTTCATTCTTCGAATCAATATGCACTCGACTGTTTGACATTCATGCTAAAGTAAATAAAATATGATAGAGCTGAAGAAATACACATTGTAATTCAACTCAATGTATTGTTTTATTTAGTTTTCTGTACTTGTGTCAACAAAAAAAAAACAAAGGATTTATGATTATATGTATACATACATATATACATACACACACATATATATATATATATATATATATATACTCATATGAAATAGAAGAAAAATTTATAAAAAAGAAAAGCGATAAACGTATTAAAAGTTGCATATAATAAAAAATTTGAGAATAAAGAATACATTTACAATATAATTATTTATAAAACATTCATTTATATGCATGCCATTCCGAAATTTTTAATTCGTATACGTTATTATTTTTTAATTTCGAAGAAAAATTAATATTTTATTTTGAAAATCTTGGTATTGGCTTTAATAATATAAAAACAATTAACATGACGAAAGTGATCAAAAAGTGATTATATATATATATATATATATACACCGTACATATATATGTACATATTTATATATATATATAACGTACATATATATATATATATATATATATATATATGTATGTACGGTAACATCATTTTCATTCTTTTATTACTTTAATAGTATTATCATTGAATTGTAATAGTTCGACATGATTGTTAAAAGTAGTATAAATTATTTTTAATTAATATATATTGAAAATAGTGGCTATAGAGTGATATGGAAGTACTATTTTTGCTATTTCTCTTACCAAGCTGCATTTGTTCCGAAAATAACCATCGCGTCAACTTGCAATCACTGATAATCCACCAAACTAAAATAACTATCAATTACAACCTTGTTTGGTTTTGAAATGATTTTCTATCATCTCATTTAAATTGGTATTTTTTCAAATATTGACAATTATGCCTATTAATAAAACCATTCAAATGAAAACCAAATCTCATCATTGAATATATCTAAACTTCCAGATAAAGATATTTCAAGTATTTTGGGGAAACGGTTGTAAAAATATAAGAAAAGGTTTCATTATCTCAGGATGAACGAG
>CM068314.1:45817786-45842786 GCA_034766995.1 Acanthacorydalis orientalis
TGTGGTTCGACTTACGCGACGCACCATTCTCACACTGTAATCTGTTCTACTGTTACAGAATGGAATCACTGGACATTTATCGGTTAGATTTAATTGTTAACTACATTTCTCCTGTCTCAAATTATCTTCGTATCCCTTATTCTGCATATTCATTGATTATTTGACAGTTTTTTAAATTACTGTCTTTATTATGAACATGTTATTACATACAATATAATTAATATAGTCTACCAAAGAATTCGCTTCTATTGTTTAATAAACTGAATAAATACTATCAAAATCGTATGGAATAACACACTTAATTAAAGTAATCAATATATTTAAAACATTCAAGAATCATTTAACAATAATATAACAAAAAGTGTCAACACTAAGTAAAAAATAAATAAAAAATGTGTATTGCTATTTTAAAATTAATAAATGAAAACAATGTCCACTGTACCTCAATAAATCTACAATTTTCATGATTTTATATTAAGCCAAATGAAAACATAAACTGCTTTTCTCGTACTGAATCAGACATTTAATTCAATATTAATCAAAATTCTAGCACACACACACATATATACACATAAATATACACATATATATATATATTATATATGTGTGTATATGTATGTATATGTATACATTTGTATAAAGTTAATAAATACGTTTAATAAAAATAAAATAAAATTCAATTACCTTTTAATTACAAAACACTATTTTATTTTCTACAAAACTAACACAAAGCATTTAAAATGATTTGAAAATTTACTCTTCAAACTACAGTATCATATCATACTATGTGTGTAACGATTCAAAGTGTAACTTAAACTAAAAACAAGTCAGTTGAAATCAGTTTTAAAGGTTGTGACGTTTTAAATAGATATGCTGTAATTGTGATGCTGACCTTAGAATAGTTTTATATTTGTTAAATTATTATCTAAGAAATTTATTTTATATTATTTAAAAAAGATACTATAAATAATTACATTAAAACTTATACATTATTAACAAATTTTCAAAGTAACAAATTAAGAAAATGTAACGGGTTTTGAATTTTATTAATTAAAATATTATTATCTCTGTTTATAAGGAATATTTTCGTTATTTTTTTATACGCATACATTTTTAATAGAAGTTTAATTTAGAATATATTTTCTTACTTATATAAAATATCCGTTTTTATTAACTTAATAAAGTTGTTTTTAATATTAATTTTAAAAATTTTAATTTCAGAACAAAATTAATTTGATTTCTCTAAAACCAAATTACAATATACATATAACAACATTAGGACACAAAATACACATTAAATTGGAAAAACATTATAATTTTTTGTTTGAATGTCGTTAAATAAAATTACAATTGTGCATTCTTATACCTTCGAATGCATTAATGCTTTGTTTTGGTGGTTATGTATTTTTAAATTAGATTTTCAGTTTTCAGCTATTAATTTTAGAACGTGTGCCATCTTAAGGCAGGTTTAGATACATAAATTTATCCAAAATCTACCTAAATATACACGTGTCAGTACTATGAAAGAAAATTAAAACTTAAATGATTCAAATGGACAAAAATCTTTTAAGTAACGAAATCACAGGAGTAAAAAAATTCCGAATATACAGGATTTTTGCAATAAGGATTCAATTTTTTAATTTGAAATAAAACAGAATTTGCACCGAAATTTCAAGTTTTTTCATTGTAAATAATAGTTGAGGGTTTTCCATTTATAAATGAAAAATAATATCGTGTAAGTGACTATCTTGTACTTTGTTACAAGTAACCATTCTTTTGTTAATATTTTCAATTACATCCCTACATAACTGGGATTTTATTTCACCAATTTCTCTTCAGATTTAATCTTTTAAGATATTGTTTTAGAATTAATGAGTACATTTGCTTTTTAACGGAAGCCCAAAAAAGTAGTCTAACGATGTTAAATTGTAGGATCTCGACGGCCAATTAATATCCCTATTTCTGTAAATATCACGAGAAGAAAAATTGGTCCTCAATAAATCAATTGTTTTACCAGCTGTGTAGCTTATTGTACCGTCTTAGAGGAACCACAGGTCTTTCAGACCAATATCATCCAATTTTGCTCATAAAAAATTGGTTATCAAGTTTCGGTATCTTTCTCCATTCACAGAAATTGATTTACCAGTCTGATTCTAGAAAAGGTAAAAACCAGTGACTCAATTGAACCAAAATACTCATCAAACAGTCACTCTGTCTGTATGCAGTGGCTTGCCAATGATCACCCTCGGATTTTTTTCATCCCAGATTCGGTAGTTTTGCTTGTTAACGTAGCCAGAGTATTCGAAATGAGACTCATCGCTAAAGCGCGATCAATAGCTTTTTCAGAAAAACCGTGTTGTTACTTTGGCGCAGTGAATGGTCTACTGGCTTCAATTCTTATGTTAATTAAACCTTATAAACCTTCAGTAATATATTTTTATGCAAAATACGCTATATGGTCGTCTGTGAAAAGCACGATGTCTGCGAAAGTCGTAAAATTGACATTCCTGGCTCTTCCGATACACTTTTAGAAACTAAATCTCTATTTTCTTCAGAACAACCACTACGAAGACGAGTTGATGTTTCATTATTTTTAACCAATCCATTCTCTTCAAATGTACTCACTAATCGAAGAACTGTTGATCCAGATGAACGAATCTGTCGAAAATAAATATTGTGTAGTTGATGAAAAATTTTTTTTATAAAATAGACACTTTCAAAATACATTTGTGTTATTTCAATGTGTTGTTTTGTTGTATACGAAGCTGTAACTAAAAATGGCAATCTCAAAACTTAATAAATGGCAAAAAGTAATGCTATCAGTTTGACATCTGTCAAATATAATATCTTAAGTGTGTTCTTATTGGATAACCATTTATATGGATAAATAAATGTTTCTAAAAATTAGGATACTCTTTTTTTGAAAATTTTGTGTTACTAGATTTGGTATTTCCTTTGTCTATGTTTCTTTCGTATATATATATACACACACATCGATCTTCACATTCGCATGAGTTAGAAGCGCAGGACCCCTGCGAAAATGGAAAAATCACTAATATTCCTTCTCTGTAATAAATTTAGTGTCAGGGAATTCACTCTTTTTGCTTCTTGGTTGGCAGAACCTTTTTCTTCTGTAATTTTCACATTACGTAAGACATACATGTTCCTTAAATTATCAAAACAGTCTTCACTGGCATGAAACTCTATATCTAGGCCCATCACCTTCATTTTCCTTCATAGAAACATACAAAAACTTTACTTTTCCTCTTATTATATTTGAATATATAAAAATGCCTTTTTATACCAATTCGGCATCCACATAAAAGTAACACTTTCTACACAAGAGGCATACGGATCTCGGACTTGATATAGAGTCTTCGCGCTCTCTAGTATAGTTGTAGTAACAATTTCATGAATTTCTTTTTTTATGTATTATACCTTACGGTTGACTCATTGTTGCCATAATGGGGCGAAACCACTTTAGTTGACTTCGCTCTACGAAATATATCTCACAACTTGAACTTTTCTTGTAAGGTCTTCAATTCCTTCTTGTTTCTTTGGAGCACTTTCAGAAGCACTGGAAGCACTACGATTTGAACTTATGATTAGAATTAATATTTTATTACATTTTAAAGACGTAAAAGTTGCTAAAAACACGAGATACATCATACTATTTTTTACATTTTCTAGTTTCAGGTTCATACATTTCATTTATGATTTTCTGCAGTAGGTCATAAGACTCCAAAATAATCAAATCCGCGAAAGTTAACCCGTAAAAGTTAATGTTTGATTATACATATATATATATATATATATATAACAAATTATATATATATATAACAAAACATTATTTTTTATATATTTCATAATCACATAAAAAGTACCTACATAAGTACTCACGTGGTGCATTGATAAGTATCTAAACTTAATAAGTTTTTTAATAAGTATGTAAATTTTACAAAAATAATAAAAACACTAATAATGATACTTCGGATTAATTGAAACCAATACAAAAAATTTTAACTTTTTATTATTGCCTGCGTTTTCTATAAATAATGTATTTAATATATATTTAAATTATTCTTACTCAATATTCCATTATCACTAAACGTTTTAATTATTGCTTGTTATTTTTACAGAACTGGCTTATTTTAATTTTTTGCAATTGATATTTTATACGTGCACATAAATAACAATGTCCTCTCATTGCTCTTTCTTAAAGAGATGTTCTGTTATTTACTAATGTGGCATTATTTTTAGTTATCAATATATATATATATATATATATATATGTATATATACATATTTACTAATATATATATATATATATATATATATATATATAAATATATATATATAGAGAGAGAGAGAGAGAGAGATATAGGTAGATAGAAACATTATATAATTTTTCGTTATTTATTTATTGAACATTTTAAAATAGTAATTTTAAGGAAAATGGTAGCTGAAATAATAAATATCTCCGAAATATTGCACACGAAGAGAAAATAACCGACAACGTTCGGGCAATCTGACAGTAATTCATATTTTATTTTAAAATAATTTATAACTCATCGAATGTTATTTTCTCGTTGCGTCGCCGGAAATTGTCTCACAATACGAGTCGTCGACTTCCGTTATCACGTCGACAATTACGCAGCCCCTAGAAATTGTGTCTCTTTCGTTTCCGCTCGATCTCTACATTTTCCGTTTACTCCTGCTGGTAGGACTACATGATTTGAAATTTTTTTAGGTAAAATGAAGATAAAATTCCTAAATGATATATTAACTGACATTTATACTAACTATAGTATATACTAAATTATACTCTACAGACCTACATACATATATATATATATATACACAAATATATTCATACATAATATTTTCATGTGTTACTCAGTTTTATTTTGGATAAAAAGTTAATATAAAAATAAAAACAGTGAAGTATTTTTATGTTTAAATATTTAAATCAAATTTCAATGGTTTTATATTTATTCAATATATACAAAAAAAAATGAGAAGTTAGTGAGATGATAAAGAAAGACTCTATTTATCTTCTTGGAATTATTTTTATTTCTCAACATAATTTTTCTGAACTTCAACATACTTCACCCAGCGATGCTCCAATGCTAACACAATCGTATACTTTGTTGATGATTTCTTATATCGTTTCATTCTTTGGGAGTCCAGTAGAGGGTTCTATTTTCTAAATTGTATGATCATGTATAAATTTTGTAGCCTATTCTTTTATACTTGTATATGAAGGAGCACTATCACTTAACACATTCTTAATGGTATTCAATTTATTGCACGGTGTTGAATTTCATCCAATTTAAAAAATACATTGAAATTAGTTTATTTAAACATTTGCTTACAACAAGCGATTTAATAGCTCGATTTAATATTTTATAGCTATTCATAACATAGATATGACAATATAACGCAGTAAATATTTTAGACATTGTACCATCATGTATGTCAGGAAATTTTCAAATTGTCCTCGTACATAAAGATAACACTGATTTTTAAAATAAATAATTGTTTTAATTGAATAATGAACTGAAATTTGACCTGATATATTTTCATTTCATTAAATTAAATTTGTAGTTAGAGTTCAGTATAAATTCCTATCCTTTTTATAGTTTTACTAACTTTGATTTTATATGATTTAAAAATACTTAATATGCCTTTAGCATGACAACTCTGACTACAATTTATATTTAGAAATATATATTTTGTAACAATAAATAAAATTAGTTTTCATGTCATGTTATTCATTGTATTGTTAAAATAATATTTTATTACTGAATAATTATTTTTTTTTAATTTTATACTTGAATTTATTTTAAAAACTTTTTAAAATTTAATTTATTTTATTTATCGTTTAGTAGCTATTCAATGTAAGTAATATATTAGAACTTTCGTATATAGTATTTATATATATATATATATATATATATATATATATATATATTTGTAGATATATATATATATACAAATATATATATATATATATATATATATATATATATATATATTCACCTATTATGTATATTCTTGTAAAATAACGTATAACATAATACTATATGATAACAATAAGATTGTACTTTTTGTAAAGATTGTGTTCACAAATACCTTTTACAGTTTGTTTGGCAGTACGATTATTTTGAGAATTTTTAGTGTGTTATTTCTCAGAAAATTGAGAAGTCTACAAAATCAACTCAAAAAATAATGTTCATTCTATCAGTTGAAAGCGTATTCGAAACGTACAGTTTTTTTATAGAAAAAACTTGACTACTGATTTAAAAAGGATGTCTATTACTATAATATAAATATTTGAATGATGAATAACAAGAATATATTTATATATACCAATTGTTTTCATTTTTAAAAAATTTGCGATATTTTAATTTTAAATTTGATATACTTAATATAATAAAATTTTTACCTGAGATCAATTTGAACAATTATCATTGTTTATATAAAATAATAAAATTGAATAATTTCATTATTATGCTTTCAATTAAAATGTGGATACCACATACAATAATGTTTTCTTTATTTATATTCGTCAAAAAATACATAAAAAGTGTCCAAATTAAATAAATAATACAAATGATTAAATTTATCTTAAATATGTATTAATAATACTTGTAGAAAAAATACATTTTATCGAATATACTGACATTGTTTGTTCTATTTATAGACAAAATCGAGAAGAAAAAAAATACATAGATGTAAAATTGGTTCAATAGGCTGATAATTGAAAATGTATCCCTTAGTTTCATTATTAAATATACAATTTTATTTTGTAGTAATTTTATACATCTTAACATATTTTACGAATGAAATAAATCACTGCACAATAACTATTATATCTTTTCATGTTACATTAACAAGAGCAATTTGAAATGTTCATGTAGATATCAGTGTTATTGCTATACCTTCCTTATAAATATCTATAAAATATTAAGTCATGTTAAATAGTTTATTGTAAACAACTGTTTAAATAAAATCATCGCAGTGAGTTTTTGATCTGGATACAATTGAACTACATGTACTATTAAAGAATTTTATTAAAAAAAGTTTAACACCAACGGAAATTTTAACGAGATGAAAAATATATTTTTAGTAGTATATCTTCATTTATAATAATAAAAGAATGGGTTGCAAAATTTAAACGTGTTCGTACTAGCTTGGAAAATGACCTCCACAGTGTGCTCCCAAAAAGTGCAGCGACATCGAAAACCATCAATAAAGTGCACGGTAATGTTTATAAGATAGTCAATTAAATGAATGGGAAATTTATAAGATTTAAGGTATCTCATGTGAACGGGCATTAGGTATGAAAAAGCTATCGGTAGGATGAATATTACGTTTTATTAAAAAAGTCACAATCGACCCAATTTTAAAAGTTAGAAGGATAAAAAAAAGATAAAGCTGATGTTTCTCGTTGTTTTGCAACCACTGATAAGTTTGCTTCTATCACTTTACACGAGAAACAAAACACTAGTCAAAATAATGGAACTATTGTGATTCCCCACCTACGAAAAATATAAAGTTCATTTGTACAGAAAAAGTTATGGATTCCATTTTATAAAATATTAAGGGGATATTTCTGATTGATAATTTTCCAAATAGTAAAACGATTACGGAAGATTATAATGATAACCTTAAACTAAAAAAATTATAAAAAATCCTGAGTTTATTAAAGGAAAAAACGATAATACCCCTGCGCATACAAATGTCCTCTCCACGGAAAATTTGCTGACTTTAAGTAATATTTTCTTCTTCATTTACCGTATTCGCCTGATAGCATCGTATGATTACCATTAATTCTTAAATCTCAAATCTTGGCCGAAAGTAATTTTCTTCAAATCTTGAGCTGAAACGGCTATTTTTAAGATCTTGAAGAATCGGATTTTTTGGTTGAGATAAAGGCTCTATAATACTTCTATTCAAAATGTATTGAATTGCATGAAAATTATATTGAAAAACAAAAGTAATTCCTAAATGATAAATACAGTCTTTCATTAGCAGGTCATAAACATTTCAAATACCCCTCGTAAAAAATAAGAAACAAATATCAATAACGTTTAGGTGCGAACAGAATCTATTTAAAAGGAGATGGTAATTATTCTATGTACTATTTCTATAATATTTATTAGTAATTTAGTGCTTTTACTTTTTAAACCGACCTCAAAAATAGATAATTTTCTGTATCCACATATATTTATAAAAAAGTACTGTAAATTTATCCAGCAATATATTTAAAAATTTTGTTGCTTTATATATCATATCTACAAATTAATAACACGCATATTTATACATATATATATATATATATATATATATATATATATATAGCTATTGTTTATATATTCTTCATAAATTAACATATTGTACTAAAATAGTATACGTGTATGTATGTACATAAACACGTTTATGAATCACTGGAATGTATAAATACAAAATGCATGTTTAAATTAACACTGATTTATTATAATAGCATTTCATACATTTCCTAACTTTACATTCCCGTAGGACACTCTATAATATATGTATATATATATATATATATATATAAATATATACATATATATATATATATATATATATATATATATATATATATATATAAATATATAATGTTGCAAACCTATAAGCATCAAAATTTCAGTAATGTAGCGAATTCAATAACTCTAATATCAATCCCTTAATAAAATTTTCACAACAATATTTGAAAAGTGTTGACCTTTTTCAATTTACTTTGAGAGAAATTTCGTTATCATTTACCCTTCAATAATGAAATTTCAGGGATAACCTACAAAACAATTTAACTCTATCACATAAATGTTAACCTAAAGATTGTATACACATTTTTTTTAGAAAATTTTCCAACGTTTATTATCTTTTGATTTAAAATAATGTTAGGTAGCTTTATATCGGATTTATACTATAAAATTGAACATAGTTATCAGTTTTATATTTTAATTTATTTTAAAAATATTTCCTGTCATATTGAATTGTGTATTTTTGTTGTTGAAATTTTTTTTCGTTGCAGTAATGAAAACCATAATTAAACCGATACTTTGTTCAAAAAAATAGTTTTAAAATAGTGTATTACGAGATGAAATTAAAAACAATTTATGAAGTATGTTTTATTTTCCTTTAAATGTTACTTATATATATATATATATATATATATATATATATATATATATATATATATAGATATATGTATGTCACTATCCAGTGTCTCATTAATAATCAGTTTTTATGATCATCGACACCATTGTATTAATAGTAAAAACGATATCAACAACATTAAAAATAACAAGTGGAAAGACTTTTTTAATTCGGTACAAATGAAAACAGTCCATTCGATATATCCTAATTATTCACAATTTTTAAGTAAAAATCTAACCTAACACACGTCTTAATAAAGAATTATAAATTATTTCTTAGAAAATTGTTAATAAATTATTAATTAACGTTATCTTACTAATAATTGGAAACTTCAAAATTATTACAATCTTGGAAATTTATTTTAAAAACCTTCATTGTAATCCAAAGAATAGATAGAATAAAAGATTACAATTGCCAGTCTTATTAAAATATTTATCAATTAAGAAAACTATTATTACGTATATAAATACATTTTTAAGTATAAATATCATGTAAATCTCAAAAAACATAAGCTTCCAAATATGTTTATAAAGAAAATTTAGAAATAGTTGTCCAGAAAGTTACAATTTTTATAATTTCGAAAATTGTATAACTTGATGATATAATCCTTTATTTTACTACTTAATAGACAGTTTGTTTTAATATATTCATAGAAATATTAAAGAGAACAAAATTTTAATTTTTAAATAAATTGGTGACTATATATATATGCATATATATTATATATATATATATATATATATATATATACATATATACATACATGTAACAAATCCGAAAAAAACTATTAAAAATAGAGATCGAGATAATTTAAACCATATAAAAATAAATATAATAATAAATGATATAGGAAAGAAAAAAATAAAGTAGATTTGTTCAATCAATATGCGCTAAAATGCTAATATATATGTATATATATATATATATATATATATATGTATATGTGTATAGAGAGAGAGAGAAAGAAAGAAAAAGAAATATTGATATTCCATAAAAAATAAAACATTTTCAAATAGAAAAATATATAAAAATGTCCACTTTATTTAATAAACAAACCAATTTGATATTAATTGATAGAATATCTGTAGGATAAAAATTCCAAAAAACAATGTATTTGAGGATATAAAGAATCACGCACAGCTAGGGAAATATTATAAATGTACAATATGCATACATTCATACATACACACATACATGCATATATATATATATATATATATATATATATATATATATATATATATATATATGTATGTATATATATATATATATATATATATATATATATATATATATATGTGTATATATATATATATATTACGAATGAGACAATATTAGAAAATTAGTAAATTCGTTCACATCCAAAAATAGTATAAATTTATTTAAAAAGTAATATATATCAATATATTCTAGCACTCAATGTTTTAAAGGTGCGTGAGAATTAGTCTGCTCCATATGATAGCCAGAAAAGTGATACCATTCAGATAAATGTCATCGGACATATCAACACAGATTATCAAATCAAATGAAAAATTCGTTAAAATCATTAAAAATGAAAAACTTTTCTAGTGTGTAAAAAAGTTTAAATGTTAAAAATGGATTTTTTTAACAAAATGTATTATCTTCTCCAGAATACTTAATTTCCTAAATTTATTTATAACCATTCTACCATCTTTCTCATAAATCATTACATGTTTTTCTGTATTTAAATTTAAAAGTATTTATGAGCAAGAAATAGGACGAAAAAAGAATTTTCGGGTACTAAAGCTATTAATGTACTCGTAATTATTATCCTTCTATAAATACATGTCAATTAATAAGTACAAGATTCTTAATATATGCTATAAAAATGCATACACATCGCCATACACACACGCACACACACACACACATATATATATATATATATATATATATATATATATATATATATATATATATTATTTTAATTACTATTCAAAGTTATTAAAATAACTTTGAATTAATGAAAAAGAAAATAAGTGTTGAATTAAAAAATAAATCAGTTCATAATTTTTTAAGAAAATCAAGACAGGTATTTTCAATAATATATGAATTATATAAACTAGTTAATAACAAGAACTAACATCTGAATTCAAAATTAGAAGTACTACATAGTTCATTTAAATAGAGCACATATCGTATTATCGTCTTAAATACACTGTACATGGGTTTAAATTCAACTGAAAGTGAATCTACTACTATTCTGTTCCTTTGTCAATTCTTCCGCAAACGGAAACAGTTTCCAGACCGCTGACGACAATGAATATAGCCGCGCACCGCGTTCCTAACGCTGACGACGACGCAAGTGGCGTCCGGGTACGAGCGTCGAGATCAATAGCTCCACCGCTGTCCTTGCTCCCCGGGAACAAATACTTTTGGACAGAACGTTTGCAAGAAGAAAGAAGAGAAGAAGAACTGTTCTCCAACAGTGAAGGTATCGACGGATCGTAGGGTGTAGTGGGTTACGGTGGTACCACTACCGGTTCGCTATATGCTACAAAAAGGGTTACATTCGCAATTACGTAAAATTGTTTCTCATTTTATATACCTTTAGGCGAAACTATTTTGAAAGACCGTCAAACGTTGCTAACACGTCTGACTAACGTTGCAACTAGTATCCTGTAATGAAACTGAATTAAATATCAAGCTCTTTTTAAAGCTTTAAAAGATTCGAAGCTTTATTGAAATTCAGCGAAATTAAAGGATATTGTTTTATTTTTTAAAATAACTTTGATCGTCAATAGTGTTAAAGATACATTTACTATTTATATTATAAACAGTTTTTACGCAAGCATTATAAAACTCTGCGATGGGAAATTTAAAAATAGTGCATAATTTAAAAAAGAAATTGTGTATGAATACTTGATTTATACGAAATCATAAAAAATTGATAGCTTAAATATTAAGAATTATAATTTGATTTGATATTCAAAAAACACAATCCAGTTTTTTAATTAAACAATATGTCATTAAATGAAAAGGTAGATCTTAATAAAAATAATTAAAAAATAGACAAGAAATATAATTTACTGCTAAAAAATTTACGAAGAAATGATATTAGGTACCATTAATTTTAAAAATTATTGAAAAAATTAAGTATATGTAATATATATATATATATATAAACATAGGATATTTTTCTGCAATATCATATTTATTAATAAATCATGGAATTAATTTTTATTAGTGGTTATTTGTAACAAATTCAAGTACTAGTATTAAATATCGACCTTATCTATTCATTGACTGATATTAATTGTTATTATATTTTCATTTTTGCCTGTTTCTCTCTCTTTATATATATATATATATATATATATATATATATATATAGGAGGTAGGATTAAATGTTCATGGAAAGAGAATGAATGGTGTGATATAAATTTATTTCTTATTACTAAACTTTGTTTTTTAATTAATCTTCATCTTGGTTTAAATGCTGTTTTTTAGTTTCGCCAAATTATTTCTTGTATATATATATATACAAATATATATATATATATATATATATATATATATATATATATATATATAATGACGAAGTATAAAAAATAAATTCAAACAATGCGTGATTAATTACTTGAGACATTCAAGAGTGTTGATATCTAAAACCATTAGCCAGTACAAAGAATGAAAAAGAACGAAAGTGATAATAAAAGAAACTCCGAGAACTAAAATATCAAAAAACGTAATATAAATGAAATTGTTTTGTCGTTATAAAAATAATGCGATTACATATTTTTATAAAGTATTAAATTACCGAAAACAACATTAATGTTTGTCGTCGAATTTTAAAAAAATAAAAATTTCGTTAGACAACCATATACAAGTACAAAAAACTTTATTACTATTTTAGTTACATAAATCGAAAATAAAGAATGTAATAAATTATGTTATCATATAATTCATTAGAATCGTCGATACTTCCCTAAACTGCTTGGTGAAACAATTGTGTGCATATTTACTAAATTAGTTCAGTTTAAAAAAATTGTTATAAATATAGTTTCCTGATTAAAATATTTAATTAGTGTATATATATATATATATAAATATTTTGTTTTAATTTTCCCGGATGCAAATGAAAATTACACACACACGCACGCATATATATATATATATATATATATATATATATATAATAAAAATGTAATCTTGCACATTCGCTACAAACAGAAAAATAATCATTAAAATCTTCGCAAAAAATTCTCATTCTGTTTCGAGAGTACGCTAAAAACTTGAACGTTTATATGAAATAGCACAACAGCCATTACCAGAATGGTATAAAACAAACATTTACTTTCGCGAAATCCGAAAAAGCACAGACCGAACATTTTTCTTTTCATTTATGCTTTCAGGATATTTCGTGTGGGCCGCCCTGTTAGACACCCAAGTCATGAAGCCAGGCACAATGAAACCATTGTTGGTATGAGGTGTGGGAAATTCGGGAGATGATGCGAAGGCAACCATTTCGTTCTATTTTGTTCGCGCGGATTGCTTCGATAATGATATGCAAACTACGCACAGCACTCCCGATAGAACTTATAATTTGAATTGTACTACGACCTCATGCGCAATGTTAATTATCTTACAAATTTATTTAGAAAAATCACAAATTGTGTATTACAAATTATTATAACACCATTGCTTTTAACTGATTCGAAATTTTCTTTCCTCAACGACTACAACGTGGTCTTAAACGTAGATAAAAACTTTATATTATTTTAATACAACCATTGTCATCGGTTGCAATACTTGATATTAAAATTTGCTAACTATATGTTTCATTTTATTTTTCTTCATTTATTATTTTCACAGAATATATACTTTAATAAATACGAATTTTAGTATATTTATAAAAATATATAATTCATTTGCTATCTCTGCGGCGATTAATACCACACATATTTCTATAAATTTCATTTCTACTTTAACATAATAAATGCTATTTGAAAGTAATTGTGTGATATTTTAATAAAGCATTCAATACACAGTTAGTCTTTAGTATGCATCGGCAAAATACAAGTCAAATGACTCTTCGTATCTAAAGTATTCAATCTATAATAAATATTTTATTTTGCGTTTCTGCAATAATTATATTAGTTTGAAATAAATTATTGGCTCTTTTCATGAAGTCGAATTTCTTAAAGAACTTAAATAGAAATTTTTTTAATAGAAAAGGAAAAATTTAATAAAAAAATAGCAGCTTTGCAAGCGAAAAGAAAAACGATTTAAAAAAGGATGCGGTATTAATTTTTTTAAATAATTATATGATACTGAGATACTAATAAATTATCTTAATTATTATTATAATGACAATATTATTACTATTATTTTTCTCGTGAACTAATGATGTTTATGTTGATGAGAAGTGATCTAGTATTATAATGACATAAAATAACATAATTGGATATAAAAGTTATCGACATGTTCTATAAATTAAACGAAAATATAAGAAAAATATCTATTTTCCTTAAACGCATTTTTCTTTTTTTTGGAATATTTCTTTGAAGTTCTTCACGAATATTATTTTTTTATTATTTTTTGCATCAAAGATGGTCTGTCCTTTTATTTCACTCTAGAGTTCTCGTCTCTTTTCATTCAAGCTCTGATGATCATTAAGTAGGTGTTTTTCCCTGTTCTCAACCTCACAATAGAGCATTCTTCTTTTATGTGTACTTTTCTTGTATCACTTTTATGTTCAGTAATATAGTATTTTTTTAAAAAAATTCGAGTATTTTCGTACTTATAGATTTTTATTAACAGTTCTATACTTTTTTTTTGAATATTCTGTATTTTTTACCTAATCTTTGTTATATTTTTAACGCTTAATACGTATTCTATTGTTTTATAATTCAAATTAATATTTTTGGAATGTTTATCTATAAACGATTTTAACTTCTATTGATATGAATATACTGAAAAATATAAAAAATAAATCAATCTACAGGTTACTATAAGCTTATATAGGGTGAATTAATTAAGGTTCCAGACGAAAGTATTAAAAAAACGCAAAAATTAAAAAACATGTTATCTCCTATGTAGTATTTTAGTTTGTATTTTAGTATTGGATTGAACTAAAATCCTAAACAAAAAACAACAAGACATTTTTAACACCTGCACCCCCTTTAATAATACCATGTGGAAGATTAAATTGAATCACCCTATATATTGAACACAGACACAAAGAACATAAAATAATATTTTATTTTAGTACGTATTTTCTAATTTATAAATACTTTTTAGTAATATATTTTCTAATACCAATGATGATAATATACAAAGTTATTTAAAATAATCGAAATCATGTTTAATAAATAAATTATATGATTGCAATATATTTCATGGAAAATCAGTATTTAAGTTGTATTTTTTACTTTTAATTAAAATACGAATTGTTTAAATTTATTGATATTTACATTGCATTAAAGGTAACTCATTAAATTATATATTAAATCATTATTGTTTTCATCTATGTAACTTTGTATACCTACTTTAACAAAATTGCCTATCCTAGAAAGAAACTTATAATAAATTATTTAATTTAGAATTATTTGATAAAGTTAAGGTAATGCTTTTATAGATTTCCTAAATTATAATACTTCTTTTTCTTTCAAATAAATATTTATAATTATTTTTTATCTTGATTCATAAGCATTCAAATATTATTTCGGATATTATATAAATTATTTTTATTAAAAATTTATAAAACTAACTTTCCATTATACTTAAAAAAATATTCTTTTCCAAAAAATGTAAATAAATGATAGTTAAACTGAGTACATAACTACAATTACCTCCATTTATGCTATATATAAAACTATCAATAATAAATTTATATAAAATAGTAACAGAAATTCTTGCATATTTATATAAATTCTGATTGATAAATTAAAATATTAAACAAATAGTTTATCAGTAAGAAGATTGATTAATGAACTATACATTTACTAAACAAAGTATAGTCAAAATATTTTACACGCCAATGACCAGTACAAACACAAATACTTGATTTGTATGCTAGAAAAGTGTCTAAAGAAAAACCAGAAAATAAGGTACAGGCATGAGATTAAATTCAAAAGTTTATGTGAGTAAACTAGAAAAGAATAGCCGTTGGCAGCAGTAAATAAAAAGTTCATTCAGAGAAGCTCCGTTTAACAAAAACAGATGATATTGTTTATATATATATATATATATATATATATATATATACATATACATATATATATATATATATATATATATATATAAAGTTTTTTCAAGTAAAATCAATATCTAAAATGATTCTACATTCGTAAACTATATATTTTTTTTGAATATATTTTAGTTTTATCGGATGATAAATATGTATTTTCATATTTATATTTTTGTACATATATAATAATTATATATATATATATATATATATATATATATATATATATATATATATATTTATGTGTCTGTATGTGTATTTTCTTGTCTTTGTAAATAATTGTCTTTTAAAAAGATTACCTTTTAATGACAATTTATAAGAAAAGCAAAACTAAGAAAGTAAAAAATGAAAAAAATTAATAGCTTTAAACACTCGAGTTGCGTCAAGACTGTTGACAAAAGAAACCATGCTGAATAAATTCTAAAACTCGCGGATAAAAAGTGCATTTAAATATACACAAAGAAATAAAATACACAGAAGCGTTATTATTTACCATTGGGAGTAAATTTGAAATACTGCATAAATAATACATTGCAATGCACACTTCGGAAGTATATTCGAAACAAATAGAAGGCAAAATTAAATATTTATTTTTTGCCTCTTTTAAATACGTGCTAGCTAAGTTAAACGACAATTTCATTCTGCCCCCCGAGGTTTGAAATTTTCTTGAGGGCGTGATTAAAAAAGCGTAGGAAACGAAGTCACGCAATGAACGCGGAAACAATATGGTGCGTACAACGACGGAAACTCTAGAAAGGAAACCCGGACGTTCGCATATTCTACCGTTTTTATCGCATTATTATTATAGTTATCGTTTTTTTTAATGTAGAGAATATAGAGTGCAATCGCGTTGAATTGCATTTGAATGATTTATTTTACGATGGGGAATATTGTACTACGTTCAACTGTTGGAAATCGTTATGATTGATTACTTCAAATCACTTTTATAATATAATTTTCGAGTATTTATTTACATGACTAATCGATTCAGAACTGTCTCGGAATTTTTTATTCTTTTATACCATAAATTGATAATTATATATGTCTATACACTAAATGATAATTATTGTTAACTATTCTTTCGCATGTATATCTTTTTCCAATTTAATATTTTCTATTTAATCACTTTATTAAATAGAACTGATTATAGTTTTTTTACTTTGTTGCAGTTAAAAGATCAAACTATTTCAATCTCTTTGTATACATCTCTCCATGTTTATTATTTATTGCTTTTGTCTATCAATAATTTTTGAACCAAAAAATAATACATTATATGAATATATAACTATTCTGAATGACCTGAATATATTTTATCATTGGAACTAAAGTAATTAATGATTCTATACGTCGTTAAATGTGAAGTACCCTGTTAACAACACATGGCAATAAAGCATACCGCAAATAGCAATACACGCTTCAAACATTAGATGAATGAACAATTTACTGTTGGATTGATACAATCGAATTGTGACCTGTATATAAACTATGTTCGTATGACAAATCTCATAATGCAATTTTGAATAACGACCTGTCACGTTTCACTGCTTAGTGGTTGGATTGCATACATTTGCTAAAATAACGCATGACTAGCCCATTTAAATCAGTCAACAATTATCAACGTTCCAATGTTAGAGAACCTAACGTAAATAAATATACAATTTTTCAGTAAATTACTTTTTAATTGAACTAAACTCTCATTTGCACCGATGATTAGTAGAAATAGTTTATAAACTTTTTATAACACATTACATTAATTAATGATATAGAAACAATATTTAATATTGCATAGAGAGAAATTTGTTATTCACTTCCAATTATAAGTAATAATAATATACCATATATATATATATATATATATATATATATATATATATATATATATATACCAGTCTCAAATACAGACGGTATATATATATATATATATATATATATATATATACATATACCAGTCTCAAATACAGACGGTATTAATACATATTCAGAAAGAAAGTTTTCTAATTGAAAACATAAAAAAATGCTATTTGAAACGTACATATTTTTTTTTAAAAATTTAAAAAATAAATATTTTATATAACATCCATGTATACTAATGAATCTGAAATAATGAAAGTAAGAATTATGATTCAAATAATAAGATAGATTGGTTGTTTTTCTGCTAATAATTTTAAAATTTATAAAAAATATTTTGTTTCATCATAAGATACATTTTTTACTTTGTTCTGTTGTAAAATTCATTGAACTTGATTATATTTTGTGAAATAAAGGAATATGATTTAATATTAATTAGATCATTAAGTTCACCCACCCTCTGGAGAGCTTCGTCTCCCACTCGCTAACGGTCATTCTCTCTTAACAAATAACACAAATTAAAAAATTAAACGCACAAATAATCTACGTAACATTTAAGACGTACAATTTTTATTGGAAAGTTTATAAAAATTAGCAACAAGTACAATATTAAAAAACGTAACAATTTTTTTCTTTAAAGTATCAGTGAATAAAATATTTTGAATAAATTTCATATCAGTTTGACACTGAAATTTTATATCATCTTTCGTTGTACACCGTGAAAGAGCTATAGCTATATACAAGTGACTGATACCGCGCGATCTCCATCAACCAATCAGAACTCGAATAAAATTTCCAAAAATTGTACATGGGATTGATTTTTATTTATAGAAACATTTAAATAGTAATATATATATATATATATAAATATATATATATATATATATATATATATATGATTATTTATTAATTACCATGGATACAAACACAGATTATTTTTATCTCTTTATTAGCCAATCAGAATACGAATAAAAGTGACCGCACAGAGCCAATTTTTAATTATGTATATATATATATATATACATTTATATATATACATATATATATATATATATATATATATATATATATATATATATATATATATATAAGTTAAATCAATTTAGGATTCCACACGAAAGTATTAGAAAAATCGAAAAATTAAAAAATAATATAATTTATTTTAATTTTTACGATTTCTTTAATATTTTTATGTGCAGACGTAAATTAAATCAATCATATCTATATAAGTATATATATATATATATATATATATATATATATATATATATATATATATATATATATATGTATACGATATTTTTCTGTCAAACAAGGCAAACTAAAATCATATCCAAAATTTACAAATACAATATGAAAAATAAATAGTCTCCATCACACTTTATTGAAAGTGCAATTAATATTAAGTACTTTATTTATAGAAAGTTTCCAAACATTTTCATTTTAAAATAAGTTTGATTGAAAAATGATATATATATATATATATATATATATATATACATATATATATATATATATATATATATATATAAATATACATATATACATTTTTTAAAATATCTACATTTATTTAAAAAAACTTTGAATAATATTAATATAAATATCTATCTAGAAAGGGTAGAAAAAGTTCAAATTTGAACAATAATTTAATTTAAAATTCTCTTCCTTTTACTCTATTCTTCATTATTTTCACTGATGAATTCAATGGTTTCAACATACAAAAATTTTTATTTCAGAAACAATCGTTTTTATGCAATATTGAATTTTCATCTACCATTTATGATTTCATATTTAATTCTTAGTTCTATTCATAAAGATAAAAAATATTCTTTTGGTAAATTCCTTTTCAGCTACATTCCTCGCAAATGATTTTAAATATATAAAAAAATAGATTATTTTTTTTCTAAGAGTTCCCACTCGAATTCTTTTATCATTTAACTTAAAATATCTAATTTGAAATTTCAATTAAATACGAAATAAACTATTCGTCTTTGAATTAGTTCTATATTAAGAATTTTCATTAATAAATATTTTCATAATAATTATTCTAAACTTTCCTACAGTACTCAACTAACGCTACTCTTAAGGTCAAATAAAATTATACTTTCATTACGGAACTACAACTCTTAATTTTTCTCACTACAAACTTTAAACTTTAAGCTTTATTTTTAATGTTAGAAGTATGGTCTACATACTTGATGAATTGTAGCAATAAAAGAAAGAACTATTTAGTATTAAATTAGGAAGTATAGAGTAATTTACGGAAGAATGACGATTTATTCAGAAAATGTACTAAAAATATAAAATATTATTTCATAAACTATTTATTTATTATTTTAATTTTATTTATTAAAATATAATATACGCTACTGTTAAAAACATTTTAAAGCATAAGAAAAATAATTTTCAGAAGTGATTTCATTATTATGCTAAAATTTCGTTTTGAAAAGAAAATTTTGCTCATATAAGACTGTTTTAAATGGTGGTTCAAAAAGAATGAAAAAGTTTTTAATTAAATTTTAAATTAAAATTTAATATATAAGACTGAATAAAGATACTCGATATTCTCAGCATTGCAGTGGTCTTATTAAAAACTTACTATTAAAATAAGTATAAATATCATATCTTAAGAAAAAAAGTTAATTAAAAATTATATATATATATATATGTATTTATATACACCTATGTATTATGTATATATAATACTGTGTGGACATCTTTGCACTTTGTATTTTCTTTATCTGAAACATGATACTATTTGTACCAAGCTTGTACAGTTTAGTAAAATCACTATTTCAGTGAACTCTACAAGTAAAATTCTACTTAATATGTTATCTTTGTATGATATTTTTTATTAAATAACATATAATGATAAAGTAAAAAGTAACATTACATAAAACTTTATAAAGAACACTATGGCTCGTTAAAAGAAAATATCTCTGATCTTTGACGTGGAACTTTGTACAAGACTGCACATAACTTGATTTGTTTTCACAATTATAAAAAAAAGAAACTGGCTATCATCTTATAATGGTTCAAGAGATTGTATCTAATGCAAGTTAATAGAATGTTCTTTCCTAAAGAAAACGTATCTTTTATTACAAGAATCGTACATTTTTAACTTTTAAAGAACTTTTAAACATGTTCTTTCTGCTGTTGTAAACAAATAAATTGACTTAAAAATGTCACGTACACTCACTTGAATTAGGTAATTATACAGTTTTAATTATTTTGTTCTATATTCTTTTAGATTACAACTTTGTTATAAATTATAAAGTATAGGTGTATAATTATCAGGAAAATTTTTGCTCGGGTGAATTATGAGTTTTTTTCTTATTTTGTGAGTTTATTTTTATTATGATGAGTGTATGCTTTATTATTACCTATTGAATCAAAAGAATTATTTCAAAAGTACTTGTAAAACAGCTTCTTTGAAGATTATAAGGAAAGACGATTATGATACGTGTCAGCACAATTTTAATAAAATTTTAATTAAATGTTTTCAACTACATATAAAAAAGATGAAATAAAATAGATACCTTTAATTAAATAAAAATATACATCTGTATTCAATATATATTTGTATTTATTGGTTTTTCAAACACTTACAGTATCAATTATCTCAATAGAGCATGATTTATTTAAAAATTATAGTAGCTTCAATCTAATAAACACTAATAGAAACATTTTCCTATTTACTGTATGGTACTTAAAGTCGATGTTAAGATTGAAAATTGTAATAGTATTATTTTGATATGAAACATTTTTTTCTTGAAGAAAATATCACAATGATTTTTTGAATAAATTAAAAATAAATCCATTAGCTACAATTGAAAACTTGATAAATTAATGGGGTGGATAATATAAAAATGGATCTAAATTGTTATTGCCACGGATAATAAATTTTTGACACAAATTTTAAAAAAATTTTAAAACACTACTTAAACGATTGAAAGAACACTTACAATTTAATCAATTTGAGAATTATGAAAATTATACCAGTATTGTGAAAGTGTATATAATTATATAATATGTTATAAGAGATTTACTTTTAATTTCGTGAATTCATGACAAAATATAATGCAAAAGTCAATTATTCAATTAAAAATATTTCAAGATAAGTATGTAACAAATTAAGCTATTATTTAATATTTTATATGAAAACAACATATTTAAATTATTTACAAAATAGTTACATAACTATAATATAATAAATTAAATATAAAATGTCATTTGATTTATATTACATTGCATATTTACATTGTTCTTTCTTCCAAATTTAATGTGACAAATTTATTTAATACTTATTTATTGTCTTAATAGCATTAAACTTCAAATGTTTAATAATAAGATTTTATATAATAATAAGAAGTAAATGTGAACTAGAAAAAAAACATAAGAATAAGTAGAAACGATGAATATATGAAGAGTTATTAAATGAGATATTCGTTTCGAATTTCTAGAAACGAATTATTAATTACAACAATGTTTGTTCATAAATTTAAATGATCATGTGTAAATTAAATATATAATCAAATTGTTCTTTCTTTTGTTAAGAAAAAATTAATGTAATGAATAAAATATAATGATATTATTTTCAATAACTGATATCATAATTTAGCGATGGAAATTATAAATTCATTTTAAATTTGCATCCTCATTACCATCATGTAACTGAATGGTTACATGTCATATAAGAAAAAATGACTACATACATTTTCAAAAAAAAAAGTCACTAAATATATGAATTTCAAAGTAAAATTTAATATTTAAAATTTACTATTTTTTTACAAACATCAACTTTCTAAAAGTTTAATTTCTTAGAGGTAGAAAAGTTTATTTTATATTAACACAAGATAAATTTATATATTAATATATATATATATATATATATATATATGTATATATATATTTATATACATATGTTTGTGAATGTATATATGTTATAAAAAATGAAGTTATTACATGTAATATTGAAATATAATTCGATTTTCATTAATTATCCAATTTTGATTTATTTGTTTACATCCAGAGTATAAAAATACGAAAAGAAAATAATGAAAAATAAAAGATACAATATACGAGTTAGGTCGTTAGGTTTCTGTCTAACGGAATGAAATTCCGCCAGTGAAAAATCTTCGTCGGAACGATAGAACACATTGTTTCTTATGTACATCCGATAAGGTGAAATGGCCACATCTGTACCGGACATAAGCTCCCATGCATTTACGTCCTTTTCCCGACAGTCATATAGCCTAGACTGTTGTTATTATATATATATATATACATATATATATATATATATATTTGTATGTATATTCACTTAATGCTTTTTATAATAAAGCTAAAAATAATCTCCTGGTTATTCTTTTCTAATAACAAAATTCATTGTAATTTTGAAGTGTTTAATTTTTATCTGTATTTGTTCTATGTTATCCTTTTTGAAAAAAGCAGATTTTTTAATAAATTTTTGAACACGATTATATTTCTAATGGTACAATTTCAAACAATCTTTATTTACTTTAATATATTTTTATAAAAAAATGCACTCAGATGAAAATTAAAGCGAAAGGTAGACACTTTCATAATTAAGTAAATAGAAGACTTTTTATTAAATAAATATTTGACCACGAAGATTATTTATGTATATATATATAAGAATTTTAAATATATACATTATTTTAATCAATTAATTAAAACAATAAAAATACTTTTCTCCTAAAATACTATACGCACGAATACAAATAAATTGAATGAATTGTGTTTATTGTATTTTTTCATTTTAAGCAGTATTATATAAAATTCATATGTTTAATCAGAAAGTAATCGAATATCATGTAATATTTGATTTCTTTGACGGTTTTATTTATTAATTTATGGAATTGGTTCAATAGTTTTATCTAATATAATATACATCTCATTTGAAACAAAAAACATTTTTTTAATATTTTTTTGTGTTTATTATATTTATTTTCATTTATTTATATTATTTTCCATTCTATCCTTTGTGTAGGTTTTTTATCTGTTTTAAAATATCATTATTTAAAATGAAAATTATATTTACTTTATTTCATTTAGTAAATAAATGTACTATATATATATATATATATATATATATATATATATATATATATATATATATATAATACATACAAAATATTTCAATTAAAAAATGTCTATTTATTTTTAACATGCAAATTAAAAATCTTGTATCTTATTTATAATCTAGGCCAGTGGTTACCATTTAGTAAGCTCTGAAGAAATTGAATATGATGAAAATACGTATTTTTAACACCAAACTGGATAATAATATACTGTAATACCTGAGATGAATAAAAAAACAGTTCAATAATAGAAAGAAAATTAATTTTTTAAATAAATTTAGGCAAATATAAAAACTAGAATATGATACTGTTTTACTAAAAACTAAACAGTTCTATATTTAATTGTTAATAATAGCTTCATAAAACTATTTATATTTCATAAAAAATAACATTGATACTGGAATGAATATAAGTAATATATATATATATATATATATATATATATATATATATATATATTTATATATATATATATATATAGATGTTTATAATTAATATATTATTTCTTATTCATCTAAGTTAACAATATTATTTATTTTAGATATTTATTCATACTCAAAAAAACCAAAATTATTATTTGAAAGCCGTAATAGAACTTAATTCTACTTGCTGCATTTGGCTGGTGATTTTTACTTGATTTTTTTTT
>CM068314.1:45845286-45885286 GCA_034766995.1 Acanthacorydalis orientalis
GAAAAAATATTTTACTTGCACAAAAATACTGAAATAGAATCAATGTGGTATAAACATTTTTCACATATTAATAACTTCATAGAAACTGATTATGTATCTCATATTCCTATATTAGATTCATATGAATTTGAAAATACCAGTACGTATTTCTAAGTAAAAATCATACCAATAACTTTGAGTACATAATCGAATTCAAACTTGTTAAAATATTCTGCTCGTAAAAATCTAAACGTCACGCACTTTTCGCATTAAAATTATCGGGAATCATGTTGTAGGCACAAAATCAAATTCAACCTCTGAAATTGAATAACATTCGATCAAAATTCAGTCTGGCTGGCAATAATCGTCGCTAAGACATTGCGAAATTGAATTGAGGTTTCCGAAAGAAGTCATAAATATAAATCTGATTTGGAAATATGGTATTCTTGGTAGTACAAGCGTTCTCCAATTCTCCAATAAAAACTAATGATCAATTGTCAAGAAATATTACTTTTTATGTATTCTTTCGGTTTTTTAAACCTCGGATTTCATTTCAACTGAATTGACAAAAAGGTCTTTTGAATTTTCATGACGAATTTAGAGTTGTTTTTATATTTTTTTTTGTCTGTATATATAAGTTGGTAAAATTTCTAGAGATATACATTACTTATTATTAAATAAAAACATGGAATGTTAGGCCTTTTTAAAGTACCATGCTTTTTGAATAAAATACTATTTAATATATTTATTTCTAATTAATAAATTAAAAATATTTTTTTATTGAAGACATGTTTTTAAATTGATTCTCTACTTTATTACTCGTAGTTCGTTTTTCGTATAACCCAATCTTATGTTTAATTGTATAGTTAATACATATATTCATTAAAAGTATACAATTTTTATCTTATTTAAGAAAACAAATGTACTCTATTTGATTATTTAAAATGAGTTTTTTAATTATTTTTTTTTTTACTTTTATAAAATTTTAACTATTAGATGGAAACGACAATATTTGTTTATAGATTTATTTCTCAAGCGCTTTTAATAATTTATAATAAATATTATATTATTCAATTTTTTAAAAAATAATTGGTTAATGATTTAACATTGATACAATTTTTAGTTACAAAATATATATTTAATTCAGTTAGTATCCATAACATTTTTTTAAATTAATAGTTCAGAAACGTAGATTGCTGAAATATTAACTCTATTTTAGTCAGTAAATTATATATTTCTGTTAATTGTCTATAGTTTTAATTGAATATAAAAATAACAACTGAAATAAACCAGATATACATTTCAATTTAGTATTTTTATATTGTTGAATAAAACATTATCGATATTAATCTAAAAAGTATATTTTTCTGTAAATGACGAGACATTAATTAAAAAAAATCTGCTTAATATTCTAACGAGTGTTGTTTTTTAAATACAATTAAATTCACTTTCATATATATTTTTTTCTCTCAGCACACAAGCCATTTTTTTTGATTAAAAATATTCGATAAATGTCTTGGGATTATGTTTGATTATTGCTCATGCTTATTTTGATAATGATTTTATGATAGAGACGACATCATCTTCAAAGTTCTAAGCTGCAAAAAATCTTTAACACTAAGAATATTAGCATTATTTATTGAAACTGTTTATTAGAAAAAAACTGTCGTTTATAGAGTCAGAGAGAAATACATTTATAATTTCTACAGACAAAGGATATACTAATCAAAGATTTGTAATTAAAATATTTATTTTATTTTGTTTTTTTTTTAAAAAAAATATTTAAAATTAATTTCAAATAAATTACTTTTAATTAGAAATTTTAATCTCACGAATAGATTTATGTGTTTTTAGTATTTAATATAATTCATTGAATTGAAGTAATTTCTTATTGCATTTACACATATTTCGAAGTGTTTTCCTTTAATATTTTGTAAAAAAACTTTTCCATGTACAAAAATACTGTAATGCTACTGTTTCCGAATTTGTAAATCTCAAATAGAGTAAAATTACCCGATATAAAAACCTATAAATAGATATATGAAAGTGATTTCGAAAGCGTTATGTCACAATTGTAATTAAATTAGTTAATTATATATTTTGTATCGATATTGATTATATATCTATTATATTCAAACATGAATAACAATGAAATTAATGAATATTTATACATGGCAAGTATAATTATTTTCATCATGTTTCATTAAATCATTTTATATATTAAAAACATTTTTGTCAATTATGTTTTTCTGTACATAGAACCGGAAATTTCCAATTATTTTGAAAGAATATATATATATATATATATATATATATATATATATAAATGTATAAATATACACATGGAATTATTTTTGTTATAATACTTCTCAATAGACAATATCTATTGATCTCAATTGTAAAGATAGAATAAATATTTGTTTATAGAATTTGCTTTAGAACATATAATATAGAGTTGTTCATATGAAAAACAGTTATTTTCTAAATCGGGTGCCCCGTCGCGTATTTCATTGCATGTCGGCATTTTTTTGTCTTTTTTTAAAATAAATCTAACATGTAACCTTTAAATGACCTGTGTTTCCAGATATACTATACACAAAAACTACTATAAAAAAATCTGAATCTATTGGTAAAAACGCGTTGTCAATAGGTGTAAAATGTTTTTGAGTTTTTTAGAAACAGTCTAGTGAACAGATATATAGAGAGAAATGCTCCATTATTTTAGATATTAGCTTACAACTAATTGAAAAATAGAAAAAAATGTTGGTAGTTATTGTTTAAATTCTTTCATTTCTCGTCTTAATTAAAATGTAAAAATGGAACTATAGAATTCTTTTTATGAAAAAAATAACATTTTAAACTGAAGAGAAAATTATGTTGATTTTTTAAAAGGTAAACACAAGTTTTTTAACTTCCGACATAGAAACCCTGCGAGGTGAATGAACAACCAATAGCTATCTTATTGTTGTTTTTATTTACAAGACTTGAAACTTCCACTAATGCATAAAGAGAACCAGGTTGATAGCAAAATAATTGCGGTTTTTCATTTCTGTATTCTAACCTTATTTTTTTCAATGAAAGTGTCATTTTATTGAGTTCATGTTAATATTATTTTAAAGTGCATTTTTCGGTCTGCATTTTGGTACCATCGACTTTGGTTTTATTATTAATTTTGATTCAAATTAGACTACTAAATAAAGACGAAAAAGAAGAAAATAGCAGCAATTTTTACATGAGATCAAAACAAATGATAAAGCAGCAGAAACTGCTCATAAACTAAACGATGCTTTTGGTGTGGGTACTGTTATGAAACATATGATGTAATGGTGATTCCAAAAATGTCGTATTGAGGATGACAGTTTTGAAGGTGAGAAAGGCCACGACCTCCCTTTTTCAGTTCATAATGACCAAGTGAAAGCTTTAATTGAATGAGAACCACGCATAATAATTCGAGAGTTTGTACAAAAGTTAAGCGTTAATCATCTAACAGTTCTGGTCCACTTAGCTAGCTGACAACTCGCTGACAATTAGCTGAGAAAAATATATATGAATTTCAAGATCATAAACTTCAATTATTTTTCTACCTACTTAATCAATATATTAATATAGTAACTGATATTATATGAATTTATTCATAGACAAAACTTTAATACAAAATTTCCAAGAAAATTATTAAAAGAGAGACAAAGATCTTATATATTTCAATTCGTTGTAAGTTACTCGTATATGTATCTAAGTGAAAAAAATGATGACTCATGAATTATAGACCACGATAATAAAGAATCATGTAAATGAAATTTAAAGAATTGTAAATAATCTAACACTTCCATTAGAAAAGACCACTTCTAATTAATTGCATTCTTAATATGTATTATGTTAAATAATAATGATGAACGGTATATCCAAGTTAGGTGACATTGTTAATATGTTTGAGAGCAGAGTAGTACTCAATACTTCAATACTTTATAACTGTTTTAGGTATAACCAACCGCAGTTAGTATTTTTTCGTATTTAATGCATACGTACATATGTTTACCCATTGTGTGATTTTCTGTTTGATATTATATCATAATATTTTTTTAATAAAAAATGTCGTATCATTCAAATTTTATGGTTGTTGAAATTCTTAAATAGCCTATGTTACAAGGTTATAGTAAATCACTTTATAGTGTTTTGTTTTAATAAGTCGAGTGGTGTACGATTTTAAAGAAAGCAAGTAGTCATTGTTCGCGATTCTTGTAATCCTGAGACCAGTCCACACTTGTACCCCCCTTTCAATCGACAATTAACCGCCTTTGATGCACCGCCCTGTGGCATATGCTTGGCACCGCTCAAACACGTGTGCACGGCTGGCTACAATGGTGCATCACAGCAGAATAAAATACAGTAACAATAATTAACAGTAACAACAGAGACTCAAAAGAATATTATAGTAACCAGTCAGTAACAGTAAGACAGTACATCAAGAACTGCCTCGGACTACAGTGAGGACGCCGTGCTCCGCTGTAGCATCCATTTTTCCATTTTTCTACCTTTTAATATTTATTTTGTTATTCCTTTTGTAACTTTACATACAATAAAGTTTATTGTTTATTCGTTGAATTACACATTTCCTTTTTATTCGTGTATAATTGTTGTCCGCCGAATCAGACCACAGTAAAATCGCGAACAGACATATATATATATACTTATTCTACAAAATATTTATAAAAAAAATATAAACAAGTTATTTGTTATTTTTCAATTTATATAAACTCTATTTCACAAATTACATCAAATGTATAGTTAAGGTGTACGAGTATTTGAATAATATTCGAATTAAAGAAAAATATTCTTTAGAAATAAGTTATCTATAAATTCTATATGAAGCTGATATTTTTATTTTTATATAATTTTAATATTATGAATATTAGGTAATCAGGTTGATAAATAAAAATAAACATAATATAGTGTTAAAAATAAATTCTTCCTATATAGAAAAGTAAATGTGGAATTAGTATTGGTTATAATTGGTTGATATAAATACTGTAATCTATTTACGCATTAGGAAATAGTTTTTAAACACTGGTTATTTATTTTATGTTCCACAGTACCAACATAATAAATTATAGAAATATTTTCTTCTTTTTGTTATAAAAATGTAGGAAATTTTTTTTAAATTTATATATTTAAAAAATGGACAAACAAATTAAAACCCAAATTAATTTATTTTTTATATATACACACATACATATTATATATATATATATATATATATAATACAGATAGATTAATATTGAAAATGCCGTTATAATCTCACTTTGTTATATCAATACTTTATGGTAATAAATACTGTAATAAAAAACTACAATCGGTTCATTAATGAGAAATCCATTTCTGTCAAGTCATTAATCTTGACTATTTTTTCACCGACGAAAGTTTAATCATTCTTTGTGTTTTTTTTTTCGTTAAGAAGACATCATTTTACCATCAATATCCAAGCAACGCCAGCTTTTGTCTCATTATCCAAGATGCCGATGCAGCTTTGTTATCCACGAAACAATACGAGGACAATTACATAACAAAGAGCTTCTTATCAGCCCCATATGCTACAGTTGTCACGTATCCCTTTTGTTTAGAAGATACTGTACGTAGCAATCAATGTATCTTGTTGAGTCGCGGTGAGCTTGGAAGTTTTTTTTCGATTTCCCCTGACGGCGGTAATAAGCAAAGGTTACTTCAATACAGTTTCTCTGCATCAAATATTTCGTATAGAAATGATAACATTCGCATTTATCTCTTTTTGCCATAGGGCACGTTTTGTTCTGTTTATATATTAACATTATTTGTTTATTTTTTATTAATATTCGTTATTTCGTTATTATTTAAAATACCGCTTAGAAGAATATGTTTGTTGATTTTATTCTTACTTGTTTCACTTTTTATTTACTGGAATTGTCACGTATACCTATTGATTTTCATTCAATATTTCAGTGAACGTGTATGTCCCATTCATACACACATACACACACATACACACACACACACACACACACACACACATATATATATATATATATATAGGAACGATTTTTTTAAATCTTTTCTCAGATAGTAAAATTTTACATGTAATTCATTGTTTATAAATAAATAACAATGTAGTTTGAAACAGTGTACATTCTATTAACATGTAGGAAATTAAATTAAGAATTTATTTCTTATTGCTATTTTTATTAATCTCTTGAAATATACAAATACATTCAATTCTGAATTATATTATTTCTAATAACATTATTGAAAAAATAACTAGAGTTGTCTTCATTTTAATCATAAATTTAAATAAAAATAATATCAATTCTTCATATTACAATTAAAATCGCTTCCATTGAAAACTCAAAAGAAGAGAATTTAATTTAAGAAGAAAATTTAAGAGAAGATTGATGATAAGTGGTTTTCAGTTAATTTATTTGTAAATATTTTGATAGTTCCTGTGATAATCGAAACTTATTTAAATCAAATCATGCTACCCTTCATTGTTCTTTTATTAATTTATATTGATATGTACTATTATATTTTCATACAATAGCATATCGTAAAATTATGATAGTTTGGGCGGTGAAAATCTATATTTTAATGAAATAATATATAAATGAAGGTCTATATTTTGAGCACAATAATTTTATATAGTTTATTATTGCTGAATCGTTAATATAAGGGGAGCCAGATGAAGGGAGATATTTCAAAACCTAATGAATGGATTTTTATTTTTATATAATTTCGCTTACATATTCTTCTAAGGTATATAGTGTCATTTTAGTTTTAATAAATAATGCTTAATAGATGTGCACAATTTCAACGCACGTATTCCTTTAATCTTATTCGGAAATTTTCCATTACGTGTTTTAATATGTCTAGTGGAATCCTCTCAATTGCTTGTTAGATTTTTAATAATTTAAGTTCCGGGATATTGTGTAGATGACCAATAGGCACCTTGTTCTTTAAATAACCGCAAATAAAATAATCACACGCCATCAAATCTGTGTATCTTGCTGGTCAAATAACATCTCCATTTTTAGAAATGATATGGTTCGGAAAGAGCTCTTTTACAGCAGCCATAGACACTAACAGTATAACTTCTTACCTAATCTTACTGAAACCATGTAATTTATAGAAATATATTTAATTTTTGTATCATAAATATTGTAATCATATTAGTGTAACGAGATGTCTTAACGTTTATGGTATTTTTATTGTCTTTGAAGAAGAATGACTCTGCAATGTCGAAAGACGAAAGTGAACACTATACAGTTACTTTTGGAGTATGTAGTGGCTTTCGATGTAATTCAATTGGCTTCTCAACACTCCAATATTGAGTATTCTGCTTGTTCACATAGCCATTTAAATGAAAATAGTTTTCATCTGACGTGAATAAATTGTGAATCGTGTTTTTATCTATCCAAACTCGCTAGCATATATTGAAAAAAATTCATGTGCGCATATAAATCCTTATCATTCAATTCCTGAATAATTTAAATTTTATATAGATGAACATTTAAATCTTTATTTAACTTTCGACGTACCGATGTGTTACTAATGTTAAATGCAGATGAGTGTTAACAAACTAAACGTCGTTGGCTACACCTTACAGCAACTATAACACGGCCAGTGTTTTCAGGTGTTTTTACAGTTTTTCTGGATCCTTTCTGCTTCAAACTTAATGTGGAACCAGTTTCCTTAAACTTCTGAATACACACGTTAAGGGCATGATTTCACAGCGAAAGCTCGATGTGCACCGGACCACTGCTCCATGTTCATTAAATGCGCATGAATAACTAACAATGTATCACTTAATTTTACCCTCTTACTCCAACGTTAAGTGAGCAAACTTGCATTTAAAATGTTCCAATCCACTGGCGCACATATATAAAATGCACATGTCACTTTTTCTGAAATAACTTCATATTAATAAGTTAAGTTAATAACTTAATATATTTTTCCTTCAATTTAGAAGAAGAAATATATGTTAAAACTTTAAAACAATATTTCTGAGAATTTTATTTTTTTTAGAAATATTTAGAAAAAACGGCGTATATGTTTCTTTATAATCTCTATCACAATAAAGAAAATATATCTATTAATTTATCTGCTAAAATAATTGATGTATTGAAAAATTGACCAAAAATATCGTTGATTCAGTTGGATGAGTATGTCGAGAATAAATATCGCATAGTATACTAAATGTATTTGTATAGAACGACCATTTTCATAATGCTATTGTATTATTTCAATACATTACTTTTTATATAAGAAACCATAACTAAAAACGGCAATATTAAAATGTAATAAATGTCAAAAAAATACAGCTGTCAGTTTGACGTCTGTGTATAACCTCTTAAATTGAAATCTTCCTAAAAAAAAACTACTTAAGTAAATACATCAAAACTGTTAAATTATTCTCATTTTTTTTATACGGTATAACTTTTCTAAAATAAACATCCGGTAATTTTAATTATCAGATATGTGAAACAACTGAAAATTTAAATATATATATATATATATATTCGTATATTCTGTAATTCAAACATTTTTTTCTAATTTGTAACTTGAATGAGGAAGTGTTTTTTTTCAATTTTATTATAACGCATTAACTTTATTTCAATTCTATAATTTTATTAACGAAATTCCCGAAATTTATTTAATTGCTATTGTTCTAATTAGTTAACAACGAAAAACACTTTTTTATATATTATAAATCAAATTTATTATCTGCAAAAAGTGAATTTTCAAGAATTATATAATAGATATAAAAATCAAAAGTTAAATTTGTCAACTTGTAGACGAACGCAAATATCATTGAAAAATTAAAAATTTACACAATAAAAAAAATACACGATATAAAAGATTAATACATACAAAAGAACAATAATTAAAATTCTATATCAATTTAGTTTATAACAACCCACTTATATTACATGAAAAAAGAAAACTTTTAAAGAAAGAGAAAATTCAGTTAGAGAAAAAAAATTAGTAGTTTATTCTGAAACAAGTAAAAATTATTTGACCAATAAATGTTTTATATTTAAAACAGTTGACCAAAAAATCAACAAAGAGAACGTTTTATATTAAATTTAACTTTATTTTTAAGAAAAATAATAATCAACCTTACATGGACAATTCGGTAATTTGAACAATTTGATTCATTAATTTTCCAAGTTACTGAGATAAAGTAACTGAAATATTTCTAGGCAAGAAAATATGAAAAATACAATCATTAATTTTCTTTACTTAAGATTTATAATTTTCGATTTCAATTTTTTCTCCTTTAATTCTAAAATAATATATATATATATATATATATATATATATATATATAGGTTAAAATATTTAAATAAATACCATCCCTATCCCTAAAACTGAAAATAACTATTAAATAATAAAATTGTTGTTTGTTATAAATAATAATTAATTATATAGATTTATTTTAAAGTACTGTTCTTAATAAAAATTTCTATAATTATTTAACAAATGCGTGTATTTATAAAGTATCCAATTTATTTTATAATAAGAAATGTACAAAAATAAATATTTTTCTCCAATTACGAAGAATATAACAGCAAAAAGAAAATATTTTATATTTAGAACGTTTTAATAAGTATCTATATGAGAGTGCAACACGTTTGAACATATTCTTGTAGCAGCTGCAACCAAAAGAGAAAGAAATTGCACTTGATATACTTATTTGAAAAAAAGTCAGATACGGGTGGAAGAAGTACAGGTGATAAAGATCTTTATTTCACGACGTTCAGGGAATATCTTTGGAACAGACACGGGAGCAATTTTTTGATACATCTTTAGAAAGTAAACATTAAAAAAGTGTCGTATATGGTAAAAAAGAATCAAATAATACATACATTCTATGATTTATATAAATGATATTTTGCTATATAAAAATATATTCTTTTACTGATAAAAAGTTCAGCACTCTAGATAGAAATAAATATAAAAGTCACTTACATAGAAATATATTTTAAACTAGATTTTTTAAGTTAATAAATAATTGCCACAATAATATAAACCATTTTTGGCGCACATACAATTTACACATATTGATTTATTCATATTTTCTTTTTACATTTATGGTAGTATATATCAGGTAATAATTTCACTTAATCATTTTATTTGTTAACAGTTTAAAAGAAAAATTAATTTTTTAAAAAATATCTAGTGTCATTCTTTCAGAAATATTTACTAATAATAAAATTCAAAAAAAAATACATTTAGCAAATGATATGCGTTTTTATCTTTTTATACATACTTTTAAACGTGTATTCTAACATATATATAAATGTTTCTTTTTTGCTGCTTTGAATAACGTCATTGATTCTTTGACATCAAATGTCAATATGGCTTGAATTTTTTTACATAGAGATACTCATTCAGAATACACTAGAGCTAGAAAAAACACTAAGGCATTTGATAGACGTAAAAGTAAATTCTTTGTGTAAAGCTAGATTCGTCTATCTTTTTTGTATATAAAATAGCTTTCATCATGAATTAGTATTGCAAAAAGTATTTACGATATATAAAAATAAATGTTTATATATATATATATATATATATATACATGCCACTAATCTATCTTATTGGTAAATTATGAGCTACGAACTCATAAATAATTGTTTTTGTTTCATAAACGTAGGATTCCTTTTAAAAAACATATCTATTTTTTAATTCATTTTTTTTTGGTCTAGTTATAATGTTAACTCGAAAAGGGATTTTTATATTAACTTCTAAATTTTATAATTTATTCAAAAATTTTAGTTGAACAAATTAATTCGGTGCCTTTAAACCGAATCAAACGTCACTCTGTTTTAAATTAAATATTTTATTATGGCTTTAGGATTTAGAAGTGCTAACATTCAAATTTGAAAACACTGAATATTTTAGCCAAGCAGTTGACATAACCTCACAAGATAGTAGTGAACACAAAGGCCAATAGTGTACAAGGCATTGTATACTTTTTTCATTCCAATTGAAAAAAATGCTTCCAAAGCCACGGAAATGATTCGGTCAACTTTGAAGGAAGTGATTGTGGCGTATAAAACATGCAAAAAATGTTTTTAAATATTTCGGAGTTATAATTTTAATCGTTCCAATCGAGAACGCACCGAACCACCGAAAAATTTTGAAGATGAGGGACTTGAGAAACTGTTAAGTGAAAGACCCTCTCAGTATGAACGGGCACTCGGTAAACAATACGGAGTTAGCCAGAAATCAATTTCCTTTCATCTACATTGACTAGAAGAATTCAAAAGCTAGACCGATGTATTTCACACGAGCTCAGTCCGGGAAACGAAAAAAAGATGCGAATCGGTTATATCAGCGCTCACATGTTTCAAAAGGAATGATTTTTTGCATAAAATCGTAACCGGCGATGAAAACTGGGTTTTGTACAACAATCCTTAGCGCCAAAAAGCATAGTTTACGCTCAGAGAACCATCGAGATTGACCATAAGCTAAATGTTCACACCAAAAATGGTTAGTGTTCATTTGGAGGGACATTAAGGATGAGGTGTAATATGTGTTTCTCAAACCTAGTTGGACTGTAAATTCAGAGCATTACTAGTATTAACAACAGTTCATTAAGAGCAGAGCATTAATAACAGCTTATTTGTTTGAGTGACAAATTAGATGAAAAAGAAATAATGAAAAAAGAAGAATTAATGAAAAAATTAAAACAGCCACATTTTTTTCTATAAGGACTTCATCAATTATCCGACAGATGAAGCAAAGTAATTAAAATAATCAGGAATATTTTGAAGATTGAAATGTATTCAATTTTTTCGTAAACGTTTATTTTCTATATAAAAGGCATCAACTTAATTTGGACAACTAATGAAGCAGTAAAAAGAAACCACTTGTAAAAACGCATCAATACATATACACACACACACACAAAAATACATATATATATATATATATATAGATAGATAGATAAATAAATATGTGTATGTGTGCATGTGTTATATTTTTGAAATAGTCGCACAAAAGTCAAGATTAAATTTAAAATTTGAATATAATATATTTCGTTTTAAATATAAAATGTTCCTAACTTACTTTATATTTACCAATTATATTGACTACTTAATTAAGATTCTTTCGTTTTATATATATATATATATATATATATATATATATATATATATATATATATATATATGTAAATAGAGAGAGAGAGAGAGACAGATAACCAGAGAAAGTTTCCCACGAAAGTTCATTATTATTTCTAGTGAGAATGTTTTGCTTATGTCTTATAAATAGGTTATTAATTTGTGTTTCCAGTTGATAGTTGCGTCCCCTCTCTCAAGGGCTATTTTTAAGCACATAAGCTCACGTCTAATATTAAAGATATTATATTGGCCTAATTGTATGCTAGGTCTTCTCATTTCGATTTGTAATTTAACAGAACTACTACAAACATTTGTAATTCGAGGTTCAAATGTTATTAAGGACGTGTATTATAGATAATATCAGTGATAATTTATTGGATGAATTACACGGTGTATTCAAGAGTGAGTAACACAATTTTATTAGAGACAAGTAACGGCCAAGTATCAATACAATAATAATACTTTTCGTTCATTTACTGAAACTTAATGATGTTTTCAAATAGAATATGCTAATCTGGTGCATAAGAAATAAGAAATCAACAAACAAATCGGCATCAGAAATTATTCAAAAGCATTACGAAATAACTGCATATAAGTTGTGTAAACACACATACAGACTCATACACACATATTTATAAATATATATATGTATATATATATATATATAAATGTGTCTACATGGATTTTTACATTTATATACTTGTGAGTACATGGCCATGAAGGTAGATGTATACGTATACTGTAAGAGTTTCCTTATTTTTTCTAAGACTTTCTGAAAAAGGCAGTAAACGTCAATTCAATTCAAAGTAATACTTGTTTCAGCATGGGTTTATATCGATCACTTGCTCTTATTGAACGAATGACCTTGTGGATAAATAAAATGAGTTCGCCGGAACAAGATACTTTGTTCCGGTCCGGTTGACTTTTTTATGAGTGTTGGATATTGAACGAAATTATTTCAACATGATTTTCATAGTACATGTATATTATATAATAAAATGTTATATATTTATATATAATATAAATACATATATACAGATTTCAAAAGTATTTTTTTTAGAATTTCGTACAAAAATGTAAATATATACATAAAGGTACAACAAAGCGTATTTCTAAGAATGTTTGTATACATGGATAGATTTTTCACAAAATATGTCCACAAATATTTTCTAAATGTTACTTTCTATATAGCTATCAAATTTTTTAATATATATATATATATATATAGACATATAATTCTTTTAAGTATACGATTATTCGTACGGTCCAGTTCGAGTTTGTAAAAAAATCTAAAACTAATTTTAAAAAAATATTAGTAAATATAATAACATTTCTATTTTAATAATAAGATCAATGAAATTACATGATTTAAGACTGAAATAATGATTTTATATTATAAAATAAAGTAGTAGTCAGAGCTCTTCAATATATAAATATAATAATTTTTTGAATCAAAATATTAGATTGGTAGGAAAATAATTGTGGTTTTTGTTTCCTGAATTCTAAACTTCTTTCAATGAAACTTTCATTTCAATGTGTTTATGTTAATATTATTTTAAAGTGCATTTTTCGGCCTGTATTTTGGTAACATCGACTTTGGTTTTATTGTTAATTTTGGTACATATTAGTTTATTGATTTAAAGATGAAAAATAAGTAAATAGCAATTATTTCGTATGAGTTCAGAACGGGTGGCTAAACAGCGGAAACTGTTCGTAAACTAAACGATGTTGATGAGGGTACTATTAAAGAACAGTATGGTCTAATTGTGGTTCCAAAAATTTTATGCTGGTGAGAAGAGCCTTGAAGGTAAGGAAGGTCGCGGGTGTCCTTCAGTTCATAACGACCAACTGAAGGTGTTAGTTGAATCATAACCACGCACAACCATTTGAGACCTTGCACAGAAGTTAAACGTTAGTCATCCGTCAGTTATGTGCCATTTAAAATAGTTAAGAAAATTAAAAAAAAATTATATGAATTTGAATGTCAAAAACCGAAATTATTTTTCTGCCAACCTAATAGTATTTGTGAAATTTGATATGAAACATGTAAAAAAATGATACATGTTTCATTTAATAGTTATGATAAATTTTAAACATTTATTGAATTGCGGAGAGAATTGAAATAAATCATATTGTCAAACAGATAGAAGATAGTTTAAAACATTTTTTTCTCTTATCTAAATCAACTAATAAACATCAATTATAGAGTAAAGTTTATCCTTTTGCATCACTAAAAATAATAAAAACATAATGTGCCTAAACGTAAAACAAAGTATGCAATAAAAATTTTTAGTCAACAGTTTTTTGTGATCATATTTTTTTATTCAAAATTCAATCGTTGATTTTTGATTTGTAATGATTTTATCATATTAAAAAAATCTTGGATTTAGTCGTAATCATGATAAATTGAAAAAATCTCAGAAAATGAGAACAGGTTCATCAAAATGTGCATAAGAAGAAATCAAAAATGATAAACAATTAATTGAATCAATTGAACATTATTGATCAAAAAATGGTTTATCTGAATAGGAAATGATTTCTGAAAGTATAAAAGTTAAAAAAAAACGTTGCGTTCAGAGTTAGCGTTTACGCTTTTAAAACGCCCTCAAATATAGTGTTCATATGAGCTTTTAAAAATCACTTTTTTCATCGTCGTACGCAGTTCGGACGCATGAATTCAGAAGAGTTGTTGGCAATATCTGTATGTATTTTAAGAAAGCGAAAAAAAATTCTTAAGTTCTGTGTGCATTCTCTGAATGACCAACGATACTTGAAAGGACAGTTTATGGCTATTTATGAAGATTGAAGGTTGTATCCAGATGTTTTTCAGCTACTTCATTATTGAATTGAAACATATAATGAATTATTGAGAATTGTTATCTGCGATATTTTCCCAATTTGGGATTATTTTTGAAGTGACTTCCATCTACGTATCCTCTTTCAAAATTTGGTTTCAACAATTAGGTAAACATTTGTTATATAACAAAGATCTCGATTCTACCTCCAAAATAAAACGTTCAGTATCAAATACCGCCATTTTCGTAATCGCTGTCTTCCATTATCTATTGTACTTGTAATCAGTATCAACGTGCAAGTAAGACTGACTGACAAATTCGGTGTCATTCAGCGCTTTTTAAACGCTTATGCGAATGAAAATACCCTCTTCCATATGTTCTATTTACTTCAAAGCAAAACGCTCGGCGTTAGAAATGGATCAAGTTCTATATTTTTTACCGCGCGCTAAATAAACGCCGGCATGTGAAAAGAAACACTGAGTTTCATATGTGTTATTGAAAAGATGAAATAAAGCGCGTGTTGATGCGTTTTTTTAACGCCTGTGCGAATAAGGCCTAATATACAGTGTTAATAGACTACAGATATTATCTACAAATAACTCTGCCTATATTTAACAGTTTCTGCATTATTGTAATTTAAAAATGAAACAATTGGCTTGTGATAGCTTAAATATATAAAACCTTATACGCACTCGTACATACCGTACTTCATAACACCCCTCTCCTATACTAACTTCCGTCACACAATTTTGTTTCACAACGATTCGACTCGTACCTGCCGTGCCCAAACAAGTTTAATTTCAAAAACAAATAACATAACAAATTTTCATACTATCAAGGTGGAAATAAAACTGACGTAAAAATGTCTTATTGAAAATAATTGATGACAAATGGGTTAACCTAATATTCATTTCAATAATTATTTATCTAAATATTTCTGTTTAACACGTCTCCAGGAGCTCACTTTTTCATTTTTATATATATTTTTTCATATAAATATTTATCAGTTACGACATTAATTTGTTATTTAGAATCCATAACTGTTGCTAATACAGTGTCTGAATTATTTTACATTTATTAAATTTACATCGCAACTGTTCCTTGATTATTTTCTATTATTCCTAAAATATTTTTTTAATCTCTTGTGTAATATTGGAACTTTCAAGTCCCACAAACTAAAAATGATATTAAATAATCAATGATCATTAATCACCTCACTAGAAATCTATGATAAAAAAACTGTTTTCAAATTAATACTCAAAAAAACTATTTTACTTTTTGCCGTTAAATGTTTGTTTTCTTTATTAAAAAAATTCGTTATTTCATTTTTAAATAAAAATGGAATAGTGGTAAAAATTATTTTTGATAAAAATATTCTATCATAAAATAATACACTTCGTTTTTTTAACTACGTATTATTTTTCAATGAATATTTTTTTAAAAAAAGAGAACGAGTGTTTTCTCACTCCATTTTTGACAAATATTTTTTCTGTGTATAATAGTCAGTGGCTAACGTTTTAAGAATTCAAATTCAGTCCTGTCAACCTTACTATATTTTATTAAGCAAGTAGTTTTTTTTATTAGAATACAAAAAAATTAATAAATTTCCTAGACGTTAAAAATAATTTGTTAACGAAAATATAACTTATTCACTGAAAAAATAGGGTATTTTTATTACTAATTAAATGTAACTAAATGTCACATTATGAAAAATTATTATGCTTTTGTCAGACATCAGATTAAATCAATCGGGTGTTAAATATGTACTTCATATTTTAAAGCCTATAAAACAAAATGCCAATGATATTGAACTTACAATTAATAAATAAAAAGCTCGGATTGTTTTTGAATTAAATTACTTGTCATTAAGAATACGTTACTACGGTACTTCTCATTTTGTTAACGAGAAGTCTTAACGCTACAAGATCGTAAATGTAAAGAAAGTATTCTACAGTAAATCTTTACAACAAAGTTATATATATATATATATATATATATACGATATTTAATTATATTATATTCTAAAATTTTATCGACAATTAAAAATTTTAATAGAAACATTTCCTTTTCCTTAATTAGAACTCTCTTTCCTTTGATATTCAAAGAGAAGTCAAATTCATTGAACTCGTTTAATTTTAGTATAATGAAAACCTAATAATAATCAAATTTTATTAAATTTCCAAACGTCTTTCAAAATATTACAGAGTTCATGTTTAAAAATTACTTTATTTTTATAACCGATATAATGAAATCAATTTATATCTTCTTAAGTGAGAAAACATTAAATTCTTTTTTCTTCATTCGTTTCTTTGTTACTTATTTTACATCTTATTTATTTTTGGTACGAACAAACTGTTATATGATCACCTTAAATACATGTATGAAAATGATATAACGAGATTCAAACCGCCAATATTTCTGAGCTAGTACGGTTCTTTGTTGAAAATACCGCAAACCCGAGCTAACGGCAAGTCTACTGATCCGACTCATATATTTTCGGATTTAGATCGAATTTGAAGATGCCAAAGAAAACATTCCAGCATAAAATATTATCAAGTTTATTTTGGTATTTACACATATATAACATGTATTTTCGTTTGGTTCCCCTCTTGAGAATTGTATTGTTTCGATTTTTCAAAAAAATTTATATACAAATATTTGTACCTAACTAGTTTGTTGTTTCTAAATAAAAATTGTATATATATATATATATATATATATATATATATGTATGTATATATATATATATATATATATACGTATGTATATATATATATATATATGTATATATATATATATATATGTATATATATATATATGTTATGAATATATACATATATATATATATATATATATATATATATATATATATATATATATATATATATATATATATATATATATATATGTATATATATATATATATGTATATATATATATATATATGTATATATATATATATATATGTATATATATATATATATATATGTATATATATATATATATATGTATATATATATATATATGTATATATATATATGTATATATATATATATATATACATATGTGCAGAAATACTTGAGTGTTTGCATGTTTATTTTTTTATTTAAAATATTCGTTGAAAAATTGTAAAATATAGCAATTCATGATAGTGTGTAAGTACGAGAAAAGGATTTAACAATGAAATATTGCAGTACTTATGCCAACATACAGAAAATATAATAAATGCGTGAAAATTTCAACCACTATAACAACACATTTTCACTATAGAAAGTTTTTGACGACGATGACAAAAAACAACATGCATTTTTCTCAATGTTAGATGTAGATCTTCTACGGCTGCTTGTACTGAAAAGTATATGCATGAGAGTTTCAATAAAGAAAATGTATATGTATGGGATGGAAGTGTTTTTTTTCATTTTCTTCACAACGCCCACGGAAAGTGTTTCGTATATATTCATGTGAAATGATAAAACGAAAATGTTGAGACAAAGAAATAATTTCAAATTAAATATACTGAGAAAATATTCCTATATTTTTTTGTTAAAATTCATCATACAGTTCATTCGTATTTTAGAGTTTATTCAAATTGTATTATTTGATATCTTTTTCGACAACAGATGGTTTGTTACATTTAATTAACTTAATTATTATTAAAATGGAATCGTTTAATTTCATAATTAATGTAAATTAATCAAACATAGGACTGTTAAAAAAGTTTTAATTAAATTATACATTTGAGAATGACTTCTTGGTAATAATACAAATTTTTGAACTTTTAACTTGTCATATATATAATATTTCATCTTAATCAATTATATTCATTTTCTTGAAATTTATTATATGTTCAATGATAGTTTCAATTTTAATTCTATTTTATTAAAAAAAATATCTTTACCGAAGAATTAATTCTAAATAAAATGTTTACTTTCACCGGCAATTTATTACTGATCGTATATTTAATTAAAAAATATATATTTAGAAATTCTTGCGTAATAATACGTATTTTAGTAAATGACTGTAGGAAATAAAATTTACGAGTAAGTAAGAAGTGATTAAAACAAAAATTTCACATTTCTTATTTGAAGTATAACAATCAGTTTATATTAAAAAAATAACAATTTTCGATATAGATATAAATGTGTATTACTTCATTCCATGCGTGTTTTCATTGAAAAAATCATTGTATTGATTTAGACTTGCTTTGAATGTTATCAAATAGAAGTATAAAATCAAGCTGAAAAAATCCGTACTATTCAATATACATTAAATTTATTTATCCATTATGGACATAAACACAAAAATAAAAAAGATAAAATGTACATATTATTGATAAAATCCGAGTTAACAAAAGGAAAAAAAATATCAAGAACAAAATTACATTCCGTATCAAAATTGCATCAAGATTTTTTTCACACTATTTGTCGTTTACCGCTAATGTTCTCTCCTTTTCCTTTCATCGAATCTGTGTCTATCCAGTTACTACTAGCCGCCGCCTGAACAAAATGATTACCCCTCTCTTTTTTCGTCTTTTTTGGTCTAACGACCACGAGTATCGAGAATAGAGATCTCGATGTTTGTTACGGTTTGGATGGGTCGGTTTGGGGGTTGATAAAACGGACGTGGCAGGCGAATGGTGCGAAAGACGAAAACAGAAGTGAGAGGTAGTAGCATTGGCATCCATGATGGCCGACCGACGGCGATTGACTGCTCCGGTCTGTACGTGCAGGCCTGGCGTTCGATAAACAATTCAAAACACCGATGTTTATTTGATGCGTGCTATTATAAGACAAAAATGTATGTGTTTGGTGAAGAAACAAAGGAATGAGTTTCTTCTTATTTCGTTTCAATTATTATTTCTTTTGTTTAGCTATATCTTTTTTCTGCCGTATCAATTATTTTTATTCCTAAAATATTGTTGTACTATATAATTATTAATTGAATTTTCATTTATTAAACCAACATTTCTTATTTAGTCCTCAATTTTTAATTTCAAATCCAGTTATACACACATATGTATGTATGTGTATATATATATATATATATATATATATATATATATATTATATGTTTATATATATATATATATATATATATATTATATGTTTATATATATATATATATATATATATATATATATATATGTGTGTGTAAATATATATATATATATATATATATTTGTGTTTGTATGTGTCTGTGAATTATTTATTTCGTGTATACAAATGTTACATTTTGGCTTCTCATCAAAAATGTTTATCTAAATATTGACCATTTTAATGCTGATCTTCAAAATTGTAAAATCTTATACAAAATTAATTGATCTTTTTATTAGGTCGGTAGAAAAATAATTAAAGTTTTGACCTTCAAATTCATATAAAAACCCACAATTTGTTCCTACCGACCTAATAGTTTTATAGAAATTCACAATTTGTAAAATATTCATAATTATTATTATATCTGGAATAAATTCAATTAATATTTAATATACAAACATAGGACTGTCTTTTTTCTTGTTTATAACATTGTCTGAACTATTGGAATTCTATTAAGTTTACTTCGAAACTGTTCCTTGATTCTTTTCTATTATTATTCAATTATTCTCTATTTTAATCCTGTATGTACTGCTGGAACTTTTAAGTCCCAAAACTAAAACTTAAATATCAAATGATTCATCATTCACCTCAAGAGGCATTCATCACCGAAATAAAATACATTAGGAAAAAATATTATGATTTTGTCATATAAAAGTGAAAACTATTAAGCATTTGTCAAATATCTGATTAAATCAATCGAGTATTTAATGTGTACTTCATATTTTTAAGCCTATAAAACAAAATGTCAAATATATTGAATTTGCAATTGATAAATACAAAGATTAGATTCTTAGAATCCAATAATACTAGTATTCTAAGAGGACAAGGTTTCTGAATATTGGCAGAAGTATAATTTTTTATAAATATTTTAAACAGAAAATAACATTGAATTTTCACAAAAGTCTATGAACTACTACGTATTAAAAAAATGTTATACATGAAAAGTGTAGTATTAAAATTTGATGTACATTTTGACGTAATTATTAATCAGTTCTAAACACCTATGGTAGCTATTTTTTATTAACTTTTTTTGAAGATGACATTTTTCTTAATTTATATTATTCTTACATAGATATGATTGTTTTACTTAATCTCCTTATAATATTTTCGATAATAGTAGTAACACACACACATACATATCTATCCATCTCTTTCTCTCTTTATATATATATATATATATATATATATATGTATATATGTATATATATATATATATATATATATATATATATATATATATATATATTATGTAGATAACAAACACTTTTTATGAAAAAAGTAAGCATACTTATACATTTCATTGTTTTCTAATTACTTGAATTTAGCTTCAATATTTATTTAAGGATTGTTTTAAATTTTTGATAAATCACTTTTTAAGAGAAAAATGTATATATAAATATCGAAACACGTCTTTTGAGATAAAATACGAAATTAGTGTGAATTTATTTTAGTTTTATTCAAACATTATTAAGGAAACAGCTAGCGTTTATTTTAGAATTGTTAACATGTGATAAATTTATTATTTATATTTTTTTACTCTCATAAGTATTCGCAGTAAATTTCATTCTTAAAATATATTAAATGTAGGGAGAGTTGTTTGAAAACAAAAGATTTATTCTAACACATTGTGCTAAGTTACATTTGAAATAATTAATTGTGAACTCCCAAGACAAAAGTATATCAATTACTCACAATGAATCGGAACAACTACACTTGAATGAATCATAACATGTCATGCCACATTCTAGGAATTACATTCATATCTCATTGCTCAACACTATTTTATTTGTAGTCATCTGACAGAAATACAACGAGCATATTGCACAATGGCAATTTCAAATTGTCTAACAAAATATTACTGAAATCAACATTGAAATTGAAGAAGATATCGGTTTCTGTCAAATATATAATTATTATTATAGATATATGAATGAGAATAGATTTAAACAGTAATTACAAAGTTAAATGTTCTCGTATCACTGTACAAAAATATCAGCAAGTTTAATGATCAGTCAAATACCCTAAAAAGAATGAAGGATTATAGAGATTTCGACAATTGAATAAAAACTAATTCAACTGAAATTGTAAAAAAATGGAAGAAAAATGCAAGAAATTGGAAAAAGAACCGGTTAAAAATTCGGATACTGTATTAACAATAGACAGTGCCTAAAGTAGCCTTTGAGATCTTTTCTCAAAAGATGTATCACTATCAACAAGTCGATTTTAATAGCAGAAAATGTAGCGAAACATCTAAAAGTATTTAAACAGAATCGGTATTAAATCAAAAGTAAATAATTACATTAACTTTAGTGGATGAGTCATGCTATTTGTTACAAATAAAATTTAGTTTGATCATAAACAAAATAAAATACATTAAGATTGTTGTAGAAAAGCATAATTAATTATGAAAGTAACAATATTCAAGTAAAAATATCTGTCTGTATTTGAAGTTGAAAACCTAAGTAAATGAGAAAATCAGTTCATTGGCAAAACTATAAATTTATTTCGAAGAGAAACGAAATATAATAAAAAACCTTTTTAACTGCGATTGATACATTCAAGTTTCATTTCTCAGTAAGGTTACTACCTAGAAATTCTGAAAGAACAATTCAAAATACTGTAGGTAATAAAGAAGCTAATTGAATTTTTAAAAACAAAGTAGCCGTCTTAAAGTCCCGATGTAAATATTATCAAATACCTGTAATATAATCTAACGTAAAAGATGAGTGTATGGCAATATTTTTTCAAATTTGTTGTTCATTTTACGAGAAAAAAAGAGATATTTCTATATAGTTAAAATAGATTAATTCAAGAGGTACTAATGGGCACAAATTACTAGATATAAAGTATATTTAATAATCTTTGTATGTAGTAGATAAAGAAAAATTAAAAGCACTCAATGAACAGATTTCCTTTTTTAAATTCCATTTTTAAAATGTCTGAACGTTTTTCAATATTTTTGAGTGCTTTAACATTTTTTAGACAGTATATTTTTACAGACAGTATATTTTTTAGATAGTACAGATATTCTAAAAAATTGTTAATAGCAATATATTCATCCATTTTATTTTTTTTTTCTTATTTTTATACATGGAGATAATTAAATGCCTCAAAAATTCCACAAATGTGTTTTAATTATAGGCCATTTTTTAATTAATAATAATGTTGAAATTTAGTAGACGAATTTAAATATAAAAATATTGATTATAAAATAAACGTTTTTTTTATAATTAGTTTTACGTGAATACTCGTAGAAAATTAATTGAAAAATATACATGTGAATTATTTAAAAAATAACACCTTATTAATTAGTTTTTAGTTTACTTTTTTATAAATAAATCGACCACTTTTGAATTAAAAAAATATTTTAAATTTAATATATATATATATATATATATATATATATATATATATATATATATATATAAATTAATTTCAACAATCTGGTCAGATTACATTCTAGTTGATAGTTAAATAAATTAATTATATAAATATTACTATCATTAAAAAATGTATTAGTTCCAGTCCGGTACTGAATAAAGTTAGACAGATGGGTTGTGTTCAGAAGTAGGTGTACAAAGGTTCAATTCCGGTGTACGTATAGGGTGTTTGATGATATGTAGGTAGTAGTGGTGGTAATCTACTTGAAATTCTGAATGTGTCGCGGCCAGTGTATCTTCTGTAGAGGATACTAGAGCCATTGGAAGAGTGAGTATTCGCAATACTCGTATCGATGATCTTTATGTTTTCAATATGTGTCTGTTTAGGTGATCTTCCTTCATGTGAATTTTGGATTCGTGATTTTTATTATTTTAGATAGTGTCGTTTGCATCAATTTTATTTATTGTTTTATATCTGTTTCCTAAAATTCCAATAGTAACATATATATTGGTATATATCAATCGAAAAATATTTTTCGTTTGATATATATATATATATATATATATAAATTCTATTGATATAAAAGCCAATGAAATTTTTGAAAAACATTTTTTATATTGTAATATTAAATTTTTTTAACATAATTTAATTATATAATTGTAATGAAAACAGTACGAGCATTCGTTTAATTTGTTTTAATGAAAAAATATTAATGAGACATTTAGAAAATAAAATTCTTTAAAATTCAATTCAATAATACTTAAATAGTATAAAATAATCGAATATTTAAGAATAAAGGGCTAGGTATTAATAGTTTACTAAATACTAGGTTAGTAATGGTTAATGGATTACTGATATATTCATATTCTCAATAAATTTAATAAATATAACTAAGTCCAGTGATACATTAGCCACTACTACACTATTAGTGAGATTTAGTAATTAGCGAATGATTATGAATCAGTCCATTCATATAATATTCGAGTTTTTTTATAGAATTTAAATATTATTTAATTCAATTTAAATAATTTTATTTCCTTAATATCTCTTTAAAAAATTTTCAAATAAAATAAACCAATGTGTTATTTATCTACATACGAAAAAATAATAATGAAATGTTCCACTATATATGAAAATCATTGTAATTTTAAAAACTTTTAAATTCTAATATTAAAAGGTTTTTAACATTTTTTAGTCAGCATTTATTACTTTATCAACGTTCTCAAAGGAGCAGGATATTTAATCTGAGTCGTACTATCTTAATATACATTTTTATTTAATATTGAATATATAGTCACTTCAATATTACAAAGCGAGTAAAACTAAAAATGAATCAGCAAAAATGTATTTGAAGAATTGTTCTAGAGGAAACCTTTTTAATTAAATTATTTCGCATATAATAAAAAAATAAGTAAATTCAAGATATTGAAGATATAAAAAACCCTAACATATTTGTTTTTTTTTTATAAAGAAATTATATTTGTATTTTGTTGTAAATATTATAAATTTTGACTTTTATTCTGAAGTATATTTAATGTTCATATATTTTATTTAAATACTAAGAGCTACAATATGATAGCATATTTATCTATTTTTTATGTACATTAAAAACAATAAAATGTATTACAATACAAATCTGACACTGCAGATTAACTTAAATAACTGAACTTTCATTAATTAACTTTCACGCATAATTTTTTACTCCATAAACCACAATATGTTTTTGGTTAAAAATGTTCAAACGTAAATGATCATTGATCATTTCTTATTGTTTCTTGTATGAATTTCGATAGAGATATCATTCTTTTCAAAGAATTGAGGTACAGAAAAATCTAATTTTTAAAAATTGAATCAAAAGTATCTTCAAAAGTTATTTGCTAGAAAGACGAGAAAAATAAAAAAAGAAAGAAGGATTCGTTAACGAGAGATATTAAATATAAGTAGTAATATATATATATATTAGGTTGGCCAAAAACTAATTGCCTTTTTCTACGTAAATGAAAGGTGAATTTTTCATGGGAAAAAAAATTTATTAAAAAATATATTGTCCATTTTGTTCGATTATCTTTTGCGATCTTTTAAGCAAGTCCATGATTCCGCGGTCCAAAATGATCTTATCTTTTTCGAAAAAAACAATTTGTTATCTTCATAAGCAGTGAATGTTTTACCATGCAAGGTGTTTTGAAAAGAATAAAAGAAATGGTAGTCTGATCCCATATTTGGCGAATATGGTGGATGTGTCAACACATCTTATCAAAGCTGTAATAATTTGTGACGAGTGTCCAAACTTGTATGTGGTCTAGCGTTATCATGGTGAAACACAACACTTTTTCAATTCACTAATTTTGGACGCTTCTATTTGATGGCATCATTTAATTTATCCAGTTGACGACAGTACATGTCCGAATTAATAGTTTGGTTCCTTGGAAGCAGCTCAAAATACACAATACCTTTATAATCCCACCAGACTGACACAATAACCTTCCTTTGATGACTATCTGTTTTTGAAGTGCTTTAAGCAGCTTCATCACGCTTGTTCCATGATCTTTTTCATTTTACGTTATTGTAAACAATTCCTTTTCATCGCCTGTTATTATATGTTTCAAAAATGAATCTTTTCTTCACGTTTCAAGAGAGAATCGCAGATATCAATGCGTTTAGTGACATAAGTTTCTTTGAGTTCGTGTGGTACCCAAATATCGACCTTAGTAATGTATCCAAATTATTTTAAATGATTTTCAACGCTCCATTTTGATATGTTAAGAATCTTAGCAATTTCTTGTGTCGTTAAACGCTGATTGGATTCGATCAATATCTTTATTTTGTCATCATAAACTTCGATTGGCCTTCCTGATAGTGGTACATCTTTAACATCCCAATATCTAGACCGAAATTTACCAAACACTGCCGTAGTTGTAAGACATCTTCACCATACACAACACATAAGTTTTTATGAGCTTACACATCGTTTTTTCCTTTTCGGAATTGATACAACAAAATATGACGAATATGTTCCTTTTGATTTTCCATTTTTAAATCGACGACAAACATTTGTTAATGATATCGTGCACTTTTTTTGAAATAAGCTTGATCTATCAGCTGTCAAGTTATATAATAAATTTGTGATTTAGAATGAAACTAATTAATACATGTATTTCTATCTATTAGAAAAAAACAATTATTTTTTGACCAACCCTATATATACATATATATATATATATATATATATATATATATATATAAGGTGTGTATATATATATATATATATATATAAGGTATATATATATACATATATATGTATATATATATATATATATATATATATATATATAAGATTAAGTTATAAGAGATAGATTTTTCTCTACCTTTGCATTTTGAACATCACATCGTCGTCGAAATGCGCATAAACAACAATAAAATTTTATCAATAATGATTTATTTTTGAACATTTTCAACTTATACAAATTTTGTGGCTTGTAGTGTGGAAAATAAATTCTTTTATAAAGCTTAAAAATATGCTAAAGTATTATGTATTAATCAGCAAAATAAAAACTATAAGAAAATAAAAACTATTATAGAAGAATTACATAAATCCATTTTATATATGTAATATATACACACACGCACATATATATATATATATATATATATACATATATATATATATATATATATATATATATATATATACATATGTATGTAATAGACAAAAATACAATTTTCGTAACATAAAAAATCTGTTAAATAAAATCAGTAAACTGTTGACATTTAGCCATGTTTATATATCTGATGTACATAATTCCGTCACGTTTATATTTTCTCGAGCACGAAATTCTCGTTTTGCAGTTATGGACAGGACGAACGGCGGTTACGAGCTAGATGTGTGTTATAAAAAGGATAGGTCAAACGTATTTCTTGTGCGTAATAGGTAGTTATACCGTCTTACTAACCAATAGAGTTTTCAGATATTGCTCTGATAGAAAATTTAGAGAATTGTTTTTTCAAAGAAAAAATATTTTCAATAAACGAATTTAAAAAAAATAAATGGGAGTAATATTATTGGGCAGTATTTTTCTGTAAAAGTTATAAATTTCTAACTAATATTTAAAACTATAAATTAAGGTATGTAATTTATCAATTATAAATTAAAAAAAAAATGTGATATTTTTTTCTATCACTGTTAAAATTCATTTTCGTAAATGAATTACTATCTTATTCTACAAACTATACATAATTTTTTGATAAGATATGTAAAATAAGTAATTTATTATTTCTGATTGTTATTGGTACGCATTTCAAGCGAAATTCAAATATTGTTTTAAATGATTTGTGGAATAAGAGAGAAATTTCTTTAACGCGAAATAAAAAAAAATATTCGGAAAAAATATAAAAGATATCATATACTGTTTCTTAACAATGTAATTACTTAAAAACTAATTTAAAATTGGTATTCTTAAACTAGCTTTAATACTTTCTTTCTTTAATGTCGTTAGTTAAAATTTTAAAATTTAATTGTTAAAAATATAGATAAATATTAGAATTATAATTCGTATATATATATATATATATATATATATATATATATATATATATATATATATATATATATATATATATATATAGATATATTGATGTGTGTGTGAGTGAAAAAAGAAGAACGGTTTATTTATTACATCTGATGAACAATTTAAAGATATTCGTTTGATTTACCTTAGTTCAAATAATCAAATATACACTTATCTGCACGTCAACAGTAACGTGAATGTAAATTTTAAAAAAAGTAAGTTAAAGAAAATGACAGTGAATTATCGTATGTCTGTCTGGTAACTTTGTAACATTTTATCAAGGTCATCAGACATTATTTCTCTCGAATAATAGCGTAAACCTAATAGATTCTGCATGATATTCTACGGAGGCTAATTTTAATTATTATTGTGGGAATAGTTACAGAACTAATTTATTTTCAATAGTTTATATTTTTTTGAATTATTAAGAATTGATAATAATACTTATTTCCATTTATAAAAGTGTATGTTATTTCGTATATTTCTAACAATAACATTATACGAACTAATTAATACAGATAGAGCTGTAATATTCTACGTATCAATGTTCGTGGAAAACTTATCGTTCTGTAAAGTATATATATATATATATATATATATATATATATATATATATATATATATATATATATATATATATATATAGAGAGAGAGAGAGAGAGAGAGAGAGGAATTCATTTAAAAGCTTAGTAATTGGCAAGCTATTTCAATATAGTTTAACAGTTCGAACTAATTGCACTAGTTTATCTCACAAACGAATCAACGAGACCAAGACTTACAGGATAATTGAATTGTGTACGTCAAATATTTTTTTAATACTAGGGGGCTGCACCTCGTACGCGTTACATTCGTCGACCCTAGGGAACTCTGCTCCCGCACGCTTTGCTAGCTCTAGTTAAGTGTTAAGAATTGTTAAATGAGAAACGAAATAAAAATATTCTGCAATATAATTTATTTTTTTGATTTTAAATGAAACTTTGAATGTAGTAAAACTGAAAAGGAAACTGAATTGAAAGCAAATTTTACAATGAAATTATTTTTTATATATAGAAAAATAATGACAAATAAATTTTCTTAATTCGTAAAAAGAGTTAAATTAGAATTTTTGTATGATTCTTAAATTTTATACTTAAATTTTTCTTACTAGTATGAATTTTATTTTTAGACTTGAATAATTAAAAATAAAGCTTATTGCTTTCAAACTAAAAATATTTTTGATTATATAAGTGCATATCAAATAATTTTACGGATAATCAAGATTGTTATATTCTTTTTAAGATTTTTAATCTGGACCAATATTTTTTTTAATAATCGAAAAAAATTATATACCGTAGTCTTATTAGCAGATATTGTTCAAAATTCAAACTCCGATTTATATTTGAGTAAATATATAGATTGAAACTGTTATTAGAAAAACATTTAATAATGCAATATGGCTTTAGAAATAAATACACGATAAGTATTAATATTCTTTAAAATTGTTTTATACTTTTAAAATTTTCACGATAAACAACGAATTTATATGAACTTAAACTAAAGTTTTAATCTGAACTTTTTTTAAATGTAGCACCAACAAAACAACAACATTAATAAAGATCTCAGATATAAATCCCTTGTAACAAACTTGGTAGAGCTGAAATACGTATACGGTTAGAGAGTTTCAAACCCACCTCTTCCTCTGTACATGATGCACACTTCCACATATACACATGACTCATATTACATTCACATACGTACAAGTGTATACCACACACGTACACACACGCAAGAATATACATGAACTATACGATATTCTCACCAATAATACGTATGTTCTTTATTTGCTTCCCTCGGGAGTTGAAAATAATGTCGAGGACCCAACATGTCGACATTGGGGAATCCCTCTCATTCATCTTACGAAGAACAAGTTCGAAGAGGCCCGCTGAAATACTATGATCTACATTCAAGTCTTGTAGCAAACCTCTATAGAGCATTTATTTCTTATATATATATATATATATATATATATACATATATGCAAAGATAAACATAAATAAACACAAACAAATATAAATATATATATATATATATATATATATATATATATATATATATATACAAACGTATGAATGTGTTTGTAATAAATTGATTTTGGCCTAAATAAGATTTAGATTTGGGTAGCTTTCTAGATACAAAAACTCAAAGCAGTCTTGGTAACTTGTTACATATCACATCCTATTTATCTCCTCGAAGTTATTTTTTCCATTATATGGTCGCCTTATTTTATATATATATATATATATATACATATAACAATTCATTTATCTGGTTTTCACCGAACTAGAATAGCTGTTAAGTGAACTAATGGAAAACCTTAGATACAAAACTTTATTTGTGACGAAAACTTGAATTTATACATTATTCATAATGAAGTATTTTTGATTTTTAATTTATAATGACCTTAATAGTGAAATAATAATATAAAACCTAGAATTATTTCATTACTTTTATTAAAATATGATACAATGAAATTTTTTTTTAAAAATTGGGACTTTTCATGAATCCCTTTTTTAATTATTGAAATTTTGTGCAAATCTATAAATAAACAATTATAATTAATATCTTTTAATAGAATTTACTAAAATATAGAAAATACATATGGATAAGCCAATTTAAAACTAACTAATTATATAGTTTTATACATTTAAATAAAAATATATCTAATTTATATGTTTCTTGTTTAAAAAATTAAAATTATTTCACTTTTATATAATTAAGAAATGTATATTTTGAAATAATATTTTATTGTAATCTTCTTATTATTTTTCAATTTTAGTCCTATGAAAATCTTGTCAATTTTAAATTTATTGTTGAAACATTTTTTTCTGAATAATATTTTAGTTTTCTAAAATTTACGTTTGTATCTTTGGCCAATAATTTTTTTTAAATGTGTATCTCCTAAAATATAGATCATTTATTATTTTTGAATTATTTTATATATTTAAATATTTCTATAATTATCAAAACAATTAAAACATTTTTTTGATGAAAAATCCATATATAATTTTAAAGAAATCTTATAATATTTATTTATTAATTCTGTTACACTCTTAAAAGTTATTATGTAGAACATAATACACATTTAGAGAACATTAATCACATTAAATATAAATATTGGTCGAAAATCAATTTATTATTTTCTCCTGTTATATGCAATTTAGATTGATAATTTTTATTTCAAAATATGTTCTTTTTTTATAAAACTAATATCAAAAAGTTATTATGTAGTTGGTCGAAAAATAATTGCGATTTTTGTTTTTTAAATTCTAACCTTATTTTGTAATCAAATTGTCATTTTATTATGTTCATATTAATAACATTTTAAAGTACATTTTTTGGTCCGTACTTTGGTACTATCGACTTTAATTTTATTATTAATTTTGCTTCAAATTGAGTTATTAAATTAAAAATGGAAACGGAGAAATTAACAGAAATTTTTTGTATGAGTTCAAAACAGGTGGTAAAGCAGCAGGATCTGCTCATAAATTAAACGATACTTTTAGTGTGGGTACTGTTAAGGAACGTATGGTATAGTGGTACTTTCATTTTCAAAATTGAAGATGAAGAATGTCACGAATGTCCTTCAGTTCATGACGACCAACTGCAGGCATTAATTAAATCAGAACTACACACAACAATTCGACAGCTTGCACAAAAGTTAGCCGTTAGTTATTCTAAAGTTTATTTTTCTAACATCTTTTTGAATTATAATCTCAAAAACAGAATATCATCATTGTTAGATCTTCTAATTAGTAGATTAAAACAGCAAATAAACAATTTTTCATAATTAACTAAAAATAAATTAATGAATAAAGAATGAGTAACAAAGCTGTAAATTACTGTATTTTCAAAATGTAAAATGTTATCTGTTTGAAACCTTTTTGATATTATTTTTAAATGAATTTGTGAATTATTTTTGTTAATGAAATGTATTATATATAAGCGTATTAAAAATTTATTTAATAGTATGCATATATATATATATATATATATATATATATATACATATGTATATATATATATATATATATGTGTGTGTGTGTGTGTGTCTATACTTTTAGTTAATATAGAAAATAAGAAAAAAAAGTAAATATTAATTGACTTTATGTGAACAAATGCTTGACGCTTTCAAAATACAATAGAATAAAAATTAACATAATTATTCAAACCTTTATTAATTTACCACTTTTTTAACTTTTTAACGATTGTCACGTTAAGTGACTAACTATGAGTACCAATAAGTAATTAATTTTCATATAGCAGAAAAAAATAATGATGAATATATTTATTAATTCGAAATTTTAATGAAGAGTAATAGGGTTATAAAAAATAAAATCTAATAAAAAAATAAACCAATTTTTTTTCTATGTAACAATGTTTCAAAATATCACAGCTTTATGTAGGAAAGATAAAATATTAAATACATTAACTATTAAATAATATATATATATATATATATATATGAAATAAAAAAAACAATAGCACAATATTTCTAGAGAAACATTCTGATTTTTGTGAATCATTTGAATGCTCCTCATGAAAAATTCAAACTAACGTCCTACATACACAAATAGCATACAAAACTCTAAAACTTACTATTTGTAACATAATGGATGTGAACAATAGTTGTCAATTCTTGACATTTTACATGTCTGTCATCAAGAATGTGTACATTGTATTTTTGTATAAGCACACACATACATACACCCATATATATATATATATATATATATATATATATATATACATTTAATGTTGGAGTATTTACGTTTTTTATTAAAATATAAATGATAAGAAAAACTGGAAAATATATTTCCGGATAAGACTTTTTTATCATTTTATAATTATCAAGCCTGTATTTTTCGGTTAAATAGTTTTTCTATTATAATTTAATTTTTTGATACTGAATAATTAAATATTTTTTGCTTTCAGGCTTAAAAAGCCACTTATTTTTAAATTATTCAAAAACTTAAAAATATTTTTTTAATATTCTGTTGTTTTGAGATTTCCTCTTTTCATTAAAAGATATTACATAAAGAAAAATGTAATTACTTTTTATAAAAGTTTTAAGATAAATAGATAAATAGTTAAAAGTGTATATTCTAGAATAATAATGCAAATAAAGAAACAATGGAGAAAATTTATGCGTAAATAATGAATATACTTTTTTGAATCGTACAATAATAATATAAATAATGTAATAAAAAATGATTATAAATATGATTAATTTATTTCATGTGTAAACACATGAAAGAATACGACCTTCTTCAATTAAAATATAAGAACGAAGAATTATATTTTAATATAACATACAAAGAGTTATGTGTATTTAATGCCCTTTTAATGTGAAACACCAAATAATTTCAATAATAATTAGTAATATATATTCAAAGTACATATCTATTAATAATATTCATTCTTTATTCTACAGTAAATAATTAAAATAATTAAATAAATATTAAAAATCCTTTTTAAAATACGTTCTGGTCTATGAAAACATTTCAGAAAGGTAATATTTTATAAATGTATAGTAAACAGTTTATAAAATATACCAGTTAAAAACGATTATATTATATGAAAGTGTAATTATAGCGTTAGTTATGCTTATATTGCATACTAAATTCGCATAAAAATATTGTCATCCAAATCATAAATTCCACTAATTTAACTAACATATTCATATATGTACACACACAGACATATATATATATATATACATGTGGCTGTGTATATTTATATATATATATATAATCATTTCAATATTCGTGTTTAATTACAATATAAAATTGATTTTAAATCATCCACATCACATAAATACCTAAACCACGGATTTAAAACCAATACACGTAAATAACATATTACATGTTTTTGCAGCGCAATGTAAAAATATATGCCAAAGTTCCATCTCCGGTGTTCTTTGAGTAGCTTCGTCTTTTCCTATACCTCCCACATACTTTCTATCATCCCGTTTATCATCAGCCAACACTACAAGCTCTGTCTTTCATTCGTCTTCGTCTGACATTACTTGTATTCTTCCTACGTGTTCGCCACTAGCTAACACATTTCCAATACGCGGAAATTGTGGTATTTGAAAATCGATCTAACAAATATTATTCTCACTTCATGCTTGTTTTCACATGGACCCCTGTTTCCAATTTAAGATCTAAAGAAAGCGCAGCCGTCTCTTAAAAGTTTTCTTCCGCCGGAAACATACACCATGCTGTGGATAAGGTGCTTCTTAATGTGTTGTGTATGCGTTTTAACGTAAAATTGAATAAAAAATAAACAAGGCTCATAAAGATAAAACTATGTTATTGACAAGATCGCATTATATAAGGAATTTATAAACCATTTTACGGTATGAATATATTATTTCCTTGTGTCAATATTTCTGTAGACGGTTTCAATTTTATCTCTTTTTTTAATGATATCTAGATATATTTTGTATTAATAATTATATAGAATCGGAAAAAAAATTGTCCGTAATTAATACAACAATTATGCACAATTGTCTAAAATATAACATTTTTCTTTAGCAAATAAATTTGATCTTCATTTTATTTATATAAAAGTTGAAAAAATAATACTATAATTCAAGTAAAAAATATATAAACAATCCACTTGAAAATAACTAAATTTCACTTCAAATTTATTTTCTGCATAGTGTATATCTAAGAATATATCTAAGAAAAGTAATTTAATATTTTTCTAAAATATACTATTATATATATATATATATATATTATGTCAGGAAATTTAAATACATATGTAAATACTTATTTGCCTATACATGTGTACACTTTAAAAGTTTAATATAATGCTCTATGAAATGTTACACGGTCTCTCACTACTCAAAAAGATATTCAATTTTTATTTTGTTTTGTTCGATCGTAGACGATATTAAGTTCATTGAAGCAGATATAGATATTTTTAATGTTTTATTCGTTTTTCACCAGGAAGCATAAAAACATCGTTTTTGTACCTGACACATTACATTACTTTTAAGACATGTCTTGAAAATTAGAGTAATATTACTGAAAGAACATTTGATACAAGAGACATTTTATTAGAATAAATTACAAGTATATGCGTTTAAATACGTTATTTCTTTTTTATATTAGGTCATAAATGTATTATATTAATTAAATTCCTATTTACTCAATTGATTTTCACAAGTTTATAAACAATTTTTGTCCAAAACTCAATTCTAGACATAGAATTAATATAGTCAATTACAGGAAATGAGTAATATCATTTATCCTTGAGACATAATAATTACAGTTCGTATTAGCATAATTGAAAAGTCGATTTTATTAAAAATGTAGTAAAATTTATAGAAAAGTACAATAAACTTGTACTTATTTATGTTTATATGTAAGAATATAAAAATAAATGGAAGCTTTTTATGATATATTTATCTTAGTATCATAAGATTTTTAATATATAAAACCAAAGAAATAAACCTATACAAACATATTTATTTTATTATTATGTTCATACAATTTGAACAAAATTAAATTACAAATTCTTTAAAAAATACCTTATAAAACAATATTATTACTGATATTTGAAATTGAAAAATTTGGATTAACTTTTCTTAACTATGAATTTGAAATAAAAATGATCTATTATATACAAATATATTTATATATACAAACCAAATAATTTGTAGCGAAAACTGCTTAGCCGTTTGTTTTTTCTTATTATACAAGTGAAATTATTATAATAGTGAAATTTATAATTTTCTTTTTGTGCATGATTTATATATAAAACCATTTTTTACAATTTATGATAATAGAATCGTAAATTAAGTAAGGAAGTATAAGTAAGAAACTAATACTAAGAATTAATTTTACTAGAATTAAAATGAGAATAATATATGTCTGATAAATTTGTGTTTAAGAATGATATCTTTAATTTGATCTAACAAATTAAATTTATCACTAATTACATACATAAGAAGAAAAATCCAATCAGCTAACTTTATGCGTAAAACACGTTCTTTGTATAAATTTTAGTATTTTTATGAAAATATGAATGAATCAAAACATAAAGAAAATATATAAATATTCCACTATAGCCAAAAATTAATTACATACGTATTCGATATGAATGAGTGCAAAAAAGTAAACACACACACACACACATATATATATATATATATATATATATATATATATATATATTACGTCGGTGCAAAAATAATTGCGGTTTTTACGTATCGAGTATAAAAACGAATATATCAGTTAAAAATTATATTTATTAATCAAAATAAAGACCATTGTCCTGCACAAATTTCTTCCGAAGGGAAACAAGTTTGTTTATTGCTAAAAAATAATAATCAAATCCATAAGACAAATCCGGAGAATTAGATGGGTGAGATAATGTTTCATAACCCAGTTCATTTAATTTTTTAAAGACATTTGTGAGATGTGTGGTTGGGCGTTGTCATGAAAAAAATTGATCCTCTTCGATTGACTAATGCTGGCCATAAACGATACAATTTCTCATGCATTTTTTTAATTTCCTGACAATATTTTTCTGCTGTTATTGTTTCATCAGGATTTAAGAAGTTGTAGTGAATGATGCCGCTTACCGACCACCAAACAGTGACCATAATCTTTTTTCATGAATCTTTGGTCTAGAAAACTGTTTTGGTTCTTCTCCTCGATCTAGTGGCTATGATGAACTTTTCTGATTGTTTTAAATAATCCACTTTTCATCAGATCTGACAATACGAACAAGAAAGGAATTATTTTTGTTACGCAAAAGAAGTGTAGAGCTGACTTCATATCGCTAAAATTCTTGATGTTTGTTTAAACACCCAATTATTCAGCTTTTTCGTTTTCACAATAAAGCTCAAAAGTCGAACAACTATTGAATGATCAACATTGAGTTCTTTTGCTACCTCTCAAAATGATTTACGTGGGTCCGCTTCCATAATGGTTCTTAAATCATTATTGTCTATAGCTGATGGACGTTACGACCCTCTTCCTCATCAAGGCTTTCATTTCCATTATAATTTTTTGGAACCAGTCCGAGCTGTTGGTTCACTAATTGACTCTTCGCCAAAAACAAATTTGATATTTCGATCAATTTATGTTACTTTACGTCCTAATTTAAACTCATACAAAAAATCCCGCGAATTTTTTTTCAATGACTAATTTAAGAGATTGTATCCAACAATGCTAAAGAATAAAAACAATGGACATAATTTGCATTTGAAATAATTTTTAATTTGTAGATAATATACACAATAAATGAATACTAAGAAAATATGAATTACTGTACTATTTCAAATACCAGTACTTCTAATTTATTTATTTAACTGTAACATACAAATATATTTTATTATACGCTATTTAAAAAAAGTAATATAAAATTTAATTCATTCAGTTTTTAAAAAAGGAATTGAGAATTAAAATATATTAAAGTTTGTTTCCTAACAAGATATAAATAACTCAATGGCGACATATTTCTCTCTTAAATGCAATTTTAATTACGATTCCACTTATCAAACGTAAAGAATTTCACTTAATTAAAATGAAAAATTTAATAATAAATTGATATTTTAAACATCGTAAACATTCTCTCCGTTCATTAAAATAACGTCAAAACTGTCACAATACATAAATCATTTCGAAATAATAATAACTGCTGGGTATCATCAACACCCAAAAAATTTTTCATCTCTAATTCAGCGATCATGTTTGGGTAGGCAGTTAGTCATTTTTTATATTTGCAGAGATTTTAAATCACAACATGAATCTTTGTTTATGGATTGTTGGATGTCAATATTAATTTGAAATATGATTTCAAACAATTCAGTAATGCTTATTGCATATTTATTTATGTATTTACAATTTGCTCTGTGTTTCGTTGTCTCTTATTAAAATTATTACTCGACTAATTAAATTTTTTCTCAGTGTTTATATTGTTTAAGAAAAAAAAGTGATCAAACAGTATTTAATTTTTCTCAAATTCATAATGAAATGAAAATTACAACAGTTAAAAATATAAGCTAATGACTTATTCTATTTTTTAAAAGTAAATCATGTAAATACTGTAATTAACAAAAATTTTTCATTTGCATTTTTTTACCCAAGAATTTTTACATAGAATAATATGTCTATTCAAAAAGTTATTCCAAGTAAAGAATTGCTTTTTAGCATAAATTCTAAATCATTAAATTTAAATTTAAGTCTTTCGTACTTACTTTAGTTAAGTACAATAAAATATCACAAACAAACTTACTTTCCGATTATTATTGCTACTCTGGAACCAGAACAGTTCTATCAGTATTTAATAATTTACAATAAGACTTTGTACTAAACTATCACACTCTGCACTTAAATTTTTCAATAAACTGGTTTAATATTTCTGTTTGTAAACTTATTTAGTAGTTTCTATTAAATTAATTTTAGCTTTTAAATTGAAAACAAGAGAAATATTTCAAGTTATGAATCAATATCGCATTGGTCAACTTTAATAAGTTCTAAAACAGTCTTTAAATCAAAACTTTATAATTTAAATCTAAGTGCATAATGATGACTAAATAATTGCATAAGTTAAAAATCACTTGGGGAGAGATGTTAGTTTTTTTGTCAGTACACACAGGTAATTACTGAAATGTCTGTGATCCATTTTTTAAAAGTCGTGTATTTTCAGAAGTATAAAAAATTAACAAAAAATATACAGTCAAGAATTTTGTTAAAAAATAGTAGAATCTCTTAATGATATTTAAACTATTAATGAAACCGTTTTAGTACATGATTCTTCACTAACTGGCTACATTAATGATTATTTTTTTGAATAGCGTATTCGAAACTGAAAGGAAGCCAGTGTTTAAAAATGCTTGAAAAAAGCAATATATTTCCAAAATTAAACATAAATGAAACTCGTCTGATTTTAAATATTTAAAAAAATATGTTATATCAAAGAATAACGTTACAGATTATAGACGGTTTCAATAATTAAAGAGAAATGTAACAAGCATAATACTCTTTTCGGAATAGTTTTGAATGATATTCTTAATAAAGAAATCTTTCGAATGTTTAATATTTTGTGAACATAAATATTTATTTTTTAAACAGATTGTGTGAATTCACGGTTTCTCTGAATATTATTTAAAAGTTTCTTATGTAATGCACACACATATACATATATACATATATATATATATATATATATATATGTGTGTGTGTGTGTGTATGTAACATATAAGAAAAACAAATAATAAGCATTGTTGTAAAGGAAACATTATACTTTTAAATGTTATTTTTATTTACAAATTCTGGGTTATACATTTTTAATAAAATCGAAGATAGTTACGAGAGAAAAATTTAAGTACCATATTCTGCGAATATTGCTTAATAATAAAATAAATATTATTTTAATGAAACATGATGAATTATCATCATTTTTTATTATCATAAAAAATGATGTAAAATTATATATATATATATATGTACACATTAAAGAAAAACTTTGTTGTTTTCTAGATTAGTTATTTCTTTATTACAAAATTCCGAGTAGACTCAAAATTATTATAGATATACAATTAAATACAATTACCTACCGAATTTTTATTCTTTGAACATTATTTGGTTTTTAGTATTTATGTTGAAAATATGTTAGTGAATAAAGTGAACATTTGTCATCGTCTATTATATAAGTTGAAATAAAAAAGTAAACAATATTACCGCGAAAGTATACAGGAATATTTGCAGAGAACATATATACAAAAGGATATCTCAGAGCTATGTTGCTTTGTATCATTTTGGTGATTATTCACACTCGTATGAACCACGATCTTGACGTCCGTCGTATATTAACGAAATGAAAACTGGAATTCAGTGAGGTAGACATCAGAGCATAAAAGAGGTAACATTGTAATTGGATATATATTTGTTTAACACAAATGAACATCAAATAAAACTAAATTGGTATGAGGCTATTGGATGAATATTACAAGCTGAGTTGTTCATACAGAAAATCTA
>CM068314.1:45890286-45912786 GCA_034766995.1 Acanthacorydalis orientalis
TATTTTTTGAATTTGTTTTAAAATTAGAAACAAAATATGATTAATAAAATAAATACAAATGAACGAATGTTGTCCCAATGACATAATTATAAATAATTTTAATTTTAAAATGTTATTCTTAGATAATAGTAATAAAGTGGACTGAATTTATGAACAATTACATCCAAAGAAATACTTAACAAGCACCTAAGAAATTTAACATTAAAATGTAACAATTTTCAAAAAGAGTTGAATTTAATAATTTTTAAATATATTCTAAAAATAGTTATCATTAGATCTAAAATAATTTTAATATAAATTGCTTATTAATAATATATTGAAGAATATTTTCTTAAATATATATTTTTTGAGACATATATTTGCCTGTGGTTATTTAATTATAAAGTATATGCGCATATGGTTACATACAATAATTTGAGTTTATTCTGCATTAATTTGTATTTTTTCTTCTTATAGGCAGCTATGAAAGAAACATATGCACAAAAGTAGGAAAATTAAAAAAATATTTTTTGATTATTCGTTTTTATATTTTGAGTTATTTTATAAATAAAGCATTTTGCGTCTTCAAGGACACATATATCATTAAAAATAAGCTTTAAAAAGTGTATATATATATGCAGACATATATAAATGTATATATATATATATATAAGTATATGTATATATATATATATATATATATACATATGTATATATAATCAATAGGAACAAAATTTAAGTACATATAGCCAAAAAAACAACATATACAGAACAAATACAATTTTATAAACAATACTTTTATAAAGACGTACACAAAGAATAATTGTATTTATATACTTTTTTTTTAAAAAAAAACAAGAAATTTTTATTGTGATATAACTTTTAAGTAATGATAATAAATATTTTGTAAATAAAATGTTGTCAATTATATATATATATATATATATATATATATATATATATATATATATATATGAAATAATAACAATAGTTTATATTGTAGTAAAAATAAAAAGAAAAAATATATGCACTCACCGTTTGGCTGTCAATCTTGATATGCCTGAAATAATGTACGTTAGATAAATAAGAAAACGAATGTTTATTGTGTAATAATTTTGTTATATTACCAAATATATCAACACTATGTAAATCTGTACACAGTCATAATTGTTAACTTATAATAAAAAATAATTTATATAACATAGTGTTTACTATATAATAAACTTATTTGAAAACATTCTAAAAACGAAAAAAAAATGTCTCTATATAGATATCATCTATAACACTTATGCACGTATTTTTATATGTATAAATTGTATAGTTAGGATTCATTTAAATATGTGTAAGATGAAATATTTAATATTCCTGTTCCATATTATATTTATAATTACCTACTAATATTTACATGAGCTTTTTTCACAAATATTTTCGTGTCGATTTTATACATTTGCTCTGAATTAGAGTCTTTATGTTTAATTTGTTGTTTAACATATAACTTTACAGTCTGTAAAAGAATTAACATGTGCAAACGTTTATATATACATACTTATATACGTATATGTATATACATTCATATATATATATATATATATATATATATATATATATGTATGTATATATGTATATATATATATATACATATATATATATATATATATATATATATATATATATATAGTATGTATAGTATTTGTTTTTACACGTAATAACCAACTTGAATTTATACCCTGATCAGTCATTTGAATATTTGCTAACAATGTCCTACATTTTAGAGTTTAGACTCGCTATTACGTCGGTCTTTCTCCGAATCACCATTTCCGGGGGTCGACGAAGATTCGGGTTGTCCTCCCGCGCGTCAAATCTCCACAGACTCAGCACCGTCACCGCCATATCCTTCGTCGGGACTTTCTGTCAACACTTCGTGTACAGTGTGGTGGGATGATGTTGAAGTGGTGGCGCCTGAGGCGGTCGCTGTCAGAGATTTACCCCCTTGCGGCGCTGTTGATTTTTCCACCGGCTGCTCGGTTTGTGCGCCAACACACCGTTTCGTTACAGCGGTCGGGCATCGCACCACCCCGACTGGTGACATTTGAACCGGTATATCTTGTTTTGTCGTATGATGATGAGCTGACTGAAAGCCCGAAGGTAAACACGGTGGCCAATGAGGACGTAAAGGTGGGCTCGTGCAACATGAAGGTGACATCAATGGATCGTTCGTTTTGTATCCCTCGGGAGGTGATGGTATAAATGTTCCATCTGCTGAGAAATTCGGGTTGGGTGGTGTGTACATTTTATTTGCAGAAGACGGTCGTTGCGTAGCGCATGGATATCCCTCAGCTGTATACCTTATATCTGTCGATGGATTATAATGTTCATAGGAAGGCGGTTGGGCCGATCGTGACAAAAATTCTGCCTCTCGAGAGAAACGCATACCTGGAGTTGCAGCCGACATTTTAGATCGATTATGTGGCAATGTACGATAGAAATAATTCGAATGTTCAGCAGCTGGATGAGTAGGCAATGAAGGTCTCTTTGGTAAACCATAATCAGGTGGATATCCATCTGAATCCATAAAACATCCAGGATTCAAATGAACATCGGCTGCATGCTGATACAATTCATGACTACCGCCGCGTGGTAACGTAGCTAAGCCACCAGTATAAACAACGGGAGCATCTTGCCATTGTACTCTTCGTGCACTTGTTTGGGGTGGTGGTTTAACACCGTCATATTCGTTTATAATATTATCCATTGCTTCCTGATAACTATTATGTGCACTATTCTCTGGCTCATCTTCGCCATTTTCTCCATCTCGTCGTCGACCTCCTTTTCCAACACTCTCTGTATCATTAATTAAATCTGGGTTTTGTTCAGTATGAAAATTTTTCGTGAAAGGCGGACTTCTAAACTGCTCAGAAGTCATCACTGTAGGAACATCTGCTCCTCCTATTACAATATTTGAACTCGGCAATGACGCATATAATAATGTTTCACGTTGCTCTGCGTTAACAACATTCCCATTCACTTTAATGGGTTCAGCTAATGGTTCTGCATTTTCACATAAAACCGCGCATTTACCTTGCTGACTTTGCAGAGCAACTTCCTTACCACAATCTTTTTTCTTGCGAGATTGACGATTTCTTCTACATTTTACTATAGCTATCGCTATCCCTATTATAATGAGAATTGCTAGAGCAGCAGCTCCCGCAGCAATAGCAACAAAATATTCAAATGGAAACGGAACAATAATTACAACTGGTTCTTCTTTGACTATTACTCTTATCGTATAATTCGAAAGAGATTTTCCAGCGGAATTTTCCGCAGCACATACGAACGTTCCATTATCTTCACTATTTGTATTATAAATGAACAGTTCACTGCGTTTTTCTATCGTACCTTCTTCAATATAGTATAAAAGATGATATCCAGGTGCAATAGTAGTGTCATTTTGTAATAACTGTCCTTGAAACCACCACGATACATGTGCCTCAGGTATGGCAGAGACTTTACATAGAAGGGATACATTTTTTCCTTCTCCGATTTCAAGATAAAGTGTTGTCGGAGAAATATCCGGTAAACAAGCAAGATCTCCAGGATCGATCGATTTTATAGTTCTTCCAGAAAGACGTGCAGGGCGACTACATTTCGGTTCGACCGCTAATGGTATATTAAAGTTTAAAAGCCACGTATGAAGATCTAACATACGACAATCACAGACCCAACGATTTCGATGTAAATCTATTCCATGTAACGAATTCGGAAGTATGTCACTGCCTCGGATCGTTGCTAATCTGTTTCCGTCCAATTTTAACCATTCGAGGCTTGTAAGTCCTGCGAAAGCTTCGTCTTCGACAGTTTCAATCTCGCAGTTACTAAGTTCTAGTGTCGTTAAGTACGTTAGCTCATGGAATGCGAAACTACGTATTATTTTGACAGGATTATCGCTCATGGTGAGTCGCATGAGAGATGGGTAATCCGCAAATGTTCCTGATGGCACTGAATTAATCATGTTTTCAGATAAATCTAATTCAACAAGGTTAGTCAACCCGGCAAATGCACGATCGTCAATCCGGGAGATTTTGCAACGTGATAAATAAATTCTCTGCAGATTAATCAGATCCATTTTCTGAAAACGCTCTTTCTGTAACGACTGCAGGTTGTTTCCCGAAAAATCTAGAACTTGTGTGCCTTGATCCATCCCTTCGGGAATCGTGATGAGATCTTTGTTTGAGCAGTCGACGAACTGTTTGCCGCCTTTCCATTTACAGATACACGACGCCGGGCAGGCTTCAACGAAGTTGACGACGCACAGTAAGAACGCCACGGTGGCGACCCACCGCCCATACACCGTACCCGTCATTCGGGCCATTGGTTCAATTTGTCTCACTCGCACCATCGTTAAACGCATCCACATACACACACTAGAGCACCAAGTAGACTATTATCCGATATGTTTTACGATTGAAGCTATGAGTCGAACGCAGGATGTGATGTTCACGAATATAGTCATTTTGTTTCTGTGTTGTTAACTCTGATAGTTTAGTCGATGCGTTGACAGTTTATTGATACGTCTGTTCAATAAACTTGCGTCTGAAACAATAGAAAAAAAATAATTAATACATAAGCATAAATTTTTATTTTAAATACAAGAACTATACAATGTTCGTTTTTAAAATAGGGTACAAATAGTTGCAAAATATTAATGAAGCATGTAATATATAATGGTAAATGTTTATTCATATATTTAAAAAAATGAATTTTGAAACGGAACATTATATATATATAAAATTTAAAATGTATTATGCACGATGAATCAGTAATTTTTAGTTATTTTTTGTGAAATTACACATTAAGCAAATATAGACCACAGTATGTAACCCCTTATTTTTATTGTTTACCGCAAATTTGAAACTTCGTGAGTGGCTTCATTTTGAGGAGTCTACTACACTTTTCCTCTGCGAAAATTCACGGTAACACTACGTTTTCAAACGCGTGATTCACGTTTTACAAACGCGTTTTTTTTTGTCGGACTGGCAATACGGCGCAAAATTTTTGTCGGACACGGTAATATTCGGTGATAAAATATACTTATCTATCACGTGTGATTTTTGGCCGATACGTGGTAATCACCATATCGGTTATCGTAAAAATGTCATTTATTTATCAAACAATTTTGCAAAAATTAAACTTATGGTAATCGCAAAACACAATCTCGTTATTTCGACATGTAGGAGGCGGTAGACTTATCGATCGCCGGATTGTTTCTGTAGGTCAAGTTTTGTTTCGTATTTTTTATCAAATTATCTTTCAATTTCACTCCAAAAAAAGTATGTGGTCATTGCATTATGTAACATTATATAATTGACATGTTTCGGAATCACGCATTTGAGAACGCAATGTTACCGAGAATTTTCGCAGAGGAAAAGTGTGGCAGACTCGTCAAAATGAAGCCACTCACGAACTTTCAAATATATGGTAAACAATAAAAATAAGAGGTTACGTACTGTGGACTAATACATGATGTCAGAAAATAACGAAAATACCAAATTTTAATATACTTCATACTTAAAATTTATTTTTAATATTATATATTATCGTGAAATGGAATGTAATTATTTTTTTGTTTCATCAATTCAAAATTACAAAATTATGTCATATTTATACATATATGTATAAATTTTCCAATTGAGCTGAATGTTCTCAAATTAGATATGTTTGGTTTCTAAATTTGAATGCTATGTAAATTCAATGATTTTTTGAGATTTCTAGTTTTAAATTTTAAGGTGTGATATAAAGAGAATATTTCAGATAAATAATTTAATTATTTGCAATATTTCTTCATAAGTATTTAAATTGTCTATTTCCGTCATGTATTTCATTTAATTTGTTTAAAACTTATTTCTTTTAAGTGAAAAACATCAACATAAGTGCTTATTATGATATATATATATATATATATATATATATATATATATATATATATATATATATATAATAATTTTAAGTTGGAGATTTTATTTTTATATTATGCACAAATCAATAATATATAAGCGAATATAAACGGCTATAATTATACCTAAGGATATATATATATATATATATATATATATATATATATATATATATATACACTTTTTGGAAAATTAATTATACAGAATATATGTTGATTTGACATAACATGAAATAAAGACATAATACATGTCAAAATTAACCATATCATTATATCTCATGTCTTATGATTATTATTATATCTTAAACTAATCATCTTAATCCAATAAATTTAAATATTTATTACTTTCCAGTAATGCATCTATTAAGTAAAAAAATATAGATATAAGGATATTAAAAAAATTCAATTTCATTGTCAACTTTTTTTAATAAAAAATATTCACGTGGGGAAACAATTAAAGTATTTCCGTTGGTTTTAGCTGGGCCTGTGGCAATATTCAAAATGGAAATTAACGAACCAAGTGGCAGCGCATTCAAACGTTCCGCTTTAATTGAAATGCGCGAGATAAAAAGAACATTTCGCTTTAAAATAAACCACTTTTTGCGTGCTGATTTATACGTGTTTCGCAAAGTTTACAAACATACATAAATACGTACATGAATGGCGAGAAGAGAAATGTGATATTTCACTGGACTGCTTTTTTATGTTCTATCATATTTCTTTTCTTTGAATTTGAGAAACGAAATCACCTTCAGGTAGCGTCACTGTAAAGTATATCTGATAATGATTTTTATTAGAAACTCGAGCGTTCCATACCAATATTGTTTCGGATGAAATTCACTTTCGTCGTTGTGAAAATTTCAATAGAATGTCCTTTATGTGCGTTATTTTCATCTTATATGTATATATGTATACATATATATATATATATATATATATATATATATATATATATATATATATATATATAGTTAGTATGTGTATCGATTTTATCAATTTATTTTTTTCTATAGCAATTATTTAAGTATTCTTTCAGGCAAGTCTAATATTGTTATTATTTGCTTTATTGTATGAGTCTTTTGCGTTTTGCTTTACTTGTGTTAACAAGTTTATTGTGCTCATTCATTAAAATTCCATTCCTACTTTTATTGCATGTTCAAATAAGAGGCTTAAAACGGATAACACGATGTTTCAATCACTTTTTTTTCGCTTTTTACGCAGAGCACGTTTTATAACTCCCTATACAGGCTCTTCGGAGGACACACGTTGATTATTCTTTTTCTTATCTGCACAGAGTCAGAGCAGGACTGGGAAGAATACTGCATCAGAATATTTTAACACTTATGTTTACATTCCATTTTTATATTTACTTTGATTGATTAACTGTGAGCTATAGAAATGTTGGTGAATTTTAAACAGGCAGTAAGATTTGGAGAAATCAAAAACATCAACGTTTTCGAACATTCATTTATCTTAGACGAAGAAAAATGTGCACAATTTAAAACGTATGAAAAAAATGCATGTACATTAATAAAAAATGTTCTTTTCTTACAATTAGTATTTTTCACTTCTGTAATGATTAATACTTTTATAGGTGTTTGGAATAAGTTTTCCTCGTTCTGTTAATATATAAATATAATCACATATATCTCCAAACATGCAAAAATGCACGCACAATGTCGTGCATATTTGATATGTTACTTAATGTTGATATTTTAAAAAACACTTATATATTAAATTTTCATACAAGATATACATATGTCTTTTTAGACAGTGCTTTTTCAAATTGTGACAAAAGGAAAAAAAATTAAATCTATATTCTAATTTAAAATGGTTATGTATCATAGAATGTTAATTATCAAATAGTATCATATTTGAATTCAAAACATTTCAACTTATAAATAATGTTTGATATTTATACATTGTTGTAAAGTAATTTTTCATTTAATACAGTGGATATAAATTTAATTTCATTCTTAATATACTTTTCTGACAGTTAAATCATTTAAATTCTTGTATTGAAACGAAATACAAAAAGAAATAATACATTTTCCTATATATATATATATATATATATAAATATATATATATATATATAATCTTACAATTCTGTAAAAATTATATTTCTTTTTTAAATAATTTTATTTAATGTTTTAAAGTATAATATTATTTTAATTAATAATCAATAATTTTTAGTAGTATGAAAAATATAAAAAAATATTTTATCTAATTCCATTATTCCTAGGACTTATGATAAATTTGTACTCATACTGATTTTAATTCATATAATTCAACATAGCATTAATGGATTCTAGCAGTGATATATGATTAATCTTAGTTTTATTTTCAATCTCTATCCCATCGCTTTTACTGTTAAATTCATTTGAATCTCCTTGTTAAATTTTCGAAATACTGTCAGTATCATTCATGATTTGAACAGCGTGTTGATTTTTATAACAATCAAGATATTCATTCATATCATCAAGAGCCAGTCATCAAATTCATTTATTTGTTCTAATTTTCAATTACGTTTTTACTGGTGTTTTTAAGTTCACTTTTAAGTAATTGCTTTCATTTTAACATCATCAAATATTTTATACTAGGAAAGAAAAACAATAGTTAATATTATCAAATATTTCACACTCTTTGGTATACTTTTTATATGTTTGTATTCTATTTTCTTGATTACTTAAGTCGTTATTTGACCGGTTAAAACTAGTTTTTTGTGTTTTCACAAATGAATTTATTTTCATTCTACAAATCAAAAAAATATTTCTGGTCAAAAATTTTTGATGCAGTATTATTGATTGTTTATGATTGTTGCTTCTGCATATTTTGATGGTGATTCCATTATTGACACAGTTTCAAGAAACAGAAAAATGCTCTGAGAATAATAGAACCATTATCGAAATATATATATATATATATATATATATATATATATATATATATATATATATATATATAACCGACAATAAAAAATATCAGTAATAAATTAATGAATATTTTTGAATAGAAAAATATTTTGTAGTTTATGAGATGAAAAAAGAACTCGTCTCAGAAAGTAAAATTAAAAAAATTCTAAGAATTGTATTTTCTTTGTGTTTACCTGTCATTTACACAAATATTTAACGTTTGAAAATAGTCAGTTATTATAGAAAATGTAAATTAATATAATAAATATTTGCTTTATGATTATCAAGTGTCAAGTATCCAGTTTACTTTTCCAAAAATACTTTGTCGGTGAAATTACAAATATACTTAGTATTTTCATATAAACGTTACTTCAAAATGTTTATATAATTTTTATATTAAAAAGATGTTGGAGATTTTTTCGGTTTTACCAGTTGAAATGTACGTTTTATCTATAATTCGAGTAAATCTAATACAAATAATCGAGATCGGACTATAATTATATTCATTTTTTGTAATAAACTATTATAATATTTCTAATTATTATTATTTTATCTGAATTAAAATTTTCGGCATATTTCTATATTTTTGTACAGTAATTTATATATTTCTTTTATTGCAGTATTCACCTTCTGTAAAATGTCATATTTCTGAAACAAGTCGAAGTGGAATACAGTGTAGTGATCTAACAGTGAAAGAATAGGAAGAATAATACAATGACGATTGAATAGGTATGTCAAAACAGTTTTAACTTTTTTATATTTCAGTTATTTCAATTAAGTTGATATTTTTCAATTTAAACATTATACTTTTTATTAATTTTTATCATTGCATGCTAATAAAAATAGATGAGAATTTTTTGTTAATTAACTTTGTTTCAACTTAAAATAATTTATTTGGAATAGAAGTATAATATATCACTTTATATATATATATATATATATATATATATATATATATATATATATATATAACGTTAAAAATAACTCCATCGTAAATAAAATCAATGTGCAATACCGGTCCTGGGATGTAAACATACATACACATGCACATAGACTTTCAAACTAGACATAAATACCCACGCTAACACACATATATACAATTCCATACAAACACAGTCACAGATGTACGAAAACAAAACGGACGCATTTACAATTCCACGCGCGCGACACAGCCTGCCCGGGATACGATCGCCCACCAACCGACATCAACCTTCGAAACTAAAGGTGGTGGTGGTTGGATCCCTTCGTTTCGTTCGCTGCAACGACGATGAATAGGTTTTTTCAACTTTTGCGTATCTCCAATTCGTTTTTGGTTACGAGAGTCCAAGCGAGCGAAGCGTGCGCTATTAATCGCGCGAGTAATAAATAGCCTCACTTTTGGTGACTTGTCACACGCCATTACGCCGTATATGGAAACAGTTTGTGCTTGCCTTTTGTCGTCACCGTGGTCCTTCCTTCCTTCCGACTCGCGTCTCGTATGTGTTCTAGTTTATATATAGACATATACGTGGAGAAAACACACACATGCATACAAATACACACACAAACATATGCCAACACTCTAACTGTTACAGCGACAGAAAGCTGAGTAGCACGTGTAAACAAACACACTCATCCATTACCGGAAAGAACTTTTTGTCTTAACCTCGTCCATGTGTGTAATATGTGCTAAGGTTTTTTTTATTACTTTTTGCCACATATACAGATCCGTGTACGAAAATCATAACGGTCATTACCTCAGTAGTAATGAATGAATATAGTGTATCAAAATGTACAAGTACCTAATAAGTAATTTCACATTTTATACAATACAAATGACGAAATTCGTTAAAACATTTTTTTAGTTTATATAAATTATGCAATAAATAAACATAACTTTTTTAATTCTAACTCATATATGTAATTTAATAATAATGTTATATATTATGCATACTTTCCTATTTTAAGTGAACTTAACTTGTTCTTTCACTATTAAAGATTTTTTTTATCTTATTCATTGAAGAAAAACTTTCGTTATTTTAAAAATATATAAAAATGCGGCAGAGAAAGCATAACCATTTTCAAAGAAGAGTGTATTAATAAATATGCTTTACACAAAAAATTCAAATACTTTTTTTTAAACTTCTACGTAATTATTAAAAGTAATTTTTTATACGGTACACAAGTATATATAGACTGAAGACTGAAAATATTTTTTGGTTCTTTTAATGCTTAGAATTAATAAAAGTTTTCCCAAACCTCCATTCAAACTGTCAATTTTTTACTCTTGTTTGCAACATATATTTGTGAATTCAATTTTTACGACATTGATTAAAAACAAAATAATTAAAAACAAAAAAAACAGACTAATTGGAAACATAATTAATATTAATTATAAAAAATGTAAATTTTAGAAAAATATGTCAAAAATTATTTAAGCATGCTGTATGAACGTAACTATAAGAAATCATCAAAAAAATCGTTTTTTTCATTTTATGAATCATATATTGTTTACAAAACGTTTAAGTCTACTATTAAGAAAACTAGTCAATACAGAATCATCTTTAAAAATATATTAAAACTTCTTCATCCTTATTAAATGCTTATAACTAAATAAATAAAATCAAGTTGTTAAGAAATATGTGTGCTTATCAAATAGCAGATAATGAATCTCAAATTCCAATTTAATGTTAAGGAACATATTTTTAATTAAAATAATCATAGTGTTCTTAATAACAAAGTATTTAAATATTTTGTTTTAAGAAAAATTTTTAAAAAATATTAACAATCCATATTTATGCAACATTTAGCAATTTATCTTATTTTTATTCCAATTCTTCAATAATATATATCCTCTAGTTTAAATTATTCTAAAAGTAATACCTAAAAATATTATACCTCAAAATAATAAATTCTAATAGTTAAGTATTGTCAGATTTATTATTTTTTTTCATAAAGTTGAAACATCAGTTTGACTTCTTTCATATATGTATATGTGTATATATATATATATATATATATATATATATATATATATATGTATGTATATATTTATACATAATAACTAGGTTACCATATTTAATTGTAACTGTACATAAGACTGTTGTTCTACTTATGTAATCGTTCTTTTTACTTGCTTTTAATATATTTGACTATTTATTTTTATTTGCATTAAGAACATTCTTTGCGGTAGAAAATACCTTCAGTATTTTTTGAACTTACTTTCTTGATCGTACTCTTGATTTAAATTAAAAGTAGTTGCCCTGATTCAATTACTTACACACTACAAACATCAACTTGTTAATATTTTTAAATTTGTTATTATTCATATGATTCTACTATAATTCTACTTTAATTTCTATGCAGTATACTTAAGTAAAGTATTTTTTAATGGGTTTTTATAAAAAAAATGATTAAGTATATCCACTTCTTTATTCTTTTAAAATTTTGAATTAAAATCTAAAGTCTTTTCAATAATAAATTGAGATAATAAATTCCTTGATAAAAATAACATCTTTATAAATGTATGCCATAATCATATTTTTTCATAATCTAGTGTCAATAAAGTATTTATTATATTTATATATATACATATATATATTTATATATATATATATATTCATTTGTTTAATTTGTCTGTAACAATATTCGCCATTATACTTCAAAAACACTATTAAAAAAAAAGAAAATTGATAATTATAGAAGAAATTATTTTCTACCGGTTAACAAATTGAAATATATAATTTATTTACAATTTTAAGACTTTTTGTGCGGTTATATCAATGTTTAGTAATTTCGAGCAACATTTTTCTCTTTACTGAACTTTCTTACGATGTACTTAAAATTTTTGTTCATGTGATATAATATTTTTATTTGTAATATTCTTCAGAATGAAGATACCAATTACAGGTATAATTGTCCTTGATGAATACATCTAGCTAGACTGCATTCTCGCGCGTAGAGCTATCTCTTCAGTAATCCTCTTTTTTGAGTTACAATCATGACTTGAAAAACCACCTAGAGATTTCTTACTAAAGCATAAGTCATGTGCCCCTGTGCTCGACACTCACTACGTATATTCACTACGCTCTCTTGAGAGCAATATAGTGATTCTATAAACAATACTTTTCAGTAATATTTTATGTTCAACCAAACAAATTTATCTGGTATTTTTTTAAATATTTTACTCAATATTTAAATATACTGTTTCTCTTTTTTTGAAAATATAATAAATAAAGAATATTTTAGTTATTTATATTAATTCCAAAGAAAATATTTCAGTTATAAATCCATAAAATTCTATTTTCATTCATTTAAAAATATTCTTTAAAATTTTCTAATTAATATAAAAAAGAATATAAGAATATAAGTAAAAAGCAGCGAATTAGAGATTAGTCTAGAAATTGCTAGAAATTAATAAGTGCGTGAAAACAGGTTTAATCCTATATAAGAGGAGTGGGTAATTTTTTTGAAAATAAGAGCTACATATCATATTTTTCATACATTTTTGAATGTTCACGAACCACAGAAAATATTATTTTAAAATTATATTTATAAATAATAAAAAATACAACTATATAGTAGTACTAGTCATCAAAGCAGTTTATACGAGCAGTTTAGTAGTTTTTACAAAGCAGTATATATCACTTTCAACCTGCTCGAGACAATCTTGAGCGATGTTCATTCGGTGGGCTTCGTGACATGCACTACTCGCGCGTTGTTACAAAACACTAAACAGCTGGCGAAGAAATAATCGTACGAGGGTGGTCAAGATCTCAATCGAGAGAGTAGGGATCTGCTATTACGGTGGCGGAGTTACAGGTTCGCAGTGTTACCACAGGCCGAGAAAAAAAATCGGTCGCATTACTTAATTGTCTGACCTCGTATATAAATGAATTACTCGTTTATATATAAAATATTCTAATATTGGTACATACTTTACTACTGTAGATTATTAATATAAAAGTTTAAGAAAAATGGCAATGAAATCCAATATTATCTCGAGAGTCGCACGGAGTAGCTTTGGAAGCCTGCAGGTGAAAACTGCAGCTCTCGAGCCGCAGTTTATCCACCGTTATTATACAAGCTAGTAAGCCATTTGACAGGTTCATCGCCTTAAAAATATAATAAGATGTTTTTTGGATGCCATGACTAAACATCCGCTAATGCGTGCATTTCCATTTAGTAACATGTGTTCTATTATTATATTATTCAAACTCTACTCAAATTTTTAATTAAAGTTATCACAAACGTATGCTTTCTATGATGAGTTATCTAACTCATCATTGAAATCATTATCATATAATACTTTAGCTTCAAAAGTAATTTAAATTTTCAATAACTGAAACTATTTTTTTCATATTCTTCATAAGATAATTAAATATACAATATACCTGCTAAATGTGAAGCAGATACTAAAAAAATATTTGTTATAACTTTGATTGCTCACTAGTTAAATTTTTTGAAATTATTGAATTAAAAATAATACTTTCATTAAAAGTAAATTCAATGTTAAATAGAAAAAAATATAAACTAAAAGATGAATAAATAAAATCAATTAATTCAGCAACTGTCTCTATTGCATTTGAAGTAGTATGAGAGATATATTTTTCAATATTTAATTAGTATTCTTGTAAGGAATTTTCTACCATTATTTTCTAAAAAAATGTTACAAAGTAACAGAGAAAAACACTTTATGTAAAAGTATATATATATGTATATATATATATATATATATATATATATATATATACTGAATATGACTTCACTTTAGAACCTAGACATATATATATATATATATATATATATATATATATAACGCCTTGGGTTATCATTCATTCGTTAGAGTTCACGTCTTTTCGATTGACAATCCCATGCGAGTTTTCTGACGTAAATATTTATCGTTTTCGATATAAGTATTAAAGAATTTCTGAAAACATTTCTTTGTTTTGTATATACCATCTCGAATATTTTCGTATCAATGTTTAAATTTAAAAATGTATGAAAAATATTTTTAAATAAAAAAAATAATATTTGAGTCCCATAAAATATATTAATAATTTATTAAATTTATGAAAATAATTTTCATAAACCGTGTACATTTTTAATATACATAAAACTTTTTACGCTGTTTGTAATTTAATTGAAAATATTTTTTTGTAAGAAGAATTATCGAGAATGTTATTAATTTAGAAAATTTAACGTGTATTTAAAATGTAAGAAATGTCAGTCATATGAGCATAAATGAATCAAACATATTGTTATGTTAGTAAATGTGTCTCAAGTAAAAAAAAATTGAAATTTTAATTTTAATATCGATATAAATAAAAAAAATATTCTCACATTTAATATTACGATACCATAAAAATGATGAAGTAAAAGTTATATGTTGAATTGTATAAAAGTATACTTTGAACATACTTTTGAATTTATGAATAAATGAAAAGCTGTACAAAGATCGAAAGGGGTGCATATACAATTTTTTAATAAGTATTACAAAGTCCAATTTTACATCAATAGAACAATGGTGCGTTTTGTCGACAAAAGAAGTAAAAAAAAGTTAATGAAACAGAAATGTTTTGCACAGCGGACGAAAATTTTACGCAAAATTGTGATAAAAAATTTAAAAAAGTTCTTTGCCAAACCTTAAAAATTAATAAAATGTGTAATATTATTTTTCATTATAAAGAGATATTTTCTTTTGTTACAAGGAAACGAGTACCTTTATTATTTTACTCTTATAATTAATAATGGCAATGCTAACTTATAAAGAGACAATTTTAATTAATTTAATATTCTCTGTTTTTATATTTCAAAAAACTTAATTTTACTTTGATGGATCTGTCCTTTTGATGGAATGTTATATATGCATTCATATATATATATATATATATATATATATATATATATATATAAAATTATCCAAAAAAATGTTCGATGACTTCGACTTATTTATTTATGACGTCGAGGCTTCATGGTACCAAAATATGTTTATCTCATATATAAAACAAAAACATTGCAATCTATCTGAGATAATGATTATATAAACATAAATGAGTTTAAAAAAAATATGTTTTTTGTTTCAATCGGTTACATGAACAAACTTATAATTGACAAGTGGGCGAAAACAGCAAACCCGGTGGTTAGTGAGTGCAGTGGGCAGGGGGAGAAGCCTCTTGGTATATATATATATATATATATATATATATATATATATATATGAATAAACACATTTATAAGTGTAATTTTATATAATCAAGTTATAAAATCAACATTATCTAATAAAAAGTATACTTCTTATTAGAATTCTAAATAACCTACTTACATGGAAACATATTTTTCGTAAAGTGACTAACAAAACAGTAATAATAATATTTCTAAAAAGTTAATGCTAGTTTTTGTTAAAACCTAGGATATAAAATTAAATAATTGTAGATTATAAAGTTATAAAGTTGTAGGACATAAAATTAAAAAGTTGTAGTCTTAATATAAAGTGTAAAATGATAATTTATTATAAATAATTATAAATTCATTCCTATTCTGAACTGGATTTCACAAATTCATATTATTTGCTATTAATTATGAATATTTTTGATACATCTTAAAATAACAAAAAATAAAAATTATAACTAAAGAAAATCATGTGTGAAACTTTAAGTAAAATATTTTCATACTGTCAAAAGATACAGTAAAATAACTAAATACTGCTAAAAAAATAAAAGCATTTTAAATCACAATTATCTCAAAATAAGCACACGAAGCGCGTCGAACATAAAAGGTATAGTTAAAAAACTGTCGCCATTTTACAGTGTTTAATGACACTAATATATTGTTACGCGTTTACATAATAAAAAAATATTAATCAGAATTCAACGACCCTCGAAAGCATCATGCTATGAACAGGAAATAAATTCGAATTATTTTTGTCGCATGTACTTTTACACATCGACGAGACGATGTACATTACAGGAATCGAAAAACGTTGACGGTATGTGTAAGAAAGAGACATAACATACATTATTCGTGTACACTATATACTTGGACCATTTTTTCGTTCGCGTCAAATATTTTGTCAAATATTTTACTGCTTTAAATAGCGCCTGGATTAAACTAGTCCGTGCTAAAGCGAAGAATGTAGAAGGGTGGAAAATCTATACTAAACCTGTACATTTTCTCTTTTAAGCCTGTAATGAATTACGTGGCCTTCAGTGTCATTTCAAAAGTATCTCATCACATGATCGTGATAAACACGTTATCAGTTTACAGTTCTCACTCGACAGAGTAACCTACTTGAATTTAATTAATGATGATATAATATATTCAAACTAATAACGATTAGTAATGTGGTATTCATGTCAAAATTTATCTGATTTCTTTATATACTCGTATGTAGTTACCGTGTATAACAAGTTAGATGAATATTTTGCTGAAAACCCTTATAAGCTATTGAACTTTTTTAGATTTTATTGAAATTTTCGTTACTATACAAACAAAAATACTTTTAATATCTTATACGATCTATAACTACTTTTAAACACTTTATTATTATTTGAAACTTTTCTGTAATAAATTGCAATTTCAAAACATTAAATTATTATAAGTATTGCTATTTAATATTATAAAACGATTAATAATGATATTATCTATTCGAACTATAAAATAATAACAACAATACGAGGGTCATTTTTGATAAGTAAGGTAAAAAATCAATTAAAATATTAAATATTTTTTTATACCGTTCAGTTCTTTGAATAACAATTTCTGTTATTACAAAATTTAAGATATACTTGATCATAATTAATTACTAACTTTTGATGAAATGATAAAATTTCATTGAATATATTTCTTTATTTATATATAAAAATTATGTTTTTAATGGGAGCGTTCTCTAATAGTACTAAGGTCGATTGATAAGTATGATAAAAAAAGCAAGTTAAACATTTTTTTTCAAAAAATGATTTTATTTCTTAATATAGTCTCCATTGAGAGCTATACACTTGGTCCAGCTAGTTTGCATATTTTGCAGACTTGCTAGACCAAGAGTCTAGCGAGTCTGCAAAATATGCATTGACGGTGGTGATGTCATTCTCATTCAACGAGAATTTCTTCTCACCGAGTCAAATTTTCAACATGGAGCCACGTCCGGAGAACAGGGTGGATGAGGATTCAATTCGAAGCCTAATTCTAATAACAGATTCATCCTCATTTCTCACTCACCATACTCACCAAAATTGGCTCCGTGAGAATTCTTTTTGTTTCCAAAATTAAAAGTATGCTGTTTTCAAACGATTGATGATAGAAAAGAGAACTCGGAGACTGATCTAAGAGATTTTGATCAACCATGATGATTTTGATTCCCAAAATTACTTACAAGGAATGCTTCTTGATGTGGAACAAGTGTTAATAGTAGTGTGTATCTGGTGTAAACGACTGTTTAATTCAGGACCTAATTAATTCAGAGTATTTTTATGAAGATTTATGAAAACAGTCTGGGTATGTTTTGATCAAACCTCGTACTATATTATAAACTGATTGATTGATTGACTACTTAGTGTTTAGGGGCACGTAAATACCTAAGGTCATTAGAGCTCGAACACAAACACATAATAAAAAATATCCCGTTTCTACACTAGTATTCGAATCACACACACACATTATTCGAACGCAAAATGTCTCAGTCCCAAACTCGTTAACCCAGTCATACTATGAAACAAATATCGTTATAAGTGGATTGTTTCTATGACAAGGTGCCACCATTCATTTAATAACGTCATTGATATCAAATGTCATTTTTCAAACTAGTATATGCGAAATTTCAGCTAGAAGTGACACGTTGTTCACGTTCTACAGATGTTTGGAGCAAGCATTCTAGCAGTTTCCGTAAAATGGAAAAAAATGAGCAGGATTTTTGCACATCTAAGTCGAAGCAGCAGAAAACGACTGGTGAAAGTGCGCCAAAGAAGGCAAAGAACGTTTTGTCAGCTGGGAAAGTGAAGGAAATTGACCGTTTCAATGGAAAAATTGCACGAATTAGGCTTCGCAATGATACTTGGCCCCATGCAAAATTTTTCTCTTCCCAAACTTGAAAATTTGGCTCAGTGGGAAGAAATTCTCGCCGAATGAGGATATCATCGCCTCCGTCAATGGGTATTTTGCAGACTAACTGGACCAAGTGTATAGCCCTTAATGGAGACTATGTTGAGCAATAACATCGCTTTTTCAGAAAAACAATGCTCATTTGCTTTTTTACCATACTTATCATCAATATATATATATATATATATATATATATATATATATGTGTGTATAAATATACATACATATAAATATATATATATATATATATATATTTATATACGTATACACATACACATATCTATCTATATATCTATCTATATATCTATCTATATGTATATATATATATATATATATATATATATATATATATATATATATATATATGTATATATACATATATTGTATATTTTTTTTCTTGTCAATTATTTCAAATTTACGAAAATAGGTTTGTTATCATTTTATTTTCAGAATTAAAAATTACACAAAAATATTCATTTTTTAACTATTTATAAAATATTATATATAATATTCTTACAAATTTCAGAACTTTATTCTTTCATCAAAAAAAATGCGAATAAAATAAGAAAGCAAACGTACAAAATATCACTCTTCAAAAAGTACAACATATTCAACCCTCACCTTGACAATATACATTTAAATGATTCTGTACCATGATGCGTAGTACAATCTTCCAGTTTAATGAAACCAACGAATATTTCGTTTCGTTTCTGTTTCGGCGCCCCTATCCTCATGTAAAAGCGGCAATTAACTATTCTACAATATTGTACACATACGTCGTTCAACAGGATATGACAAGCGAACCATAACGTATGAGAACGCAATAGAGTTTTGAAGGGTTGAACTACAGAGTGTAGTCGTTGCGTTTGACTCAAAAAAAAATATGAATACGTAACAAACAACCTAATGTTAGAAAAAAATTAGTTATATTAATTTTAGTAAATCATGAAATATTATAAAACTATTTAATTAAAATTTTATGGTTGAAACTTGTTGATAAACAATACAAATTTTATTATAAATATTAATTATCTAAAATTATATATTTAATGAATTTATATGACTGTTTCCATTCGATTTTAATAAATAAGTTTTTGAATTTATATAATAAAAATAATTATTGAATTCAATTCTATAAAATTTGATTGTTTCTACATTTCACTTTCTTCATTTTATTTATTAGTTGTTTTAATTTGAGAACATTATTAATATAAAGGCTTTGAAATTAGTAGTTAGCAATTATATCATTATTGAATAAGGACATAGTTGTATTTTGTAAAATAATTGATTATTCATTTCAGCAAATTTACTTTTTTAACCTTTATATATATAATATATTTTCGTAAATTTTAATATTAAGTATAATAAAAATATATGTAAACTTCTCAGATTTGTACGTTCATACCCATAATATATATATATATATATATATATATATATATATATATATATATATATATATATATATCTCGTGTATAATATTATAGTTTTGACTAGAATAGCATAACTAGCTAAAGTTAACAAAAAATGTGTTTCTACCCGAAAAATGCTGACTAGCGTTGAGTGTTTTGTTCATTAATCGTCGACCAGAAACTGAAAAAAAATGTGACACTCAAAACAGAAATAACATTTTATTTTCCCGGTGATGGATAGCTTGGAAACAAAACCATGTATGTTTTGTGTGCAAATATATTATACACATATATAAGTTGCCACGTGTATTTTGAAAATATGTGTATGTTCATTTATATACTACTGAGACTATACATGCCAAAAATTTTGTGCATGTATTTTGTATGTGTACGTCAGTACGTATTCGGTTACGTTTACGTATATAATAAATTTTCCGGGCTAAAAATGGCGTCGACTATTGAAAAGTTCCTTGCGTTTGTTGTAACGTTTTTCATGCAACGTGCATAGTCTGTTCCGGGGGCAAGAGCACATGAGAAGGGTCGTCGTTTTTAATCAATCATGAGCCAGTCAGATCTCCCGTGACCACCATCCCTTTGCGGCGACCGACCACTAGAAGATTCGGTTCGACTCTTTTGACTAACAGCCAACGAGAGAGGCTATACTGGGTACACGCATAACATAACTGACGAAGTACAGTGGTAGCTCATTTGCGTACATTTTCAGGGAAAATTATTTTTTCGTTTATTATAAATTTTTACTCTTTTCAGTAAGACATCAACCTCATACACTAACGTTCCCTATACAGAATATATTTAATTATTTTAATATATTATAAAAAATCAATAATAATTTCGAATAATGTATAAATTAATGTTATATGTACATTATGCATGTCCTCATAAACTCATAAAAAGCATCGAATATTCGTAGAGTATAGACATGTCAATATTAAGACATGAGTAATGCTTTGAGAGAATTAATATATTCATATATATATATATATATATATATATATATATATATATATATATATATATATATATATAGTACAATTTTAATTGAGTATATTTTTAAAAATAATATTTAAATTTGGCACATCAACTGCGATAATATTGTTAAAAAATATTATCAATATACTATAAATTTCTACTTTAAAACATGCTCGAAATTTTTATGGAAGTTAAAGTCTAATACGAAAATCTACTGAATAAAATAAATAATAAAATGTTTCTTATTTAAACTGGCTCCTCTTTTATTATAGAATTTTCTCAAACACATATAGGTTTTCTATTAAATATTATTTTACATGTTGATACAAATTTAAGTCCTGTCAAGGCGTACATGATTCAGTGTAGTTTAAGTCAACATGTTGGCTCTCAAAGATCAACTTATTAAAAGGTAAATTATATAATAGTATCATAATCAATGATGGATCTTAACTGATTTATCATTTTTTTACTTTTATATAAAATATTGCAATAATATGTTATAATGTTTCATATTAAATTAAATTTAATTAAATTTTGGGTCTAATCAAAAAAAACATTTTAATATAGCAATAGCTTTAATAATCTTGAGAAACACTTCTCTGTGAGTGAAGGATAAAATAATAATCTTTATGAAAATCATTATTTTTATTCTATGATAAAAAAAATAAAATACAATAAAGTAATATGCAATTTTATTATATAAATACAAAAATACAAAGAAAATGAAATCTGTATGAAATAATGAATACAGAAAAGGAGGTAGAAAGAAATATAATAGCGACACAAAACGTTTTTATTGTATATTCACATTTCAGTACGAATAAACAATTATACATACACGTCCAGATAAAAATAATTATGCAATTAGTAAAATAAAATCAAGGGTTACAAGGATTGTATTATATGTAAAATCGAGCAATATAGTTTGTCTTAATGAAATAGTTGGATCACCAACTATTTGATATATTAAGTTAGAAGAATGTATTTTACAGAAAAAATAATAACAATGACCAGTGACAAAGAATGCAACTAAAAATGAAATTATTAGTGAATAAAAAAATGTACGCACAAATAATAAAGTTCTCATAGGCTCAAATCAAATTCAAAATCATGTGATATCTATCAGATTCATCCATAGACAAATTATAATCCTATATAAACTATTCTGAAAAACCTCAAA
>CM068314.1:45917786-46265286 GCA_034766995.1 Acanthacorydalis orientalis
TAAATAACATCACGTAATATGAATTGAATCATGCAGCAAACATCCTTAATATAAGCAAACCTCAAATGATCCGGTAGTGGTTAAAATTTATATGTTATTAAAATTTACATGTCAGTTTATATGGTTTAATTCCTAAGTTTAATGTAATTACATTACGAATCATTTATTGTTTCAGTGATAGAAATAGGGATCGTTTACAATTTGTTTACAAAAAATAAATACCCAGGCTGCAAGATTTTTTTAGATGTAAGTCTGAATTTGAATATATAATTAAATATAGTTTATTTTATTTTTTAATATTCATTAAATAAATTTTATTCTTTTATATTTACATTTATATATCACAATTAAAATTTAAAATTCACTCATTTCCTTTCATTCGAATAATTTTGTGTTTCGGTTCTTCATTTATTTTCTAGCCATAATACCATATTTGTATATAACGAGGTTGTTGTTCATTTACTAGTATATTTTACTCTTTAGTATATTTTCTCTTTTTTATACCCAAATTTAATAAGTTTTTGATATTATTATATATTTAGATGTTACTGGACATATTTTCTGTCGAATGAAATAAATTATTAATGTTTTTCTAAACTATTCATATTTCTTAACTTTCAATCATTAATTTTTGTTGTTAGTACATTATTTTCCGTCGTTTACTATATTTCAGTGATTTATGTTTCAAGTTATGATTTGTCTTATTGACTATAAATATGTGTCTTAAATTATATATGAACAAAATTCACAGAACATGATTTTTTCAGTATGCTTAGTATTGCTTTTCATACATTGTCTTATCTTTCATATATTTTTTAATATTTTTTTGGTAAAATGTCTAAATTTATTTTTTATTATTGAAAAAAGGATTAATAATGTTACTTTAAAAAATGTAGTAATACACCAATTTTAAAATCATAATTTATGTAGTGTATTAAAATTTGAATCTCTAAATAGACAAATTAATTTAATCAAGCTGTTTTCATATTCAAATTAAGATTAGTTTTCTTTTTCTACACTTTGTATTTTCCTTCTTATTCGTACGAAGTAGTTCTATACTTCTCTTTATTACGAAAATTTAAAACAAATACGAATGTAAACTTAATACAAAAACAATCCTAGTCGCCAATTTGTATTCGAAAGATATCGTTATCATTACTATCCCTATTATTCATATTTATACCTCTATTTAAAAGGAATAATGATATAAATCATACATAGAACTATCAACACTACAAATCATAACTACAATATTTTTTATATATTTCATCATTACAAAATATTCCTAACACAGTGCACTAAAGTTTATATTACAAATATTTCTGTTTTTCTCTCCCTTACTTTCTCTCTCTCTCTCTACATATATATACATATATATATATATATATATATATATATATATATATATAGGTGTATGTGTATATTTGTGTGTAATATATGTTAAATTAAAAAAAATTACAATTTCAAAAGCGTCAGTTAATTTTCTAATGATATGCTTTTACAATTTACAGCATTGCAGTATCGTACCATTTTAAATAAAAAAATTAGTAATATAAACGCTAACTAACCTTTAAGATGACAAGTGTAAATTAACCCAAATACTTTTTTAAGCTTTACTTTTTTTCTTTGTCACACACCGAAGTTCCACTTTTGTTTCCATTTATGCGAGTCCGTTATCATCCCATATATATATATATATATATATATATATATATATATATATATATATACATATATATATATATATATATATGTATATTTATAAATTATCATTCCCTTATCTCAAATATTTGAAAGATATAATCTAAAATTCAATAGAAAATACTAATCTGAAGCGAAATCTTTACAAATATCAAACTCGGTTTTTAAAATGATTTTTATAATCATAAATACTTGCTTAATGAATCAAATAATTGTATAATTGCTATCCAAATACATTTTCTTCTTAACAATTTATTTATTTTTCGCCATCATCATTTTATATGTTTACAAATTAAGAATATAATTAACAACCCAATAAAAATAGTTTATAAATTATTGAGAAGCACTGAACAGAGATCAAAGGTTGTCAATCAAACATTTGCCATAAATGTATTCAAACTCATTCATTTTATTCGATCCGTTAAAATAAATGTGAAAATTATATCATTTATCGTACCACATTTCATGCGAACGATTCTATCTGAACTAATCGAACGATATATCGTTTGATTGATGCGTTCGTGTAAAACGGGCTTTAATAGCTGTTGTCAATGTAAACTCTGATGGACAGAAATAGGCCCTGGACACTGGGGTATTTTTTTAATCAATATGTTACAATATGCCGATTTGTTTGTGATACAAACTCAATAAATGTTTATGTAATACATAAAAATAAATTTGAATTTGTAAACAATAAAAATCAATAAAATATTTGATATTTAAATTTATTCTCATACATAAAGTACATACACCTACACATATACCCATTTATATATTTTACTATATATATATATACACAAACATATATATATATATATATATATTGAAAAACAAAATATTATTTATTACTAAAAGAAATGATACCAAACGAAATTTTTTATCTAAAAAGAAATTGGAAAAATAACGAAAATTAAAATTTTCATAATATTCCCTTTATGGATATTGTGATATATTTAGTAATATGATTTTTATACAAAATATCAAATGTAACATATTTTAATATTTTATTAATTGGATTGTACGTAAAATTTAACGATATTTAAATATAGGCTAGAAATTTATTCCACCATAACATATATATATATATATATATATATATATAAATATTATTTTATCGAGAAATAATATTAATTATTTCTGGGTTCATTTGAAATATGAAATCGATTTTAAAGACATTTAATAATAAATGGAATGTTTTAAATTGTATAAGATTAAAAAAAATACGGAAATGAACAGAATTTGCAATTTTACATGTACTTTTTCAACAAACATACGTGAATTATTTTGACATTTAAGAAAATAAAGTGTCAAATAACTGTTTAATATGAAACTTTCAGCTTTTCTTTATGTGTATTTTGTACCATGCTTTTTTGTAATAAGATCCAAATTCCACACATTGACACATTACTATTTTAAAACGTTAATTTTGTCTCCTTACAAATTAGTTATTAAATTAACGATGAAAGTATTATTCAAAATTTTCAAAAATACCTATAGTTTACTCACATAAAAATTTTTTGTAATTTAAAATGAAGTAAATATTTTTATTCTCTTGACAGAAGCTTACTATTAATAAATCTCTACACTAATTTATTTCTAAATTTAAAAAAAGAATAAGAAAATGAGTGTATAAAAATGTGTGTAATAAATAATATGTAATCTATAATAAAACAATCTAATTAAAAATAAATATTATTACAATATTGTAAGATTTTCCCTAATTTAAGGCCAAAATATTTTAATTTTGATAAAAAATAAATAAATAATATAATAAATTACGATATAAATATAATGCGAAAAAGATATTAGGACTGATAATTTTATGCCCATTCTTTATTTGTTTGATTAAACTATATATAAGATTGTGAAATAAGAAAAGTATTCCGAAACAACTTGAGGTGATTATAACATAATTAAATAAATGTAGGTGTATAGAATATAATTCTATATTTTTGAAATATAAATTCAAAAATATCTAGATTTTAATTTTAATAAACGATTAAAAATCTCGCATCTTGTCAGAATTTAAAGATGTAAACAGTTAAAGAACAATAACAATTTTTCTGATTTTTTTGTTATATTTATTTTTCTTTTTTTCTTTTAAGGTTAAGAAAGGTCTAAACTTATTAAAAAACATTTTTTTACAAATTATTCGTTCAGTAAAACATGAATAATTTTATAATTAAGTAGTTTTGTATTTATATTTTATATAAAGATAGATTTATGTTAAATTTGAGTTATATTTCTAAAAGTTTAATGCATTATCTTAACGATCGTCATTTTAGATCACTTAAATAACTTTTCCATTAATAGTTTCGACGCAAATATCATATCCAAAAACCATCTGCAAGTATTTTAAATGATTTATATAAAATATACCTGAAGATGACCTATGTGTCGAAATTTATAGGTAAAAATAGAAATTCCAGTGCTCTTTATGAATGAAAAGTCACAGGATAACATATTGACTAGTTCAGAGGTATAAAAATATATAATTATATTTTAAATAGCTTAATCAAAAGATTTTATTTTTAAATTAGTTGATGTTATTACTGTATCACTTGTCAAGTAATCGATTATTCACAAACGAATAATCGTTAGAATCATCTATTTAATATTCAATTAGTTTGAATTTAAATTATCAATTTTTTGATTTTAAATTCATATCAATACATGCAACACACAAGTTATAAGAATTATATCAATACTTGAGTTAGTGTCACCTGTGATTATATACTAGAAATATCAGTATTAAATACCATTTTAAAATCAGACTTTCTCACAAATTAATGAACTGAAATAACATTCATGCCATTTGAATTATTTTAAAATATTTAAATCAATAAACTAAAAATATACTTTCCCATAATATATCTGTGTATAAAAATAAAAAGAACATAAAACCATGCTGTGAAATTCATCTATTTTGCTCCATCAAAATGTCACGTTTTATAAGTTTACATGAAAATGAAGTGTTATCAAAACAGTCATAAATCGCATTAAATCATTTTTACAAACGTTCGCAAAAATCTTCCATTTTCCGCAAATATAATAAGAAAAAAAATTCTGACGAACATAAACCACACTCGTTACGCACTATCATCATATTACAAAAATATCTACGCTTTGCTCACTAAGCGACATCATATTAAAATCATTTCCCATTTCATTTCCGTTGAATCTGAGTTAATGTGATAAAGATTACCAGTCCTTACATAATTCATCTTATGAGAAAAGAAACCTGCCTCAAGATGATCTCATCTAATCCTCTAGTATTAAAAGCTCGGACCATCTCGTCTTTCTCGTGCCAGTCCATACAATATTCACGTAAAGACTATACATCTGACCAGTGCTGGACAAAACCGGTCTGTAAAGACACCATTATACCCTGATTTTTCATTCGAAAATTGAATTACCGTATACTGTATATTTCTTCTTTTTAAGTAGATTTATCCATATTGTATCTTTTTATTAATAAGCGTATATTTGAATTCAAAGTGGATTATATTGTATCATGAAAATGTTAAATCGTATTTTGTAATATCATCTACTTTTTATGACAAAAGTATTTTTAAATTAATAGTATCAATGAAGTTATTAAAAAAATGATACACGGAACTCTCACGTGCTGGAAGTCAAACTTCTTATCATCATTTTTTAAATACCAAATCGTTAATTTTCGTTAATGTGAATAAGTTTCAGAATATTAGGATTACGAGACAGTAATGCAGTATATAAATTGAGTAATTAAATTAAATATTTTTATCTTTATTCATCAGCTCCATTGATTTATATTCTATGAATGAAATAATTGTCTTATGATAACTAAAACTATGCTTCATAAAAATACACTGCATATGTATTATACTGCAAAGGCTCTCACCCTTCACTACATAAAGGGCAATAAAAACTGCTCAAACGCGTGACGTGTACGAGGTAGAGAGAGTAGGAACGTTTTCCACTCACTCTTCTCGGCTTCTTGTTGGGGAAAGCGTTTCACTTTTCGTCAGATCCCAGTAAATTTACGTTACCGCTGTATAGAAGTTTCACTTCAAAAATAATATATATATATATATATATATATATATATATATATATATTATGCTGTTCCACTCACTTTTATTTCGTAGATTATTGTTTTTAATATTCAAACAAATATATACAGCGTAACAAAATAATTGAAATAATTTCGAAAATTTTCTCTATAAAATAGAAAAACTTTATATCTGAACATCTAATCTATAGTTTAATTTTCACTAGAACTAATCACACTAAGAATTGATAATTTTATAGAAATGTTGAAATTCATCCTTTTCTTTATGTTTTACTACATAGTTTGTGATATACGTTTCTTATGTCTTATTTATTACAATATTCAGAATTGCCATTACTTAAATCCAGATTTTTTAAATTATATTGTTATTCATTTAAAAATAATTTAATGTCAAAATTTAATCACTTCTTTGATTAATTTTTAGTTAAAGAAAACTTACATTCCATTGAATGGATGACAATATTGTATAGGTAATATTTTATGAGTATAATAGCTGTTTTAAGAAAAAAATTACTATTTTAAATCATATTGATTTAATGCGTATTAGAAGTCTTTTAAATTTGTCTTCTATTTCTTATTTTTTTTTATTTTAGTGCTTCTTTTACTTAAAAATATTTATTTGCAAAGTTGTTTCAAATATTCTTTAAATGAATTGTTTTCCTTGCTTTTTTGGTGTTTTCAGTTATATTTAATAAACTAATTTGAGAAAAGAAGGGATTTTTCAAAATATTAAAGAACTGAATGAAAAGCACAAAATAAGTATTTATATACAAAAAGCATACAAAAAATTATTGAGATGTTAATGAAGTGATTAATGTTAGGTCTAATATGCAAACACGTAATATTTTTTAAGTAAGCACTAAATTGTTTCAAAGGTATAATGAACTTATAAGGCATCTGTGTTACAAAAACGGAATAAAACAAACATGCAAAGTATACATTAAATATTTAAAAGTCTAAACATATCTAAATTTAGAATATATGAATAATTAGAAAATAATGTTTCAAATAAATGTTAAGTTTTTGTTCATGAACATTATTTAGATAAGATTTCTGATATTTTTAAATTGTTTTAAAGCAATATTATAATAATAATATTGTTTAATTATACAAGTTTCTAATGCAAGTCTAAGATTTATTCATAATAATTAACACTGAGTTAAAATACATTATCGCATTTGGAAATAAATAATATTTAATAATAAGTAAAAAGTAATAACATGGCAATAAATAGAATTATATTTATTATTTTAAAATATGTTACATAAATTATCAAAATAAAATATTACAAAAACCTCTTTTAATTTAACGAAAATAAAATATTTAATAATTATTAATATTTTATAAATATTTAATAATATTTAAGGAAAGGTTAAATTGTAAATATAATAGAGAAAATAATATAATTATTAAATTATAAAAATAATTGAAAAATAAGGAAACTTCATTATCAAAACATATTCGAAATAATAAAATAATTCGAATTAGCCTGAGTATCTCTACCATCATTGGTTTACAATAATAATATCATTAAAAGAAAAAAATGAACTTTTTTAAATTATTTAACAATTAATTTATTCTTTTAAACAAAAAAAAATATTGAAATACAAAAAAGGAATACTATACATCGGTATCTATCCATATAAGGCTGTATATATTGTAAATAAGCTGTGTATTAACTAAGATAAACATTTTAATTGTATTAAATATTTAAAATGTATCTAAAGATATTTCTGAAATAAGCGAGTAAAATTTCATAGTAAATAATTCGATAAAATTATATAATGAACTAAGTTTATACTTTATTTTATATTTCATATAAAATTTTCAACATTCGAAAATCAATATTTTCTATATAGACGTTAAAACAAGTTGTTATTAGATAATATACTACATAAAAACTACCAAAAAATAGATTTTGAGTATAAAGAATATCATGTATATATATAGTCTAACATAGCAGACAAAGTTATCAAATATATTGCTTTTGTCTTAAAGGATAAAAATAGATTAGATATTTTCGATATAAAACGATGAATGTTTGTTTAATAGAATAATACAAGTATTACCATTGAAAAAATAACAAATAGAATAACAATGAATATTTTAAAAGTTACTAAAAAAGTTACTAAAATAAAAATACTGATAGAAAATTTAGGAAGAATTAAAGCAGAGCTAGTAATTATTAATATAAGATATTAAATTTCTTTTGATACATATATATATATATATATATATATATATATTAGGGGAATCCATAAGTAATCACATACTTCAAATTTACATACACATATGAGTCCAATTTATTTTATTATTTTCTAATCAATTACATATTCGCCATTATTATCGTTGACTTTTTTCCAACTTTTTTGTAAATTTTCATTTCCTCTTTTAGAACAATGTGCTAACTGTGATAAAAAATATGATTGGAGGTAAACTTGAACATGACTGACATTTCGAAGCTTTTTATTTGGAGAATATGTTCCATAGATTTAAAAAATTATTATCCGATTGCACAATATCGGGTGAATATGGCGAATGTGGTAAAACTTCCCAGTCAAGCTGCTTTATTTTTCTTGAGTTTTTTTTGTTGTATGGTGTTTGGCATTATCATATTGCAGTAAGACGCGTTTTATGTCAAAGAGAGCCGGTTGTTTTTTAAACAATTAATTATATAGCCGGTCTAATTGTTGGCAATAAACATTAGAGTTAATTGTTTTATCCGGTTTTAGCAACTCAAAATGAATTATGCTAGTGAGTGCAATCCTACCAAACGCACAATATCACTTTTTTCAATGTCAGGTCCAATTAAGACATAGATGTAAGTAGTTGGTTCAGAGAAATTCATTGATTAGTGCAATTAAAATTGCTGTTTAGGACACATTTCTCATCACCAGCGACGATTATGCCAAGAAATGGATCACTTCGTTGCTTAGTCAATAACGATATGCATATTGTTCATTGCTGTTTTTTTTTTGTATTCGGCAATTGATGTGGAACACAAATGCCTTGCCAAATACCTTTCCGATTTCATGAAGGTGTCTTTCCACTATTCACAAAATGTCCCCACAAGTATTTTAGCTATTTTTTGCATGATCAATCTTAGATCTGATTCAACCAGTGATTTTAAAGCATCTTTATCAAATTAAGCAGGTCACCCACTTCGACCACTATCAGATAGTCAAAATCACGACTGGAAAATTTTCTGAATTTAACTTCTGAACTAACTTTGGCTCTTATTGACCTTCAAAACATTCCTGTAATTATCATTATTTTTTTGATGCGGTTGATGAGTTAAATCCCCATCGAAAAAGAAACAATATGCAATGAAGTAAGCATTCTTCTAAAGATTGGTGCCCGCCATTTTGTTTTGGGATATTTGAAACTTTTTTTTATTGAAAAAAATAAATCCGCAATCTGTTTTACAATATACGACAACAAAACACATCTGCACTTGTCAGAAACTTAATCGAACTGAATCTAATTTAATTAGTAAAAAAGATTGACCACTTTATATATATATATACATATATATATATATATATATATTTCTCTTTATATATATATATATATATATATATATATATATATATATATAAAGAAATATTTTGAGTTGAATTCAAGACTTTTTATGTATTAAACATTTAATATATTTATTATTTAGTACTCTGACATAATAATAACCATTTATATAAAGTAAATTTACTTTTACCTGATAAATGATTAACTAAACCATACTTTTTGATTAATTTTGATTTCGTTTTATTAATAATTATTTGCATGTAATTTATTCAAGTACTGAATAATATTGGCAAATTGCAAATATAGAGATAAAATAAATTATATATTTTCTGAAATAAATGTTTATTGAACATATATTATGTTTACAAATTAATTTGATAACCTGTTTTATAGAAAATGAATGTTTATGGAAAAATGGAACAAATTTTTATTCTCAAAATATTTCCCATTATTTTATTTTACTCTATCTGTCAAGTAACTGATAAATCCCTTATCGGAAAAAAATACTAGCTTCGAATCGACAAAATTGTAATGCATTTTGTAACTTTTCCACTGTTTTAGCATTTTTTGCAAATTTTATGTATAACAGTTTCTTCCCCCAAAATTGAACAAATCATTATTGAGGCCTTGGCAGCATTTTTTTCAACTGGAATGCGAAAATTATGCATTGCCTAATATGCTGCTTTTCGGCCGCCATCGTATTCACTACTGTTTTGTGAGGTTACTGCCAACTGTTTGGTCAATATATATATATATATATATATATATATATATATATATATATATATATATAGTGTTTTTCAATGTTAAGGTTGACATTTCAAAATCCTAAAATGACGAGAAAATATTTTAATTTAAAACAGTTATGACTGATTCAATTTAAAAACACAGAATTCATTTTAACATCAAATAATTGTTATAAAGGACAAATTTTATTATTACAGATTTTGTAAAACACATTATTAATATTCTAATACTTGTCATCTCTTATCCAATAACAATTTCTTCCCCAAATAATAAATGTCTGATTTACCTTTTATACTGAATTTTGTAATTAAAGTTCTATTGAATTAATCTACAATATTTAAAAGTGTATCTTCGCTTAAGTCTAATTTCTCTTTTATTCTTTTTTATGAAACGGTTTATAATTATGTAAAAATATTTCCAATAATATTACGGCTTTAAAATAAATATTTAATATACTTTAATACTTAAAATTTCATGTTATTTAAGTGCTGTGCAAGGTACGCTATAAATAAAATGGACAATAAATTGTACAAGATTCTAAAGAACAAAATCTTTCTATAAGAATCTCTTGGGAGATTTCAAACAACTTGTCAAGACGTAGACATGAATAGCTTGTATTTTGAATTGAAAGAAACTCTCAAATGGACAGTGGAGAAAGGTAGATATTTAAAAATAAGAACAAATGTACTACGTTGAAAGAAACTCTACGTGTTATATAAATTTATAATGTGTGTGTGTGGGAGAGAGGTATGTGTTAAATATATACGTTTATTTTTCAATAATTGACCTGAAAATTTTAAAGTGAATCTAAATTATTCTAATTTATTTTTGTTAAAAGTGTATTATTTTCAATATTACTATAACGTATATTTGTAACCAAAGTAGCAAATAAACCTTTTCAAATGTCATTTATAACAATAATGTTTTTAAATAAATAGGAATTATTTAAAACGAATTTTTAACATAGACATGCTCTTTTTATGAACCTTAACATTTTTGAAAAAATACCTAGATTACATGAAATCAATAAAATAAATTCTTACATACTAAGAGAATATATATATATATATATATATATATAGGTATTACTAATTTTTTTCAACTTTAGTTATCTTTTTAATGTCAACTTTAATTGACAGTAAAATTATTTTTAAGCTTATTTCGCCACAAATCTCCATGAAGAAAATTCCCATGGGTAATTTTTTTAAGAATATTTAATTACTATAGTGAACAGAATAATATTTCAGTGTGTGTATGTATGTATATATATACATTTTTTTAAAGAAAATTCAATTAACTAAACGTTAAAAATCCCATATACGTACATCTTAATAATATATATGTATGTATATATATATATATATATACATTATTTTTATTTATACAGTACAAACTCAATTACTTACGTTCTGCATAGTTGATCAGATAGATTGGAAATATGGATAAACGTTTATATTGATACCATCCTATTTAGTAGATTTTAGAAAGAAAATATCTAAGAACAATGTTTCTAAAGATTTTATTAAAATAATCACGTGTCGGATCCACAAAAAGACAATACCGGAAGATTACAATTAAAATTATTTTTTCTTATTACATAATATTATAAATGTTTTTATAAACTGGAAGACTATAATACGAGTCTCAAATAGTTCCGACATTGTAGTAGAATTCACTTTTATAACTGAAATATTTATTCACTCCATAAACTACAACAAATATTTTTCGATTAAAAATATTTAGCTAGTTATTGATTATTTTTGATTGTCATTTATGTGCATTCGATATAGTTTTATAATTTGATTTTTTTGTCTGGTTATTACATATTGCTTGTACTAACATCATCAGCAATAGAAATCGTCATTGAGTAGATTGTAAATTGTACAGTTACTTACCATTTATAGCTATGCATCCGCATAAAACTTTGTTTTATACTTTATTATATATGGTTATATATATATATATATATATATATATATGGAAATGTTTTTTTGTAGGGAAAGACAAGTTCCAACTTATACTGACGTATATACGAGTATATTAGTATTTTGCCTTTAGTGCATGGATCTTTTCTTTCTTTCTGTTTCAGATAATGTCTTCCCTTTACCCAGTTATAATAAATATAATTTTTATTTTTATTTCAGTACTTTTTAAACAAATTTTCCAAATCAAATTGAGTTTTTCAAAAAACACTTTGTGTAATAATGTAAAGTAACAAAATGTAAAAATAATATTACTAACTGATGAACCAAAATGAACAAGACATTGTTCGAGTATTCTAGAATATTATAATATATATAAACTCTTTTAAGTTTATTTCAAAAAAAGTCTAAAAACTAAGTAAACATTGGTAGTCTGTAATACATTAACCTTTTCGAAAAAATGCACAAATTGTAGAAAATAAAGTGATCCTAAATGGATTGAGTGGATTGTATGTGTATATGTATATATTCAAGTTGAAATTTAATTATGAATTTAATAATCCTGGATTATATGATCCTTAATGAAATTTAATTTGGCTAATGTATTGTAATTGAACTAATAAACTTTATCCTTCAAATGGTACTTAAATATCACTATTATCCAACATCTTCAAGTTTACGTTTATTATTAAAATCTGACAGTAGAAACTTATATTTATTCAAGTTTGGTAATATGCAAATAAACTTGAGCTCAGGTCACCTAATACTACAATTTTCTATTTATATTAAATTTTGATAATTAAAATACATATTTGTTAAATATTTTTCATAAATATATACATATATATATATATATACTTATATGCGGGTATATATATATATATATTATTTGAATAAACATGTGTGTACATATATAAAATATATATTTAATACAACTAAAAGCTTGTACTTCATAACGAAATAAACATACGATTATGTCCATTTGAATGGTTTGTTCCATTGAATTTTAATTTATGATAATTGTTGTTGATCGTTTAATATGATATTTAATATATAAATAAATACATTTACGATATGCTGAATATTTTTATCTTAATAAAAATTTTCCGTAGATAATTATTTACAAATGGATGATTTCGTAATTGGTTTCATGAATAATAATGAAATTATATCAGAAATTATTTGTACATTTGTTAATAAAAAAAATATTTTATGGAAAAATTTTTATTAGAAATATATAACATATTTAATGATTTGTTATAGTCCTGTTAAACGTTAATAATCTATAATGGCAGTATAACATGTTTGTAATTTTAACAGTTATAATTTAGAAAAAATAAGATTATAATTTAGAAATATTCATATAGTTTCCATTCATGATACTTAACAATATGTCTAAGGTAATTTTAATTGTGACTTTATTTATAAAATAAAATTAAACTTATAAAGTCTTTTATGATTACGGATAAAATGAAAATAGCATTGACCGAAGAAGAAAATATAAAAAATTAACATATAGAGAGATTTTTTTTAAAATATATTGGAAACTAGGAATAACTTCAATCAAAATATTTATTACAATAGAAATCGCTACGAATGTCACTGATATGTCAGTTTGATACAATACTGAGGACACCTTGAAGGCTTCATTATCTCATGTCCGGTTTGGTCATCTCTGCTCTTCGACATCTCTCTGCTTCATGCATCGTCGATTCTTACGTTTCATCGATCATAGGCGTCAAGCTTTTCCTGTGGTCAGTGATTCAGAGAATATCGGATTTTCTCGGTAATTATATCGTGCTAACGTCACGTTTATAATGTTTAAGCATGAATTATGACAACGATATTGTTGAAAAGATGACATATTTATCCACTCAAGTTAAACGTCGTGAATTAGTTTTCCTAGAAATTAATAATTGTGTTCTTTACTACTTTTAATAAATATTATTCGACAATTAGTTGTTAAGCTATTTTTTAAAAAGTTTACACAATTATCTTAAACTTTTTTCAAATTGTTATTATGTAAAGTAACTCTAACGAAAAATACACTATTTTCAATTTCATATGTAGAAATTGAGATTTTACTTTTTAATAATATTCCATTTTATTTTCTCTAGCACAACTTAATTGAAAAATCTGGGCATTATTTAAAAGAATTTTATTTAAAACCAAATTTTTTTAAAAATTTAAATAGTCATTTTTATGTTTTTATACACTTTTATAATTTTATAGTATAATTTTTAATATATGTTTATTTTATGAAATGAACAAACCTGAACTTCTATGTAACTTAAACTCTTTTAGACTAATTTAAATCATTTAGTTATTATTTATTTTTGGAATGATTTGAAACAATAAATTAAAATTTCAAAGTTGTGTTTTAAGTTTACTCAAGTTTTTCAAAATTTCACTGAGGTACAATAAACTATTTAATTCTCTCTCTCTCTCTCTCTCTCTCTATATATATATATATATATATATATATATATATATATATATATATATGAAAAAATAACAATTTATTCATAATTAAATATCTTAAATAAATAAAATTGAAAATTTCCCATCTGTAATAAAGGTAAAGTATTCATATTTATTTTTTAATTAAAACTACTATACTTCTTTGATAATATACACTGATCTGATTCGTTTAATATTATTAGATTAATTTTGATGGTAAACTCCTATTTTCTATTTCTTTTTTGCTTTTGAAATATAGCAGACTAGTTATTTTTTTTCTTATCTGTATTCATTAAGTCTTACTAACTTAGAAGATTGTGAATTTTAGTCTAAATTCTAACGATTAGTTTCTAAATTGTACTACATTCCTAACAAGATAACATTATATACATATGTTCCTCGTTTTTTTTCCGAATATAACACGCACGTATCTGTTTCGTCTTTTCTTTTTTATTCCATTATTTCTATGTGCCTAGTTCGAATGACACATCTCTTCTTTGTGTTCTATTTAATTAAAAAATGTACTCATGATCACAGTCGGTCCAATAACTTTAGTCTTTTTTTACTGGATTCTTTTATTAAATATTAATACGTCACCTTTTAAAAGGACAACTACACATGGTTTTCTTTATATTGAAAAAAATACTGATATTTGAGTAAGTCTATATATTTTTAGTGACATAAGAAGTATATATTTTATATTTAATCAAGAACATTTTATTTAACGTTTTTGTATCAAATATTTGCATTTAAATTTTATTAAATAATAATTTAATACAATAATTTAAAAATAATTTTAAATTATATTTATTAGCAAGAAATGAATTTTATTAAATCTATGGATAAATTAATTTATAAATTGTCTTTACATAACATTTATAAACATTAAGTTTTCGTAAATATTTTTTTCACTCACTCCACAATTCCAAAAAACATCAAGCTCTAAAATTTTCCTTTATTGTAATAATCTGGGGATAACAGCAACGCCATTGAAATGCGCATAAATAATAATCAAAAATAATCAATAGTAAGTTACTGTACATTTTTGATCAAAAATTATTTTTGTGGTTTGTAAAGTGAATAAAACAGTCATTTTTGAAATTAAATTTAGCATAAATGCTGAAACTGTTTCCTAAGTCTAAGTTTGTTTTAATAATTACATGGAGAAGACACAAAGAAAATTTGTAATTGTTTAATTGTTAAAAATGATTAATTTTATAATAAGTTATAAGCACACATTCAATACATTTTTGGATATAATTATCATATCTATTATAGCAAATATTGCAGAAGTACATAAAATAACCAAATAGAAAATCAATATTAACTTGTTATTTGGTCAGACTAATTAGACTTAAAGAGGACGTTCGCTGCAAAATGATTGGCTATATGTTAAAGAGAGTACTGTTGGTCAACAACAAAGTTCAATCATACACTCCTCGCGCCCCAATAAACCTATTCAACACGTGAAACTATGAGATACTTTCCCATCCTCCTTATAGTCCTTTGAGGTTTAAAGGCGCATTGACAACTAAGGTCATTAGTCCTTATAGTCTTGATTAAGTGCAATCAATCTTCTGCATATTTCCCAAATTGAAGAGACATCTACACGATCTACGTATCTAAGCTGATGAATACTGTCTAGTGAGCACAAGAGACATTTTTAACCACCAAAACGTTCTTCGTTTGATCTGTTACTAGGAATGTCTCAACAGTCATGGTAACTTTATCAAAATATACTGAATGTGTTTCATAATCAAATCCATACATATTATAATCAAATGTTTCATAATCAAATCCATACAATTTACTTTAATTTATTTACATACAAAATGAAAAAAATTGAAACGACTTTAATTCGTAAGTTTATGTTCCAACATTTGGATGAAAGCAATAGCACTATGTATGTCCAGAAAAAAATCAAATATAACAACAGAAGTGAATTTTAGAAATATTTTTTTTCTTGATTTAAATTTTATTTCATTGCACTTCTGAAGTATTTTGCACCAACAAATAGAATATATTGAAAATCTCATTCTACACATAATAATTTTCTGTATAATTTTAAAAATTAAGTTTTCGTCAATGATATTGTTTTATATTAGTAAAAATGTTACAATGGATTTTTCTTTACATTTTTACATATAATAATGAAATATTATAATATTGATTGATTTTATTCGTGAAATAATTTTATATAGAATTTTTATTATTTATATTCATTAAATTTGGGCTTTTTTCATTCTGACTAAATATATTATTCACTACAAATAGTTCGTCACTATACAGTTTTGGAAATGTTGCTAAATTCACTTTCACATACATACTCACTTTCACTCACTTCGTTGAAAAGAAAAAAAATTCTGATCAAAAATGTTCAATTATTGATTATTTTTGATTGTTATTAATGAATGCTTGAATGGCAATGTCATCGACTACTAAGGTAAAAAAAATTTCTCTGTAACTTGATAAGCTAAGGATGATAAAATTGTCATCGAAACGCGCATAATTAGCAACCAAAAATGATTAATGAACATATATGAGTTTTATTAATCAGAAAAACATTTTTGTGGTCTGTGTAATAAGTGGAAAAATCATTTATGAAGTATATACATATTTTACTTTAATGTTTACTTATATTTTGTATTATATTAATTAAATTATGTTATGAAAATATTTTTTTGCTAAAAAAATATTGCTATAAAATAAAGTTTATTAGCATTTATTTTAATGAAATATTTTTAAACCTACAAGAAATACTATTAAAATAATTATGTAGTGAAAACTATCAAAATATGAACACAACACAATGTCGTTATGTAAAACTGCTAAACACTACAATCAGCGCTGGAAAACCAAGAGTAACTTTTCCACACCATTATCGCAAGTTTTTAATTGCATTGTTCATGAACAGCGAGATTTTCCTTTGTGATTAGTTGCCAAGGTCGACGGCTGACGGTTGAGATAATGCAAACTGCTCGAAAAAGCGTGCATGATTAATATTCAAGAAGCGGCGCGAGGAAAGTTAAAATAGTGGCTGAGATTAGATCAGCCATCTGTGAAATTGACTCGTGTACTAATTTAAAATTGCATCGTTAAGGTGCGAAGCGATTGCTTTTGCATAAGACGCGACGATGGCAAAAACGAAATCACATGCAGATTTCATATATTCATCTATGATTAATAATGTTGAAGCATTATTATTTCCTTTTGGCAAATTCGTAATCTCGGATTTTTCGTAATCCTCAGATAATCTTTTCGTGTATTCATTTTTTACTAAAATGTTATTTCACTTTTAGTTTTTTTTTTATTCCAATTACAATTATACATATAATGATTATAAGAACGCTGTGTGAACACAAAAAATACGTTTTAAAATTAGTATATTTTCTCTTCGTAGTTAACATGAACAAGTATAAATAATTACACAACATAAATATATTCTTTATAAATAATATTAAATGTTTTGAAAAGTAAAGCTCTTAAGCGTTCTTTCAAATATTAACTAATTAAATATAAAAACAGTTTTATGTTTAATTAAGTAGTTACCTGGTTTTATTTTGAAAAATTGTCTGTTCTAAGTTATTGGTTTATTTAAAATTATTTATATTATTAATATAATTGATTCAATTTTATTCTGGTTTCATTTTGAAAGTAATATATACATTAAATAATAGTATTTTATTGCAGTAGATCTGTTCGACCTTTTATTTATTTGTATGGTCACCAAGAACTATTTAACTTTAGTAACAGGTAAAGTACATATTAAAATATATTCTTACTTTTGTAAGAAAATAATTGTTTGTTATCGAAGATTTCCTGTAGATATATTTGTATTTCATACACACACACACACACACATATATATATATATATATATATATATATATATATATATATATATATATGTGGGAAGTAAATATATACGTGAATAAATAAACTTTTAGAAAAATGGTAAATCATAAATTGTGAAACCAGGTAATCGTAAAGAATGTAAAAATATCTGCTGAATTTTCAGAAAAAAGAACACAACTATTTTTTTCTTATCACGTATAGTTATATCGGAAATATTACTACATATGTATTCAAACGTAGCAACATAAACGTGATATAAGAGAAAGAAAATTGTCCGCCCATTATTTCACATTTCTAGCGTTCTCCTGCAAAGTGGATCAGTTTTCTTTGACCATTATGCCACTTTAATAAAATTATATATCAAAGAGTACGTATTCCGCATAGAATCAGGTTATATCAAACAAATACATCATGGACTTAGTATTGTAACGGGTTACAAATGAAAAGATACCGACTTGCATAGAATGAAGCGTGCATCTGAAAACTAAACTCGACATCGTATAACAAACATTAATATCAGCGTATATAAAAAGTCATATATGCAGTTTATTATAAACTTCCGTTCCAACGAACGATATAATTCAAATTGTAACTCTTGTCAGAGTTTTCCATATTTCTTTTCAAACTTAGTTCATTTCTTGAAACTTGAGTTTTCTTTGACGTAAGATACTTCACTATTTCTTTCTCTTTACGTACATTTTGCCGTCATATATTTTTTCTGCCTTCGGCGTTAACGATCTAACAAATAAAATGACATGTTTTATATGAAAACATGTTTAAAAGGGGCGAATTTGTTTGGAGACATTTTAACAGATATAAATTAAGAAATATATTCTTTTAAGGACACTTTTTTGCAATAAAATTCTTTTCGATTATTAATTTTAACAAATTTATAAATAGAATAAAATCGTTTTTAAATTTGTATTTTCTTTAAAAGTAGGTAAAATAACCGATTATATCATGGAATCCCTTTTTTCTAAAGTGTACAATAAAACACTTAATTAATAAATTTATTTATTTTTAAATTTATGCAATAATTTCAAAAACTTTTATTGTTTCTGTCAATTTAAACTTGTTTTTGATTACATAAATTAAGTGTAATTGCGAATCAAACATTATATATATATATATATATATATATATATATATATATATATATATATATGTAATAAGCACTTAAATGAGGAAATATAATAAATAAACAATCTAATATATGATAAGAATCAATTACACTTATTAATAAATAACTAATTATTATTATCAGTTATTATACACAAAAATCTATAAATGCAAATCTGTAAATGTAAATTAACACATGAAATATTGAAAAAATACTCTTAGTTTCCATTTTTGTTTCTTTTTTCTTTAAGGAAGTTAAAATTATTATTAGTTAGATCAAGTTATATTAGGGAAAGTAAGGTCTAATTAGGTCACTGTAAGTTAAAAAATGTTAGGTTATATTAGAATAGGTTATATAAAATTAAATCAGGGTAGATAAATTGATTAATTATTAGAAAATGTTTTAAAAAATGTAGAATAACGTAAGAATGCATGCATGGAGTATATACATAAATTACATTTTTAGTTTTCAATGTCGGATTAAATCAAATAAAGTTAGGTTTGGTAAGGTCATACTAGATTAGAGTAAGTTATAATATGGTTTTATCAGGTTAAATATTATTTTTAATGATTTCTTTGTTATTTACAAATTATTAAAATAAGAAACGTTGTCAATAAAATATTATTATTGCATTATGCTTTTATATTTTCCACATTGACTTTATACACAATAACTATTGTATACTTCAGTTCGTCCTACTTTAAAACAAGAATTTTTCATATTGAAAACTAAATTTTGTTATTGTATAATTACTAATGAATGTACATTAGTCCCTAATTATACACATTAATTATTTCTCTTAATGGTATAGAACAAGGCTGGGAAAATTGCATCTCGCGAGCCGCATGCGGCTCTCAAAGCATTTTATTATTATAAGTTATTGAATTGTCTAAAAAAATATATAATATATCTGTACTTTCCTATGTTTTATATACAAATATAAATATAAATATATATCTATATATATATATATATATATATATAATTGTTATTTTTTTTTCTAAATTAGTGGGTTTAAATTTATTACATTTCCAACTATTATTTTTAAAAAGTATTGTTTTCTTCTTTAAAGAAGTTATTTTAATGAGTATTGAAATTTAATAGAAAAATAATGATTGATACTAACTAAAAATAAATCATGTCTCATAAAATTAAATGAATTAAAAAAAGCAGAGATAATCGTTTAAGTAAATAAATGTTTTACACTACGACCAATAAGATGACTATAAACATACATACACACACACACATACATATATATATATATATATATGTATATATATATACATATATATACATATATATATATATATATATATATATATATATATATATATATATATATATAAAGTACATGTAATGTACGAACGGAGATTGTATATTTGAACACAAAAAAGATCAACGGAAAGAAAAATAATTCTTTTATTCGTTTTGACACGAAAATATTGTCGGTTTCATTTTTTGTATTAACAGTGATTAAATGGAAAAGTTACTTTGAGAAATGAAAGCTTTCATTTCTTAAGTGAGTTTGTAATTGTGCAAAAGTTTTTTTCTCTTTTGACAAGGTTATATTATTTCTTATGTTGTTATTAATAAGTAGTTCAGATATACAGAATGTTGTATATTTTTTAATTATTTATATTTATTTTAAATAATAAATTTTCTTTTTTTATTGCCTTAATTTGAAATTTTTCACGAAAACATATATTTTTTTATTTTTTATATATATTTACTTTTAATATATATATATATATATATATATATATGACTGTTTTTTTATTTTATTAATATTTAAGTACCTTATATAAAAAATGTACACTTATATAAAAAATGTGCTTTATATACATTTTTAATTTCCATATTTTAAAATCTAAAAACTTTCAATTTTCAAGCTTAGTTGAAGATACTTTTCCAATAATATATTTTCATATTTACTTTTACATAAAAAGAAAATAAATTTAAAATTTTTCTTAGTTTCATAAAAAGAATTTCTGAAAATAATTTTCTTTTCAATTAAAAATAATATAAAACCCCATTTTCATTTTTCATTTGTAACAAATTATTTACTTTTTTTTCAAGAGTACATGATTTGTTCATGTTTATTATACTATTTATCATAATAATAATACTTTTATCATAAAAATAAATTAACCACTGTTTTAAAGAACACCCTTTTTCAATTTTAAAAGTAGATTTTGATTTTAAAATGTCATATTGGATTTTAAAGATATTTTTATACAATATTAAATATTTTTTGCACAGTTCAGAAGAGAGTAATATATTTCATTTATAAACAAAATTCTACAATTTTGTAAATTTTATATCATTACTGTTTATTTAAACTAGTATTTTCAATTTCTTTTTATAACTTTTTATTAAATATGTATAACTTATATATATATATATATATATAACTAAGTTATAAATACATATAACTTAAGTTTTTTTAATTAGTTAACTTTATATATTTTTTTATTTATCCAAAATTTAATACTATTTTCAAATAGTGAATTGTAACCTTAGATTATGACAATAATAATAATAATACAGAAAATATTTTATTTAATTTCATTTACCACATTATTCGTAGCATTTATGATAAAGTTGTAATCATAATGATTTTAATACTTCTAATTCAACACCGCTTTAATGAATTCTAGCATTGACATATAATTAATCTTAGTGTTATTATCTACCATCACTGCATCGTTGAATTTTCATAGACATTTTACTCTCCTTGTTAAATTTCTGAAATATCAGTATCATTCCTAATCTGTAAACTTTATTGATTTTTATTCCAATAGAACCATTCATTCACATATTCAGCACTCAATAATTAAAGTCATCAATTTGTTTAAAGTTTAAATTTTCTTTATGTTGTCTGTTTCTTTGTTTTCTTTTGTATTGTTTCCTGCCATCCTAATGGTAGTAATGAAAACAAACATTTTCTGCTACCAACTCTGTTCTGTAAACAAGTGTTATTGTTTATACACCTTATCCATATTCTCTGGAGAGTTTTTCTCAGATTATTTCCCCTTATACTTATCAATTATTTCGTAATTTTTTTGAATTGTTAAGATCATTTTTTCATTTTCTTGCCATTTCACTAAATATTGAAACATTTCCAAAGAAACACACCTCTCAATAATGTAGCATGCAATAGATAAATTAATCTAATAAATATTCGGTTTATGGAAAACAAGCATGTGGGATTAGTTTCTCTAAAAATTTTTTATTTCTAAAATGTCAGATATATTAATACTTTCAGATAAAATTTTTAGATATTTTTTTATGTATTTTTATAATCTTATACTTTTTCAAACTTTTTATATGATTTATGTTAAAAATGTTGTCTTGTAATACTTAGATAATTAGTAAGACAGATAAACTTCATACGGATAATTGGGCTTTTACTACATTTGAAATCATATTAAAAAATGATAATTACTAAAATAAAGAACATAAATATTTAACATATTAAGGGGTGCAATGCAGCAGACAAACGTAAATACACAATGCTTATTACAAACAGTTTACTAATTCTCTATCAAAATTTCAATAATTAGATATTTGTTTTAACAATTTTAGTGTGTAAGATAAGCCAAACGTAGGTCAAATATGCAGCAATTGTTTTGAATATCTGAAAAAAATTCTACATTACTTTTAATCATATCGTTGCCTGTTGCATTTATAAATGAAAACGTATTTATTAAATTAATTTTCATTTTTTTCATGATATTATTAAATATTTTATGATTGTGATTGGTTTTTTAAAAAAAACAGTATCAAAGTAGAATACTTAATTTATTCTCTACCTTTAGCATTATTTCATAAATCATTAACACTGACAACTTATAAGTTATATGTCTAACATTTTTATTTGGCTTAATGGAGAAGAAAAGAAAAATATTATATTTTTTAAAATATTTTTATTTACTTCTGCTAGTCTTTTACTTAGTTACGTTAATAATGATTTAATGATTTTTACTATAAAATAAATATATAAAGTAAATAATCAAAAACTATATATATATATATATATATATATATATATATATATATATATATATATATATTCAAAGATTACAATTGTATCGTTCTAACTCATTTTAATCACCAATTATATAAATTACACACTCTGATTTAAACTTATGACACACGAATCTATTGTACGAACTCAACAGTAACGACCATTTAAAGTGCAGAGAAAATATCAATTACTGTAGTATTTATAAAGGTTCCAACTAAACATTATCCGAAATTCACAACTGACATACGTTTTTCATTTCAACGTCATAAACCATTTTAACTGTAATTGTACGAAAGCGTACTATGATATTTATATAATGGAAACATTCTAGAAGCATAATAAACCATTAAAATATGCAAGTGGCTCTGGGTTTTGAGCTATGGGATTACAGATGCTGAGCTCTCACACGCGTATCTGCTACACTGATACTGCTTGACCGACCTCGAATAAGTAGTGAATACGCTGGTGGACACGGATATTCGAACCATTCATGTTTGATGAATGACCATCGCCCTTCGCAACGATAGACACTATAATGTTCTTTGCTCGCACTGAAACCTGAACATTCGAAGCAACCGAAGCGGATTAAAACTATTCCACACCAGCAGTCTTTATTCAAACAGTAAAATTTCCAAATGTTTTATATAAAAATTTGATTGCGTAACATTTTAATAAAAATTATTTAATCACAACTTGGCACTTTTAGTTTCTGTTAATATTATATATTAGTTATTTATCTCCTTCAAAATTATATATTATTTATTTTATTGTTATTTGTAATTATATTGAAAGAGCGTTGATAGTACTTTTAATATAATAAAAAAATAATGAATGATTATACATGGATATAAGTAAAAATATTAAATAATTGTACTAGAAATAAGAAAAATTATAATTCTTGATCATAGTAAAAATTTTTTTTGAGTTATTTCCTCCTAATAGTTTAAATTGCAAAGATATATTTTTTTAATCAGACAATGAACCGACAGAAATATTTAATTGCGTTCTAGCGTCCAGGCGTTTTTGAAATTTGTTTAAATTTATTCGAGATTGTTAATACTAATTATTAAGTTAATTTTTCAAATGCGAATTTTAACAGAAAAGCTAACTAAGTTTGTCAGTGAACTATTTCATCATACAAGCTAAATAAAATCACAAGTTTATAAATTATTATTTATTTTCTCTATTTTATGTGAAACTAAAGAAAATTACAATAGAAAATTTATTTTTAACTAACATCTAACCTCTTTCATGAAAATAAGGAACATGGTTTAAAAACTAAAAAAGTAAATATATATATATTATATATATATATATATATATATATATATATTGAGAGAGAGAGAGAGTGGGACAGAGAGAGAGATTCCATTTAGGCTTCCACACAAAAGTATTTTAAAAATTCAAAAATTAAAAAAAGCATGTTGTTCCCCTTTTAGTAGTTCAGTTCAACCGTATTTAAGTATTGAATTAAACTAAAATACTGAATAAAAAATAACAACTTTTCTTAACCCCTGCCCTAACTTTTAATACGTGCATGTGGAAGCCTAAATTGAATCACCTTATACGTTAATATATATATATATATATATATATATACACAAACACACACACACATATACATATATATATATATATATATATATATATATATATATATATATATATATATATATATCGAGAGAGCGAGAATATTTAGAGATATAATTTTAAAACCATGTGATAATAAATTTGTAATAAAATTTCACTATAAAAAAATTCATTTAAAATAAACTTTTTATTTCAATAAAGAATTAGATAACATATAAGTTTCTGAGCAAAGTATTTAATAATATTAATTAGATTAAAAACCTAGACAACATATTAAATGTATTATATAAATGAGTTCTTTGAAGGTAGCTATAACATTTTGACTTTACAAATATACTCACATACAAACACACTTACACACGTATATATACATATACATATATATATATACATACATATTTATATATATATATATATATATATATATATATATATATATATTTGTGTTCGTATGATATACTTTGTTACATACATATGAATATATTTAAATGTGTGTAAATTGACTTCATCATAATTACGGAATATAAATTTAATTCTAATTAACAAGAATGTCAAATTAAACGATACAGTTACGCATTTAATTATATTTAGTTAATTTTACTCATATCATCACTGCTTTTGTGGTATTGTCAAGCTGTATTGTAATATGTGACAATATCATAACGTTAATTCATATTCCCTGCCTAAGATTATTTTTAAATTATATTATTGCATATCATAACATTTGAATATGATTATTACATTTGTATATATCATAATTAAATTAAAAATTTAAATATACTGTTGAGTTTCCCCAAAGTGTATATTATATATATATATATATATATATATATATATAATATAAAAGAAATATTATATATTATAAATCTTAAAGATAATTTAATATAACAGTAAAAAATATAAAAGAAAACATATAATAAAGAAAAAATCATCTACTCATCTCATATACAATTTTTATATCCGTTACAATAAAATTAGGAACAACATAAGTAAAATTATTCTAAATACAATCATCAAACAATTTCCATTAGATCGCGAAAGAAAATAATCAGGCCAAGCGAGGACTGCACCTAAACAAATCAATTTCTTATTAGTTATATCAAGCGTATGACAGGAAAAGTTGGCAGAACGAGGGCTGGGACGTGTAAAGGAGTTGTGCAAAAGTGCATGCTTCATTGGTTCCAACTGTTAGTTCCTCCGCCTAGTTGATTTAAATCTTTCAACGCCAAGAATTGCTGGTCCTAACAGTAGCTCCAGTAAAGTGTATAGTAAACGGAAGCCAGACGAGTTTCCCTTCTGCTGCTTGCTACTAGGCTATCGGTTCATTGCACAAAACATCTGTGTCCAGTTTTCTGAAACGAATGTTTTTACGTTCTTTTTTTTCTTTCCAATCACTTCAACAACAGATATATGATTTCATATACAAGTTTAACATTAATATATAATATTCCATGTATATAAAGATACGCAGATAAAAAAATATACATCCGCATCGAACATATCCGTATTGAAATCACCCATACATTAAATAGTATATAGATACAAAAAAAATAATATATAGAAAAGACTCTACAGTAAATTACAGTTTACATTATAAATTTATTAATTTAAACAAAATCATGATATTATTAAAAAAAAATCATATTCATCAACATTATTTTCGAAATAATATTTATATATTTTCTTCTTAAAGAAAAGAAAACAAATTTCCGATTAAACTAGAATATAAATAAATGTGTTTTTTCTTTTTATTCAGTATCATATTTTAAAATAAAAAGTTTTCAACTAGTGGTTGAAGTAAGCAAAAAACGAATCCATAAATAATGATACAATATATTTTCATTTGCGTCGAAAATGCATTTCTGAAATTGTATCATAAATCGAAGTCACTTTTTTATAAAAAGTCAATACAATAAGGAAAACCGAAACGAATGCAGTTTATCTTTATTTTTATTTACAGTTCTATATTTTGCATCCTTAAACATTTCGATATATGAATTCACACTTACATATAAATCACTAAGATTTATATTTGAATTCTTGAAGACAGTTTTATATATATATATATATATATATATATATATAAATATATATATATATATATACTACTTATAAAAAAACCTTCATCATAAAATATCGATTTTAAAATATATCGAACGTTATTAAACATGCTTGATGTCCGAATACAATGTTCGATATCCAATATCCGATTTCTAATAATAGTTGTACTGATACAGTTATACGAACGTGATTGGACTACATTGTTGCATAAATTCTGTAAACGCGTCTAAACTCTCATTCGTATTGTTCGAACAATATATTGTCCCTTTCGCAGCTATTATCACCGTTCCAGACAATTCTGAAATTGTATCGCTACGTTCAGAAAATAAAGCCAAACATGGAATATTGATCGATATTGTCACAATTTTCAGTGAACTTTAAAATGTCGTTTTTAATCACAATGTATTTTTTAAAAAAATATATATTTTGTTTCATTCTACAAGTGTTAACAAAAACATAAAATATCTATGAACATGATATAAATAAAAAATTAAAACATAAACAAAGCCGAACAAACGAAATGAATTATTATCATAGAAATTCAATTTTAGAAATAGAAAATATACAATGGACGTGTATTAAATATTTGCAAGCATAATAATTACACACAAAAATCAATTCTGTTGTAATCATTATTTCCATGCCTGTTTCATTACTAACGATAGTAAATTCAATTTTAGTTTAAAATTCAATTCAATGAGTAGTTATTTCTGTTCACTGATATTTTTTTTCAATCTACCCGAAATAATTACATTGTAATTATTCACTTTAAATGAAAATAATATTTGACATTGACTCATATTAATAATAACTCTATTTCAGATCGTCCAGAATAAAAAAATACATGTTTTCAAAAATTGTGGGACTTTTAAAATGTTATTCATAATTAAAATAATCTTTTATTATAATTTGATACTGTTTTTTTATAAGGAAAAATCAGAAAACAGAAGTTTTAAATCATTTAAATTGAACGAAAAGAAAAACCTTTTCCAAAATTGATTTGTACAGTTATTATATATATATATATATATACAAGTATATATATATATACATAAATTATATATATATATGTATACATATATATACATATATATATATATATATAAATATATACATATATATACATTATATATATATATATATATATATACGATTTTTTTTATAATTTACTAAAATATATATGTACAAGGACTTGTAGACACAAGTACAGTATTCGTATAATAAAGGTATTTACGAGATCCTTGTATATCCTCGTATAGACGAAGATTCTCCTACTTTTAGCATGTACAGTAATATACTGTTTTCTTTTACGTTCCTGTCTAGATTTGAACTTCAGTTCTTCTCGTTGGTAGTAACGTTTATTCAATATTTTACACAGATACGTACCAATGAACCTTAAATAGATCCTTTATTATACAATATTGATATCCGTTCTTATTAAACCAAACATTCAGACTGTATTGTTATAAATATATAAGCGTTTTCGTCCTGACAAGGTAATCAATAGTATATATATATATATATATATATATATATATATATATATATATATATACATATACATATATATATATATATATATATATATATGTATATACGTAATACCGTATATAAACGTAAAATAAAAAAAATAATATTCATAACCGCATTCAAAATTTTAACTATAAAGCAATGCCAATAATTAAATAATTATTACAGTATTCAATCTACATTTCGATACCACATAAGAAAATTTTATTGAATTTTATCACATATTTTCCTTCAAAATTAGTGTTTTATAAATATGTGGTTCTTGTAACAGTATGCTGGGTACACAACAAATAATCAAAGAAACAATAAAAAAATCAACGAACATATATTATGTTCTGTATATATCACCCTTCCGAATACTCCTTTTATTTTAATTATAACATAATTTATAATATATGTGTGTGTGTGTTATATATATATATATGTATATTATATATATATATATATATATATATATATATTATATATATATATATATATATATATATAACAGTCTAAGAAAAATCTAATTAGGGTTATTTATCTCTGAAGTCTTAAATTTAAATATCAACGTGTTTTACTTTCTTAACTAAAAAAAAACTAAACTTTCTACACACTTAAATATTCGTTTTGCGAAGAAAGTTTAAGCCTCTCTTTTTTGATTGATTGATTAATTAAGATTGTAGTCTCCGTCAGCATCTAATGTTACTAATACCCTTTAGTTATCGTCACTCAAGTTAATGTACAAGTAGTCCAAAAGTTCGTATTGCTTAATACCATTCATTAGTCTTACTTATTTATTTTTAATGAAAAATTAAGTAAATAAATTCAAGTTAATCTTCGTTAGGTATTGACAATTATAAACTTTTTCCAAAAATATATCAAGTTCAATTGAAACTTACATTAAGCATTCTTTTCATTTTATATATAATAAATAAATATTAAAAAAGAACTTCCCTCTGACTTTAAATAACAGTTAAATTTGATAAATAGCATGTATTATTATAAAATATCCCAATAAACTAAATCAAATAATTAGCTTATAACAAACCTTTCTTCAATATTCAGGTTAAGTTGTGTTAAACACAATCTAAACAAATTGATTTTCATTAGTCTAAACCATTCTTTTCAGTTATATTTAATTATTTATCTTAGATGATGTCTTAAATAAATTTCAAACGTTAATTATTATTGCTTAAATATAAACATTATCCATATTTATAATTTTATTTTTTAAAAAATAAATAAAATTTACACAAATAAATAAATGAGCTTAACCGACGAATCGGCCCGGTAAGAGTAAAACAACAATGAAGCTCAGATTTACAAATAACGTTACAGATAATAACATAATTATTAAATAAAATATACCTCTACATCGACATAAAAATTATATATATATATATATATATATATATATATATATACATACATATATACATAAAATATTATTCGTTTAAATGCGGAACGTGGTTGGTGGTCTCACAATAAGAACACCGACCATAAGGGATTATAAATTTGTGGCTAAAAATTGTTAAATCATTCCTCAAAACATAAAAGAAATATTTAATATATTCCTAGAGAAATATATTAAAATTAAAATTTCAATATATAATTATTTACATTTAATATGAAGATAGTAATCATTGTTCAAAATATTTAAATTATATATATATATATATATATATATATATATGTAAACATATATCCTTTTCTCTCTCTCAATATATATATATATATATATATATATATATATATATATATATATATATATATATACATATATATATATATATACACGTTAGTCTAAATTCGTTATATCTGTGAACACTGATATAGCTATTTCACAGTTATTATAAGAAAATGTTTATATTGATTTCCTTTGCATATTCAAACACTTACTTTTATATGGCGATGGTTTAATGGATATAATGAATAAATGTGTTCGTCTTTAATAGTTGTGTTCTTTATCTAATTGGTAGTATATCCATTTTTTGAACAAATAAAATATATTCTATTCATTTTCAAATATTTATCAAATTACAAACTGTCATTCATTCCTTCATTCGCAACATTATTTTACAATCAATTAGTGGTTGATGGATTCAAGCTTTAAACTTTTTTAATAAAAAATTTGTTGAATTACTGATCAATGTAAGAGATAGGAACTCAATGAAAATTCTTAATTGTTGATGCTATTAAATTATTGATAGAAGCCTTAAACAATATTTTGACTACACTAATATGTGTAACATAACTTAAGATACCAATAGAATGACATAGAAGAAACAGAAAAAAAGTCTATGTAGAATTTACCAATTGATATAACGAATAATAGTTACAATGAATAATATTTTGTTCAGTACTATTCACTATATCGATATAAATTGTATGTATACATATATATGTATATCTATATAATATATATATATATATATATATATATATATAAATATATATATATATATATATAAACATTTGTTTATGAAAAAGTATTACTTAACTTGTTTAAACATAAAAAAATATATAAAAATTATGTGTTCAGTTATGTTTCAGTTTAATGAAATAATCCTGCATATTTTTTGGTGTCATTTTTAAATTATTAATTGATATAAATTATTTGATCAAATAAGCGGTATAAAGTTAGCTTAATGTCTTTCTCTAATATAAAAAAAATATACGTACACGGTACAAAATGTAGTTATAAATTTAAATTTTACAGTTTGTAATTCTATTTTCTCGTGAGTTTTAAAAATGATGATTAATAGTATAACTTCAAACGAAATTAATTTATGAGTTATGTAAAAATCAGTGTGGACCACATAAAAGGCACGTTGTTTCCGAACCGTTTTTAATATGGCATAAAATTACATTTTCATGGAGCAAAAGTCGTTCTTTTAGTTGGTAATGTTGTGTTCAACTATGCTTTTAGGGTACTGTAAATGAATGCTTAGGTACAACAACGAGTGGAATTCGGTATTGGTGAGCGAAGCCAATAGCGCCGGCGTGCTAGTGTCGGTTAATGCCTAGCTGGGGTCACGAGGCCGCGGGCGACAACCCAACTTACGGGCTTGGACATTGATTGATGACTGGCTCTTGGCGACGCGTGTAGCTTTTTCGCTTTGATAAATACTCTGAAGACATTTACTTTGGCGAATCAAAACACTTGAGAATGTCGTCACTAGACGTAATGATATTCCGCTGATCGAACAGACTATCCGGCTTAGTTCCGACTTCCGGAAGATGTTTTTGATTTACGTCCGTTCACTACTTTTTTTCGTCGAATGCAAAGAAGTTTAAAATCGCTGTGGGTACGACGTTCGTATTGAGAGGGCGTGACAGATAAATCTTTCAAATTGGCATACGTTATCGTAACTTGATATATAGGTAAACTGAAATATTAGTTTTGCCAAAATGTACATTTCATTTCAGAAATTGAAAAACATATTTATATTTATTGATAACTGAAATATTGAAACATTTTTTTCAGTTGAGATAAAAAAATGTTTGTTAATAATTATTAGATTTGAAGATTTTTTTAGAATTGATATTTTTTACTTTTATATATATATATATATATATATGTGTGTGTGTGTGTGTGTATTGAAGTCAAAATGCGAAAACATAAAATATACGTTAAACGACCATGAAGCCAAAATAATAATTAATGAGTTTATTAACCTATGAAAAAGTTAAGAAAACAAGAATGTAAATTCGAAAAAATACATAGGGTAATTTAATTTAAGAGTAATATATAGGGTAATTTAATTTAGGCTTCCACATGAAATTATTAAAAAAAGGCGCAGGGGTTAAGAAAAGTCATGTTCTTTTTTATTTAGTATTTTAGTCCAATTCAATACTAAAATACAATTGAACTAAAATACTAAATAGGTCGATAACATGTTTTTTTTGTGTTTTTTTAATACTTTTGTGTGGAAGCCTAAGTTGACGCACTCTATATAATTATTTATTTTGGTTAATACATTATCAAAGACAGGTCATTCAATGAAAAAAACGAAAAACCAAATGTTCGATAACCGATTGTTGATACATTTTGATTGTTATTTATATTGACTGCATTATTTGATAATTTTCAAGCATTTATTCAAGAATATTTGATAACTGATTGTTGATAAATTTTGATTGTTATTTATATAAACTGACAGCATGATTATTGAGTGTAAAAATTGCGATTGCAGCAGTCGTAGCTGGAGCGTCATACTAATTAGACGTTGCTTAGCTGCTCTCATAAGTGTATCTTTTGCTCATTATACTAAAAGATCATTTTTTGCTCTCGACTTTTATTTGAGTTCTTGAATATATTTACCCATCAGAATATTTTATTAGTCCCTATTAATAAAACATCAAACATATGTCTTGAACGTTAAAATAATTCACCGACTATAGAAAAGTGATGTAAAATGTATTACATAATTTTATTTTCGTACATTAATAATAAATATTGACCTTATTTTCTATATTTCAAAATTGAAGATCAAATTTTATCGATTGCTTATCAATATAAACCAAAATTGATACTCCACTAAAACAATTTTATAAGAACAAGCATATTACATATGACGCTAATGGTTTTTTACGATTATTTCATATTTTATATCAGCAAATACATAGTTTAGTGATGATAAAAGCGCATATTTGCTGATTCAGTGTATAACAAAAAACAATAAAAATCCATTTGCGAGGCATGACACAGAAAATTTTTACAATTTTAGTTTGTCACATTATCAATCGATTCATTTACTATCTTTAATTTTTTAACTATTAAAATAAATAGTTTAACAAATTAATATTTCACTTGTGTTATATACTATAACGGTTTTCATATTTATTCACATTATTCATTTTAAATCCAAATTATTAATTTTATCTACCTGTCCTATTATAACAGAAAACAAAATGTATACACACTTATATATCAATGATCATTTCCATCTTACAATTTTCTTGCAAGTGTGCTTAATTATAGATTTTAAAGCCTCTTAAATCGAGGTAAGATATAGATATTTTATAGTCAGATATAGATATTTTATAGATGCTTTTCCAGTATCTTGAATTCTTCTAGATATTAATTAATTTAATATTAATTTAACACAACAGTGAATCAAAAATTAAAAATTCGTGCTTTATATTTTATAAAATTGAATGACAAAAAATTTTTCTATACTACCATTGTCCTTTAAAATACATTTTATATGCCTTTTCTCTTATTATTATATAACTTTAAAGTATTAAGACAAAAACTGTACATTGAAAATTTTGCTATTTACTTAACTGAAAATTACTTGTAGATTCTATTCTTTCTACATCGATCTAATCATAAATTATATGTATAATTACATATCATATAACACGTATATTATAATATTTTAATTATAATTAGTTATTTTTTCTCTTTTATGATTCAATTCAGCTGACCAAAAATATGTTTAAAATTCTAATTTTTGACAATAAATGATACATACCTTTAAATTAGTTTCTTTGACTATTTTAAAATGTTATCTCTTGTATCTTATTTTTTATTCAACTGATTGTAAATATATTAACCACTGCAAACTAAATTTAAACTACTACAAATAAACAAATAAAGAGAACAAACGTATTACAGTAGGAAAAAAATCATAAGAATTAATTAACTCAATACTTTGAGCCAAGCATAAATAATAAAACATGATTTGCACTAAAACCATAAAAAATTGTATTATGTAAATTAATTAACTTTTGATGATGAATATAAGAGATAACCAATAAACAAACACGTTAAAAATGGATGATTTCAGAAAGTGCTCTTAAATAATTATCTGATATATAAAATTCAATGTTTATGATAGACGTGAAGAAATATATTATGTATAATAAAAAATAGAATATTTAGATATTACGGGTGTAAAGTAAAACTAAGAATATCATATGGTCTCTCATAGTATACAAATCGATACCTAAGGGCAAGAAAAAGAAGAGATCAACTAGAAGGAGTAGATCAGAGGGATTAAAGAAACTCTAGGAAACTGAGGATTAGAGGACGAAGCTGTACAAGGCAGCAGGAAATAGTAATTAGGTATCAGTAGGTGAAAATCAGTCGTATAATCCAAACAGTAGGCAAACAAATGCTGACATTTATATTAAAAATTGATTATAATATCAGTAAATAAGTATAAACTACAGAGTACAAATAATGTATACTAAAAAATCTACAATAATAATTTAAAAAAAAAATAATATTTCATGTAAATTTTTACACCCTGAAGATGAATAATTTACTAATGAATCGATTTAAGTTAAAACCTTTTTTATGTGTGTATCATGATCAAAAATCAAAAATGAAAATTATTCAGTTTTAAAATTTCCACAAAAACATCTTTGTTTTCTCAACGTTTCAATTTTTATACACCTAAAATGAAATATGTGTTTAAGTGGAAAAATAAAACATTTTTGATAAATTTTTTTTGTAACATATATATGTATATATATATAAGTTTTAATGTGTGTGTTTACTTAATTATTAATTGTTCTTACCAAGAACAACGGATAACAAACTATACTCTGTCCATATATAAATCTATATTTTCAATTCAAATAAGCATCTAGAAAAAACAAAAAAAAATATCATCTTTCTAATTTTCTATTTTATTTTATAAATATTTAAATAGTATTTATTAATATACATAAACATACCATTATTTAACAATAAATTTAACTATAATGGTAAATAAATATAAGAGTATTTAGAAATTTATGTTAATATACATTTATAAAATATCGTTACAAATGTTTTATTTCGTAAGTGAATCACTAAAAAGGAAGCATTAAAATTTGTTATCAAAAAGTTCAATAATAGCTTATCGTTCTTTCTGATCGACTATTTACATTTAATGGCAGTATCAACATCTTCAGAATAGAAATAAAAAATCTTTGATTTTTAATTAAATTATTATCTATATATCTACATCTTTATCTATCATTATATGTGCTTTTCACATCTCTAACTGCTCGTTTTTTTTTGTATATTCATTTGTTATTTCAACTAACATTAGTAATTAATAGTTTAAATTTGTATTTATAATTTGTTTCGTACCTGTGTCCCTGGATTTGAATTTCTTATTTCTTCTCATTGAGGTTACTATTTTTCATTTTCTTCCACTAGCAGTTCCGTCTATTTCGAGATCGTCAAGTGGACACTAGTTGTCCGTGTTGACTTTTTGTGTTGTATTTGAATTATCAATAAAAACAATCAGTATCCACCTGAAGATGTCTCCATAGACAAAACCGACGAAGAAAAAAGGAAAAGTAGTGAGAGAAAGCAAGTAGTTATTTAAAATTTTCTTATAATTATTACAAATGGTCAAACTTTTATTATTATTTTATTTGTATGAGTATATATCATTATAGTTTAATTTTTACATATTATTTGCAGTTGTTAATATGATGTGTGAACTAATAAAAAAATAATCAATTTTACTTCAACATATCTATTTATAATTAAGATTTATTCAGTTGAAAAAATATAATCACTTAATAAAAAGTAAGAAAACAATATTTAAATTTATAATTATTTATGTTTGTTATGAAAGTGATTTAAATATTATATCATTATATGTTATTTTTTTCATTAGCTAGTTTTCTCTTTATCGTTGGTCTTTTCAAAAACATATATATTTTTGATCTTTGCAACAAAAATAGAAGTATAATATTTCTAAAGTAAATAATTTCTTATATACAAAAATATTTAAGTTACAAAGACAAAAAGTTAAAATAGCAACTATACATTAATTTTGAAGACTTTTTTAGAATCTGTAAAATTATATCTATTCTACAGATTTAAATGTATTGCTAGTAATGATTAAATTACATAATAAACTTAACTGGGAATATATTATAGTTTTCATCCAGCAATAAAAAAATCCATGTTGTAAGCAAACACATACACAAAGTCATAAAGTTTGATGTACGTCTCATAAACTTCTGACATTTCCAACTCCTAAAACTAGTGAACAAATTGAATTGAAGTAAAATAAGTGACAAGAACATAAATATAAATGAGGCTCATCAAACAAAGATAAATATCTCCAATATAGATACATTTTCGTTTAGTTTGCTGTCATATAATACATAAATACTTGTATATAGATTAGGTGAATTTGATTGACGTTTCTCTAATTAATTTTGATATACAGCTGAAACGAGGAAACGATAGTACTAAGTTTATTATACATGACAAGTTCAATTATTCTTATAATAATTTATCATATTTTTTTTATATTTTAATAATCTTAAAATACACAAAAATACATATATGTGTCTGGAGATGGATAGCTACAAAAAATTACTTAATAAATAGTTTCGATTTTTTGTCAACGAAATCTCTTTTCTTTCCGAAGAAAAGTTTACATCTTTGCTTTTAAGAGAGTTTTAGTTTTAGAATTTACATATATAAACTCTATAAAAACATAAACGTTAAATAAATTCTGTATTTTAAGTTTCCTGAAAATGCAAACATGTTATCTTAAAGGAAAACACATTTTTTTGTATACAGAAAACGAAAATAATATTTTTTGTATATATGATATAGATTTATAATAGTTCTCAATTTATCTTCAAATCATTTATTTAACTGCCAATATATAATCCGCATCTTCTTGGAATATGAAATAAAATAAAATTAAATGTTTAATAAAATAAAAATAATCAAATAATTTTATTTATTAATCATAACTTTTTTACTCTTATCTTTTAAGAGCTTTAAATAGGTATGTAAAACTTTGAAAACAAATCTTAGTTTTAAATAAATTTATATTTATGACACATTAAAATGATATAAGAGAACTTTTCTAGAAAATTTTAATTGAAAACTGGCAAACACTCTTAACTTTATATACATTCACTCTTATTTTTAAACGTAAACTAAAACAATTATTCATGTATTTTACTGTAAAATTAACTTGTTTATTTTACTTTATACAGTTGTATATTTTACTTTACAATTAAGTATTCGTCTGTGTTATTTATTCTATTTTATCACTTTAAATTATTATATTATGGACACAGTTATTCCTTTTTATTAATTAATTTATTTATAAGTGAAAAAAATTACTTAAAATATTTAATATAAATGAAATGAAATATCTGAAAATATTGAAGATATTTAATTATTTTTTGCATTTATTTGGTCAATGAAAGTTGAATTATTTGTTAAAGTAATGCACAAAATTCTATTTCAAAACGTTTTTAATGTGAAAGATTTTATCGTTAATTATATAATTAAAAAATGTTACGAAATAATTTAGTAATATTTAAGATTCAATATATTTAAAAGTGATTACGTAAAGATTAAAATGTTTTATTATTGAAAAGGATATTTTATAGAGGGTCTATTTTAATTAATATTATTAAAATAAAATACTAATAAATATAACATCAAAGGTTTATTTATTATTATAGATATTTTTCTCATTTTGAGACGTGTTATATATAAAAAAAGAAGATAAAATAATTAAAATGCTCATTAATATTTATATATTGATTTTTAAAACGAAAGACACATATTGTTACAACAGTAATACAAAAGTATATATTATTATTCCCTTTTTCAAGATTCAAAGAAAAATTAAATGTTGATAGATTTTGAAAAGGTTTATTTTATATATATATATATATATACATACATGTATATACATATATATATATATATATATATATATATATGTATATATGATATTTGACATGGATAAAGAGAATATATTGAGTTTGAAACTTCTTGGCATTTTTAAAGATATTTCTAGTTATATGAAATAAACTATTGATACAATTCTTACAATTTCCTCTAAGATATTTGTGGGAAACTATATTTTCTATGTTGAATACCGTAAAAAGAAAACTTTATTCTCACGTCTGGCTGGAACTAAAATCTAGTTTAGTGACATTTTCAAGAAAATTAATGTAGCTGGAACTGAAATTCAACCTCATCCATCTCAAGAACTTTGTTTACTTAAAGAGATATATAAAGGTTGTATATAAAGGATGTCTGAACTAGTAGAAGATAAATATAACAATATTTACTTAATACCAATATTTCTTATTAAAACAACTATTATCATCAGTAATAATATATATATATATATATATATATATATATATATATATATATGTATGTATATGTATATATATATATGTATGTATATATATATATATATATGTATATATATATATATATATACATATACATATGTGTATATATATATATATATATATATACGTGTCGTTAAAAATATAAACATAGAAAGAGTATGTTCTTTTAACAAAAAAGCTTAATTTGAATAGATTTCATTTATTAATCACCACTATGTACTATAAATACTTACTTCATTTAATGAATTTAAGCAAAAAAAAAACTAATATAAGTTGAAACAGGTAATTTTTAATAAATATTGTATATATGAACATCAAAAATTAACATTATTTACAATATTTAAATTAAATTTACTAAAGAACTAAACAATACTACAAATATTTAAAATTCAAGACGAGGAGTGTTTTATTTATATTGTTCTCACTTTCGTTTTAATGATTAAATTCATGCATTGAAAAAAATTCAGTTTATTTGAGTTTTGCAAAAAAGTAAGTTAATAATCGAGTTTCTTTTTTAAAAAATGTTCCTTAAGTTTACAAAGTCGACTAAAGTTAATTTCTTACAAAAAGAATTTTTAACTGATATGAATTGAAAAATATTAATTTTCATGTAATAAATCAGTATTTATAAACTGTTATTCAAATATTGATTTAAAATTCTCTTATTTATACATGTATATTCAAATATTTTTTACAACATGTCACGTTGATGTAGAATCCAAAATAACAAGATTACCTTAATAAGTTTTCATTCAACGATAATGAAATATTCCCGAATATAACTATTATTACTAATGATACCTCACCAATAATCAATTTGTTACTGTAACCATTGAATCACAATGAGGTTGCTACATATTTTCGCATATGATTAAATTAAAAAACATGGTTCTGTTATTTCTTTCATTACGAACATTGTATGAATGTGAATTAATTAACGAAATGTATTGTTTGTAAATAAAATGTCTTTAGCTGATGAATGTTATCGTTTGACGTCATCATTTGGAAACTGCAACAATTAAATCAACGATTTAAACAAATATGAAACGATGATAAAAAGCAACTGTCTATTTTCTGGAAATACAAAAAGCGCACGGACAATTGCAATACAAAACATGTGTCGAGCAAAACAATGTATATCGTTTATATAAAATCTGGGTCAATAAGATTTTCCATATTAAAATTAATATTTATTCATTCTCCACTCAATGTTTGTCAGTGTGACGGCAATTCAATTATAAACACAATAAAATAGTGACGACTGTTTGCGCACGATGGGATGATGAAGTAACAGTAAACGGGAGTAGGTTGGAAATGTTCACGAAAGGAGATATATAGGGGATTGCTATGTTTCCGGTCCAGGAAAATAAATTAAATGAAACAGCCGACACAGTAACAATCTAGTTACCGATCTACATTTACATACATATCCGTATATAAATACATAGAAACACACATTACACACACACAACACACATACACACACACACACACACACACACACACACACACACACATATATATATATATATATATATATATATATATATATATATATATATATATATATATATATATATGGATAAGTAAATGAGAATAAAACACTATGGTTTTTTATCAAACTTCAATTCTAATATTCATTGAGAAAACATATAAATCTAGATGATACTAATCGTTACCTTTTCTGTATAAATTATATTTTAAAATAATATTATTTTAATTAAAACTTTTTATTAAAGTATAACAAATCAGTTTATTTGAAATTCTTAATAAAACATTAAATTATTAAATTTTAATTCTGAAATTCTTACTCTTCACTAAAATTTTAATGTGTTTAATATTATTATTTTCGTAATTACATACCAATTTGTTTAATAAATCTACGTATATTACGTAAATATTTGATAGCCGCTAAAATATATACCTTAATCAATTATGAAAAACTGTCTTTCATAAACTTTTTCCTCTAATATTGCTATAAGTTTAAAATTAAACATTTTCAAATATTTTCAATTTCATGAGGTAAAAATGAAATACAAAAATAATTAAATGTACTTCAATTTTAAAATTTTTGTAAAAATAATTTTCCACGTATACAACATAAGAAAAACACTATATAAATCTATTAATTTTTGTCGTGTTTGATAAGTAGAATAGAATACATATTAAAAAAATTGTAAGTTTTACAAAATTAATACCTTCATCGAATTAAAACATTAGTTAATCTAAATAAAAACCATGAATTCTATTCACAAATTATTGTACCCAAATAAAAATTATATTATATATCTCTTAAGCAGATAAAATTATTTATAAAATTATATTATAATAGACATATATTTTTCAACTTCCTCTAACAAGGTATATAATTCAAATATATGGCTCTTCGAAAACACAATAGTATACTCCTTCGAAAAAACACCTCTTCGAAAACAAAATCCTTTAAGGACATAGATCTCTGAAAATACAACTTTTCAAGAACAAAATTCGTTGAAAAGACATTTCGTTAAAAGTACATTCCGGAATATAATTCTTCAAGAACACAATTTTTTTGGAAATGTAGTTCTTCGAACATATATTTCTTTAGAAACAGTTCTTTGAAACAATTTCACAAAATTAAGATGTCGATCAGACCTGACTTGAATTATTTATACGCAAATAGAAGGAAATTCGAACGGAAAATTATATTTTAGGAAATTGGATTTTAGAACGATTATTTTACAAAGAATTGAAAAATAATCATTCCGAGAAATTTTATCTGTGAATTCAGCCGTATAATTAATCTTTCCATTTAGTAAGTTCTTTTCAACAAATAAATCATATAATTACAGATTCAGTATTCTTTATTGATTAATGAACTTTTAAAAACCTTTTATATAAAAGTAAGGTTCACTCGTTTTTTTACTTTCGTTCTCAATCGGTTTTTGAATAACTACTTTTGAACTTATTTCATTCTTCATAAGAAAATCTCCTTTTTTACATGACGTATGTATTTGTAGAGAGCTTTTAATTTGAACTTTACTATGAAATATTTGAAGATTATGATACGTTTTAAGTATAAAAACATGCATTTATACAATCTTTAACTATATAATATTTTTTTATTACAATTAGTACTTCTTTTACAATACGTATACCACTGAAACAAACTAAATAAAAATATTTTTAATTTATTTCGTTCCTGTGTACCTGGATACGAAATTATTTTTCTCGTCCTTAAGGTAACTATTCTTTGTTTTTGTTCGTCCATTACCGGTTACGTCTTCCAACATCTTGATGATGTCAAAAGACGAAATCACTAATGGAGAAAAAAACTCAAAGTATAGTGACCTCAAGGACAAGAAAAATATTAAAATAAATATATAATAAACAATCGCTCAATATATTAAAATATAGATTTTTGCAAAAAATTAAGTAAATATTATTCACATATATATTAATAATATCTGACGGAAAAAAACTAAATATAATCAAATAACATAAGGTTCAAAAGATTATCCAAATATGAATATGAGAAGAAAATTTAACATATATATATATATAGATAGATAGATAGACAGACAGATATATTTATGTGTATGTGTATCGAAAGAAATTTATGCAAGTTTATGATTGGTTTGGAATTTATTCAAATATCATCAACTAAATGGAAATACAAAAAAGATCGGAATGCAATAAATTGAAACACTTAAATCATTTTTGAAAAATATGTAATTCATTTTATTAGGTTGATAGAAAAATAATTCCGGTTTGCGAGTTTCAAATTCATATATATATTTTTTAATTTAAGTGGTTCTAAGTGGTCCAGAACTTTTGGATAAATAACTATTAACTTTTTGCAAGACCTCGAATTGCTGTGCGTGGTTCTGATTCAACTAACACCTTCAGTTGGTCGTTATGAATTGAAGGACGCCCGTAATCTTCTTCATCTTCAAGGCTTTCGTCCACACCACTAAATTTTTCGAACCACCATTGCACAATATATTCTATAACAGTACATTCCAGTGCATAACAGTAACAGTACATCCTTAACAAAAGTATCATTTAGATAACGAACAGTTTTTTTTACGAGCAGTTTTTGCTGTTTTACTTCACCTGTTTTGAACCCATACAAAAAAATGATCTTATTTGCCCTTATTTACCTATACCAAAAGCATCGTTTAGTTAAAGAGCAGTTTCTGCTGCTTTGCTACCTGTTTTTAACTCATTAATAAAATTGTTCTTATTTACTTCTTTTTCATCTTTAGTTCAATAGCCAAATCTGAAGCAAAATAATAATAAAACCAAAGTCGATATTATCAAAATATAGACCGAAAAATGCACTTTAAAATGATATTAACATAAAAAACAATAAAATGACACTCATTGAAAAAAATAAAGTTAGAATTCAGAAAATCGAATTCAAAAACAAGAATTCAAAAGACCGTAATTATTTTTTTACCAAATTAACATTGTCTGTTTTCGTTAAAAAATTAAATCACATTCTTAATAAATTCTCTAAATATTTAAGTGACAAATGTTAAGTAACTTGGTGACTAATAATTATAGAATTTGTAAACAAAAAATGAATATTTGCTAGTGTAGCCATTGTTTACAATAACTGCTGCACACTCTTTCCCATAATTTTTCGATGGGATTAAGGTCCGGGGAGTGGGTTGACCAAGGAAGTACTTCGATATTATTATGTCAAAATCAAATTTTAACTACTTTTACGGTATATTTAGGATCGTTATAGTGTTGATATCACCCGAGAATTTGCATTTATTCTTCTACATAACGTTCTACAAGGTACCTCTGTTCATGAAACGATCCATGATTTCATTTATTTAGTGTAAATGTCCCGACACACAAGTAGCGAAACAACCCCACACCATTATATTTCCGCCTCAGTGTTTCACAGTTTTTCGTTTGTAGAGTAGATCAAACCTTTTACCATCAGGACGTCTTATATGGCATATTTCATCTGAATCGATCAAATTAAATTTTGATTTATAGGTAAATAAAACTGTCCAACATTTCTAATATCTGAATGTAGATTATTGCAAACAAATTTTAGTCGTGCTATTCTTTGTTTTTTATTAAGTAATAGTTTTTTGTCTATTCTTCTATTTTGCAAGCATTTTTTCACAAGGCACCATTGTATTGTCCAGGAACTAATATTTAAATCCAATTTAGTATTTATTTTAGTAATTTGTAAAAAGGAATCTACCTTACCTAGCCATATAATTCGATTATATTTTCTTTGAGTTGTTTTATGAGATCTTCCAGGCCGTGAACAAGTACATAATGTATTTAAAATATGATATCGTTGAATAATTTATGACATGACCGATTTATCTAAATTAAATTGTTCTCTAGTAAGTTTTTGTGACACGTTTCGTGTAGTAGATTTTAACGATCTATAATTTTAAATATTAACTAAGTAGTCTACGTGACATTTTTAATAATTTCGAAATAACATTATAAAAAACAAAACTCTTTGTATAATACGTGCCAATGTTTTTAATGATATTTTAGACCACAAAGTGGGTAAAATGGTTGTATTCTATGAAATTCTCCTTAATTGACAATTCTAATCACCGAGGTGTTTAATTTTTGTCGCCTAAATATTTAAAGAAGTTCAAAAAATGTACTTTACTCTTTTAATAAGAGAAATTAAATAAAATGTTTTTACACATTTGTCAAAGATGATTTAAGTGTTTTAGTTTGATGCATTCTGATCTCTTGAATATTTCCATTTAAATGTTGATATTTGACTTATTGCTATACCACTCTTATAATTGCTTCACTTTTGTCTGACACTGTGTATATATATATATATATACCGTTGTATACATCTCTATTAGACAAACTACAAAAGATATATAAACAGAAAAAAGAATAACTATATAAAAACCAACATAATAGATTTAATCAAGAGTTCTCATTACGTTCAACTTAAGTCATAGCGTTTACAAATTAACATATATCACATTGTCATATATTAACATTTATAACATTATTTTTTTATTGAAAACTTCTTAATTGTAATAATTTAAAATTGAAATTATATTCAAGAATATTTTTTTAATTAAAATAAATTACAATACATGTATAATAATTTAATATTAAACAGAGAATAAAATGAAACATGAAATGTTTAATATATATATATATATATATATATATATATATATATATATATATATATATCTATATATGTATATATATATATATATACATATATATATATACACAATAGCTATAATAGTGAAAATATTTCAAATTAATTTCCATTACGCAAACGTTGGCGTAATATTAAGAAAAAGTTTGAATAAATTTTCTTCTACTCAAAATACCTCTCAATATTAATAAATTTACCTTGTTGATTTACTTTTGAAAATATAAATTAGATTTATTTGTGCGAATAATTAATTTCCCCGAATGATCTTTGTGAACGTCAAATTTATAAATACGAAAAAATTCTTTCGTTTAAAATACCGTACGATTTTCTGAAATAAAATTATTTACATTCCAATTTTTCAAATGTATATGTCAACGTATTTTTCTTCATTTCAACATGTAAATTGTTTTTCTTTGTTTTATTGTATGATTTGTATGTTAATTATTTTATTTCGTTGAAATTAGTTTTTCTTTTCTTCTTTCTATATAAACCCCGTTATGTAAGAGATGTTTCAAGTCTTTAGAAGTGTATTTAATAAGATTGCTTTGTTTCAAGAACTAATACATATAATTTTGTTATTTTAAATCGTTAAATCAATAACTACATTGTTAAAAAAGTACATGTAATCTCACATGATATCTAAAATAGATCAATTATTAAATACTAACGGGCTGATGGGACTATTTTGTACTGCTGCTGTTCAATATGATCTACGTACTATATAATTCACTGTATTCAAAAATATATACACAAAATATATATTTCATTAATAATTTTCTTGGAATGTTTTTTTTAAGTTACTGTACTAATTGTTTCGGCTCTTGAATTATTATTTCTGTTAGCTAGGTAATATGACTTAATATATTTGTAATGTAACAAACTACAAAATATGACAATAACTGAATCCTGTCATTAAATCTATTAATTCAGATTTAAATTTTGTATTGACTAGAAAACTAATTCATTTCGACCGTACATCTTCAGAATTTAGAAATAAAATTCATAGAACTTGAATTAATTATTTAAAATAAAAATGCTGTTAACTTCATGAAAAAATGAATTTTTCACGTACTCTACGAACCACCCCATAAAAATCTTTTCTATTCAAAATTTATTTGTGAATGTGAATAGCCACAGTCAAAACTATGTTCTGAAAACTGATTTTTTTTTTAAATGTCATTAATTTTTTTACTCCCTATAGTACTTTTATGTATATTTATTGTTACTGTGATGATACATGAATTTTAAAATAAATAAAATGAATTATTCCATTTGTTTTTTTGAATTAGTTTCATAAAAATATTTTTTTCCTTAAAAAATCTACATTTGTCTATTCAAGTAATTTCATGTAGTGGTATTTTGATAAAGTTAAATGTACTTTTCGAAAATTGTTCAAATTACATACATACAGTTCTTATAATTTATTTTATAATAGATGATAAGCCATAAAAATGCCTTCTATGAAAACGCGCTAATTATAAAAACAATAATTGATTTGTTTACAACCCAGTTAAAAAAAATGCACTCTTTCTTAAATGTTCGTTCAGTAAATCAATATTCAGTAATCAATATAATTTATTGTATATTCAATCAATAAACGATTTTTTAAATCTTTAGCTTTTTATAAGGTTTGTTAATGATTAAGTAGGAAAAAAATCGAAAAAAAACATTATAGCGTTAACATAATTTTTTTGTTTGAATATTTGAGGCCATGTATGAGTTAAATTCTTATAAAATCGGTTCGAATTTCGTCAAATTTTATTCGATTTTTGAACCGGTTCTATAAACGGATACTGACTTATAACCTTCAGAAATCAAACAGTAGAGTCATGAATAATGAGAACATATAAAAATGAAGGAATAATGGCTATAATGTCATTTTTAATATTTTTTGAATATCTATTTTTCTTAAAAAAATATAAAAAAATCATGGACTTAATGTTTGTTGGATTATATATCAGTAATATTGTATTTATTTGCAGCAAACGTCATCACTAGTGTCAGAATACGTAGTTCTCTGCTAGACATTTGTATTACAACTGGCCACTAATATCAAGGACAAGAAAAAACTCACGAATAACACAAAGAATATTTACTAAATTAACCAGTAAACTGGTAAGTGAAATAATTTATTTAAATATTTATTCGTTTCAATTAAAATATTTTACTTTTCTTAAAGTCAGAAATTGTTTGATTTTATGTGAAGCATTGATTTCATATTCGAATATTCATTATGTATATTATTTAATGAAACCAAGTCAGGTATAAAAAAATGTTAATAGTTAAATTATACATATATATATTTATATATATATATATATATATATATATATATATATATATATATATTACCTATATTTATTTCCCTAAAAAGACTTTGTAGAATTGAATATAGAAGCATTATTTTTAAAGTAATTATACTAATTAATAGCTATGTTTTAATTAAAAAAATTTTTTTTCCAGTAAATATTTAGTTCTTTAATCTTTTGAACTTTTTCATTAGATATGTAGAATAATATAATACATTTTCTGGATGTATATATATATTGTTTCCAGCATGCTGGTACGTTCAATTCAAATTAATTTCAAAGAGAGAAATTTACCATTTAAAATATTTTAACAGAAAAAAATGAGGGCATATATTGAAAAAGGTTTACTATTTTTGTATAAAGAATTAATAATAATTGACATTTATTAAATCAGCATTATAATAATAAATACTATAATTAATTTTTGTAAAATAATTACTTTTTAATCATAGGAACCACAAATTGTTACAAAGTTAAAGATTTTTGAATTCTAGTTTGATTTTTCTGTATTTTAATGTCTTACAGTGTTGGAATTTTTACTGAAATACGTATAAGTAATAATTAAATAAAATTAATAACAACTTATTAATCACAAAAAATGCTTTTTATTGCGTAAAACATAATATATTTGGGAAGGTAAATTTAGCCACACAGAGATCTGTATTGTGAAAGTAATAAATAATTTAATTTTCTGCGATTTTTGTGTTTTACAATTATAAGATAAGAGATGATACGAAGAAACTATAAAGTCATAATTCAAATAAAAATTAAAACCAATTTAATGAGTATGATAAAAATAGAATAATAGAAATATTTATTCCTGGCACGAGATTTATCCTTATATAAAAAGCAAAATTCTAAGAATAACAAAAATTCACATTTAGCCACGTAGAACTGACATCTTTTCTTGTACTCTTTCCTCGTCAATAAACATCACTCACACAGGTCTCTTAACAACTGTCAAATTTTCATAATCACGTGTCTTCGTGGTACCGATGACGCTACTCGTCAATAATACTTTTTTTGAATCGAGAATAGGAGATGAGAACAGCCCAAAGGTTCGTACATATTTATCGACATATCCGTCATTCATTTCGGTTGATTCGGAAACCGCAGTGCGGCGCTCGCTGTGGCTCCGGACCGGTCGCTTGATGAGGCGGTGAGCTTGTGGGAAGTGGTATTACTCGGTAGAATGAGGAACGGATGTTCCGGGTGCGCTCGCCGTCCCGCTCTCCTGATTGACACATGTTCGTATCCCGAGGGATACCGTACCTACACAGTGGCAGTGGCGTAGTTTAAATGTTATCTAACCAGATAGAAAATGAATCTGGTTTCGCGATGAAAATTGAATTTTACTTTGGATTTACACTGAAAATATATGCTTGCTTTTTTCAATTATCTGAAATCGATCGAAAATGTTAACAGGTTCATTAGTTTTAATAGAACTAAGTGATTGTTTCGGAAAACATTGTATTGTTTTTTATTTTCACATCGGTACTTTTATTTTATAAATTGGTTTTACTTGATTGACTTTATTCATTAATTACTATAATGGATTAATCATTAAATAGTCAAGTTCTTTATAAAATTAAAAAAATATTTTTTTTAGAAAAAATATGAAAAATTGCATTTTGAAATCCAAAATTTTAATGAATAATTGATTTTTGTTCAAATTTATTCCTTAGCATAACTTTATTTGGACAATACAATTATATTAAACATTTTATTTAATAATGTACATAAAACACTAAAACGAAAAGCGTGTATTTTATATTTCTTCATAGTAATATCTATCCAAAAATATAAAAGCCTTCCCCTGCGAACTATAATGATTCAATTTTTATTTTTACAGATATTTGTAATCTTTTTGTAATATTTTTCAAAGTTTCTACTTTAAAATAAGTTGATGATAATATGGTTAGAATAAATCAAGTGGATAATTAAAATAGAGGAGAATTTTCCAATGCCATTCTTTAAATTTTAAATTAGCTTGTGTAATTATTGCAATATAAATGCATAAATTATTTATTTTTTATATAGATTAGATATTTATTTTATATTCCACTATATCAAAATATTTTTATATTTTTATATAGTAGAATATCGGTTCTATTACGAATTCTATAATTAATATAGTTCTATTAGAATCGGTTCAAACTATAAATTAATTGTTCAATTAAAATTCAACTTAAATTAAAGGTAGATATCAATGAATTTTCTTATATATATATATATATATTTATATATGTAATGTAATACAATTCATAATGTATATACAAAATTGTTATAAACAACAGTATTTTGGATTAAATCTACAGTAGCTATTTTATATTATGAAAACTAGCTCAAAACTTATTTATGAAATGATAATCAGTCATAAGTGTATAACTTTATACCTGTAATGTCGTTGTTACATTGTCCTGTGTTTTTTTTCCTTTGTGATCAACTGAATATCGGTTTTCCGTGAGTAGTTCTACACTGAAAATATCACTTGTGCCGAAAGCGTTCGCGGATAACTGACATTCAGTTGATCCTAAAGGAAGAGCACCCATAAGACAACATAATCTATTAATTTTTCGTTAATAAATTTTTACATCCCGAACATAATGATAGAGTAATGAAAACGAATTGTAGTAAATTAGTATATTTTAATCAATCAAACGTAATGTTTTGCTAGCGTGCAAAGATATAATATCAGCAGTAAGATGCAATAGAGACTTATTTATCATGGGTATAAGAATGATTGAGATAGTATAAATATATGTGTGGTATTTCTCTACATATAAAAATATTTATTCCGTTTTAATATTGTATTTATTTTTTGGGTTTCAACAAAAATATTACATTAAAAATAGTATTTTTATTTCTTTAGGTATAAATAATTCACACCTCACAATTGACCACAATCTTATGAATAAGATAATTAATACTTCTATAATCAAAACATATAAAATTATTCTGATACTTTACATTATCAAGAATCAAATATTTTTCATCAATGGGTTTGTAATAATTTTTAACAACTTTCAATGAGCAATTTATATTATTGATCATTATACAAATAAAAATGTGTCAACCTGAAATTCAAAATTCATTTATGATATGAATTATGTGATATAACTTTCTTGCAAATATTCAATATACTTTTAAGATAGATTCAGTATTACTTTTTCATGCAATTACATTATTAAATAAAGAAAATCATATTTATTAGTTATAGACTAGCGGTACACAAAATAATATTAAAACGTAATTTATTTTTTTTTATTAATTATTATTATAAAGATGTTTAAAATCGTATTTAACACATTCCTTATTTAAAAGTATAAAAAAATACTGTTCCAATCATGTAAAAATGTATCATGTATTCTTTTACAATGCATTGATTTTTTTTTGCATAATGACAATATGATTTATTTTAAAAAATATAACTTTGTGTAAGATGTACAAAGAGATTCCTAAACAAGATACATTACGTTACGTTTTGAGGTTTTATAAACAAAGAGTTATTATATATATATATATATATACATATATATATATATGTATGTATGTATATTCTATTAGTGAAATAAAATTTCCAAGTAATATTCACTAACAAAAATACGAAAGTAATCAAGTCACATTTTAATGAAATAATCGCGAAAAAGCTGTGCTGGAAGGAAATTCTTAAATTTTAATAAATCTCAATTTTATATTTAATACGACCTTTGCGTTTCACAAGTTGTTAGTAAAATAAATTAAAATCTGAAGAAGTTCTCATGCGATAATACAGTGAGAATGTTTTCGAGGTTTATTGAATCTAAATTTTGTTTTCTGTCAGTTAAAATTTTCATTTATATCTTAAAAATAACGTTTTCATTTTATGAATGTTGAGAAGAAAAAGGAGTTTTAAATTTGTATAAATGAAAAAAATTATTGGAGAAAAATATATAGTTTAATTGAAAATGTTTTTTTTTAATTTTTCATATATATATATATATATATATAAATTATTCATTTTAATAATTTTTGGTACTATTCAAAGAATTTAAATCTTAATTTATAAAATATTAGTTTTTCTCACTATTATTTTTAGACAAGTTAATAAATTTTAAATTAAGGAATTATCATTTCCTGTTCTTGCCATTTGAATATACCAATACTTCTCTTTCCAGAGAGTGTATATTTCTCTATTCTATATATTCATTTCATTCCTCTCTCTCTCTCTCTCTATATATATATATATATATATATATCTAAGTAATAGAGACATGTCCACCATAAAAAGGTTTTCAGAAGAGCATTTAACTGTTTTATTAGTCATTAAAAATTTGGGACAGTAACTTTTTCTTTCTTAACATTTTTATTAGCAGTGCTAAATTTTGTATTGAGTAAACATTAATACTGCTAATAGGTCAATATTTTTTGATGTGTATTTATTTGTAGAAAAATGAAGGACAAAATATCTTGTTTTTTAATTTACAACATTCAATAAAATCTGCAATTTTTGGCATTTTGTAATTAGTGAATAATTATAACATGTCATTAATTTTCGCCCTAGTAATTATAGCAATAATTATTCAATTTAATAATTAAAAATTAGCAAACAAAAACGATGTCTAAAAGAAAGAAAATGGATTTAAAACACTTTTCCATCAAAATATAATCGTCATTTTTTTATTGTAATATATGTATATATATATATATATATATATATATATATATATATATATATATATATTTGCGTATGTGTGTGAGATAGTGACTTTGTATGTGCTTTGTTATGTTTACTTGTCCAAATATATTTTAATTAAATTGTATATTCTTTACTTATATAAAATATAAATTCTTTAATTACGATTGTTTGTTTTAATATATGATTTTTATTTGTTAAATGAAAATTACGTCTTCACAAACGAATTCTTTTTGTCAAAAGCGTTAATTAAAAATGATACATAATAATTTATTAAATATTTTCGACCAGAAAGATTTGTTTATACTTCACCGTATGAGAGAACAAATTCATTTGTGAAAATGAATTTTGCCTCTGTGTCAGAACTGTAATCTGAAACTTATATCTCATTTCATCTATTTAAATTTTATTTCTTATATCTTTTTTAACAAAAATATTAGTATGTCTATAAACAAAAATGTTCTCAAAAATAATGGTTTTAATTTTATATTGATTATGTTTTTTTTATATAATTTAATATTTAATTAATATTAAAAATATACCTTTCATTGTTTAAATAATGTACATGATATTAATTTTCAAACAGGTTTAATGTATGCATATGTATATATATATATATATATATAAAAAAAATTGAAGAGGGTGATAATTACCTTATTTACAGTTATACATTAAATAATTTGTATTAATTCTCACCATTAATTGTTACTATTATTTTTATATTTTTGTGATAGAAATTGCGATAATAGTTAATATTCCACAAAACAAATTTTCTTTTCAATTAAATTCCAATTTTAGAACTTTAAATTTCCAAAAAGACAATTCCAGATAAACATATTATCATTTCAATAAGAACTTATTTAAATACACTGTTTAATTCTCTTGACTTAAAAAAATATATATAAAATATTTACGTCCATTTATATTAAGATTAAATAAGCATTCCTTATTTGTTAAAAAAATACAAAAAGTATATTTTCCTTACATAAATATTCTTATCAGATACAAAAACTTAATGTACACAATCCATTTATTGAAAAATAAACATTCCTTTCTTACTTTGTGTAGAAATATGTTTCTTTACATAAAATAAAGAAAGTTTATATGTATATTCAATGAAATAGTATACAATTTACCCGATTATTTTTTGTTTAAATTAAATTAACAAATTTACCAGATAAAAAAACAATGCCATACACACACATAAATCATATATATATATATATATATATATATATATATATATATATATATATGTTCTTGTAAATGTATATAAAATATATAATATAAATGTTTCAGAAAATACTAACGGAATTTCATTTAAAAACAGACAATACAATAATTCAATTGAATTCATTGTAAAATGTATAACGCTAGAAAGCTTTTTCAAATTTATTTAATAGAAAAATGCGTACAAATACAAATATACATTCTTATATATATATATATATATATATATATATATATGGGTGTGTGTGTGTGTGTTTGTATGTGTGTGTATGTTTATATATGTACTGTAGAAGTATGAACTTACATCTGTGAATTTATTTATGTAAAAATAAATAAATTCAATAAATCTGACAAGTAATAACAGAGACCTCTTAGCTGAATGATCAAATACACTGAAATTTTACAAATTGTATTACACATTCCATTTAGATATACAATATTTATTTCGTCTTTTATTGAAAACAATACACCTACTTTATATTATTAATTTCTGTGTTAGAAAAACTTCAGATAACATCTGAAAAATGGAATAGAATAATGAGTAAAGATTTAAATAGAATAGTTTTTATATATATGCTTTTCTCTCTACATTGTCGTATTTATTATTCATAAAACATTTAAATAAGGTCCATTAATATTAAAAATAGAGTGAAAAACTGATTCTTTTTCATTATTTATTTTTATCTCCTACACTAATTTTCAAACATACATAGTAATCTTCCATTCACTTTTGTACTTCTTTATACACACTTATATATATATATATATATATATATATATATATATATATATATATTAGGAAACCAAGAATATACTGTCGCTGTTATAGCTTACAATAATTCCAAAAATTGTTTACACTTGTTATCGGACAAAATTCCAAGAATTGTTTTTCAGTAATACTAGCATGTGTTTTAAATGAATCTTGAACTGTTTACTTTAAATTAAAAAATAATTCTAACCCTTAAAAATTTCTGTGAAAAATAGTGTAGTACGTGCGTATTTGCTTTATGAGTTTAATCTTGGGACTGACGCTACAGAAACTGCAAAAAAGATTTGTATTGAGTTTGAAGAAAATACAGTTACATCAAGAACGACCCAGAGATGGTTTAAAAATTTTTCTTCCGGGGTAAATCTATTAAAGACGAAACCAGATCAGGTAGACCATTAAATTTAAATATCGGCGCATCGGAGACAATGATTGAAACAAATTCCGGTTTAATGTTTTAACAGCTTACAGAATTGTTAAAAGTGACAAAACAATACGGAAGTATTTACACAAAATAGGAAAGAGGTGGAAATTAAGTAAATGGGTACCACATGAATTAACTCCCAATAACAAATTATACCGTTTTACAATCTATACATTTCTTATTTCACGACTAAAATCAGAGAACTATTTGGATCAAATTTTGACCACTGACGAAAAATGGATTATTTATTCCAACTACAAACGTACTCACCACGGGCTTTCATTAGGTGATCCTGTCCCACAGAGTCCTAAATGAAAGTTAGCACAGCGAAAACTTATTCCCTGTGCTTAGTGGACTTCAAAAGGAATTATTCATCATGAATATCTACGAGTGGGTCAAACCCTCATGGAAAACATTTGTAGTGAACAACTCCAAAGAATACACGATGCACATTAAAATGAAAACAGCCAGTACTTGTAAATCGTAAAAAAGTTTTATGTTTACGAGATAACGCACGACTACACGTTGCAGTAGAAACCTGAACAAAAATTATGAATTTAGGGTGGGAGATCCTCCCCCATGCCCCGTATTCCTCAGAGATATCTCAATCCAATTATCGCCTATTTTTATCTTTGGACAATCGTATTTGTGGTAAATAGTTTAATAATGAAGAAGAATTAAAAATGGAGGTGTCAAAAATTTTAATTTCTTTTTGAATGTGAGTAAAATAAAAAAAAATATTTATTTATTTTATTTAGAATCCGAGTTAATTAAACCCTTTTAAATAAATCTTATATATAATTAATGTAAATATATAGAAAAAGTATTCATTTTCTCTCACAATTGACTTCAAGAATAATTGATGTCAGATAGTTATTTTTCTTTTTTAAATCTTTTATTAAGAATATTTTAAATAGAAACTTAACATTTATTATAATATATACATACACATATATAGAACATCTTTTTATTTAAATACTGTAAACTGAAAAAATATGCCAATAAAAAAGATAAAAAATTATACAAATTTAATTGCTCAATGACCGAAAAATGAAGATAATTTTATTCATTTATCGTTAATTTAAAAGAATTAAATTTAATAAAAAATAAAATAATGCTAACTCTTATATGGATATTCATTTCTAAGTTCATGTTAAATATCTGACCGATTATATTTTAAATGATCAAGAAATATGATTCATACTTTCGTTGTATTATTTTAGGTTCATGTAAATCATTACTTTGATAAATTGTAGTTTATAAAAATAATTTTTTATAAACTTAAATTAATTTTATTTTTAAATGTGTGCGTGACATGAAATTGTTTTAACTATATTACTTTGTATGATATGTAAACAGATTCTGTACAAACACGACGTAAATTATTATCAGCACTCAGATAAAAAATTAAATTAATCATTGAATTAATTTTCGTGTTATTTTAACAACTGTAATATTTCCATGCTCATACTCAAATCTGATATTTATATTTAACCTTTAACTTATATATGTAATTATAAACTAAAAATTTTGTATTTCAATATATACAGTTATTGAATGTTAAATTAATTTCTGATACTTTATATCAAAATTTAACATTAATATATTATATTCATTTTTAATATTATTCTAATGCTTTTTGTCAAATTTAGGAATGAAAAATTTTTTTAATATTTGATTCAAAAATATTGTGGAACAAATCCAATGCATATATAAATCTTTTTAATCTTAGTACTTATAATATGTATGTATGTCTGTAGTATGTATATATATATATATATATATATATATATATATATATATATATATATATATATATATATATATATATATATATATATATAATATTCGTTATATGATAATAAGGAACAACTTTCATAAACGAATAAGCATTATAATATTTACAATATATTTATCAAAATTAATTATTTTTATTAAGGGAAATGAATTATTTTCTTCGCTGAATTTTCCAATTCATTACTCAGAAATATATTTTTATATATTGTTTTTGTACAATTTATTCTTTAAATTTTAAAGAATAAATCGTACAAAAACATTTGTGTTTTAAACTTATTCTTTTGTAAAATTTATTCTTAATTTATTTATTCTCCCCCTTATTATATATATATATATATATATATATATATATATATATAAATAAGGTCTGAATATTGGATTTGCCGGATTTATATATTTTATTATGACGTTTTTATAACGAAATAATTGGATGAAAATAAGAGAATATAATTCAAATATTTCCATTTTTTTCATAATATCATTATTTGAAAATTAACTTTAAATATTTCCCATTGCATCTTACAGTTATTGTATTCTTTTTTGAAAAGTTTTTAAAAAATAGTTAGATTATGTTTTATTTCTTTCATTTTTAAGAATATTCTATTCTTGAAAATTCAAATTAAAGTGAGTTTGATGTGAAAACTCATTTATGTCGAATAACTTCGCAAAAGAAACCATGTGTTGAAAGATTTATAAACTAAGCAAAACATTTATCACTAAAGCGTGAAGATTCCGAAGGAGAGTATTTCACAATAACTCACTTCTCACTTTAGTTTTATGGTCGGTAGCATGATCTTTCCGAAATTAATTTTCATTCGTATTTATTTCTTAGTTAATGTTATTTATTTTCAATATTTACACTTTCTCATTCAGAAAATTTTTGCTACAATTCTTGGTAGCATTTACTTTTTACTCTAATATTTTTTTAAATATCTGCCTTAAAACAATAAGAATTAATAATTAGTTTATGTGCAAAAGCACTTTTTATGATCTACTTTATCACTATAGTAACAGTTAGTCGTATAATGTCATAAGGTTTACCTTAGAGCAATAAAGAAAAAACTTCATTTACAAAAAACCCTACTGAAAAATGTGTCTCATCTATCATTAACACATCATTCAATTCGTTTTAATTTTTTTTTTCAAATAGGACTGAATTTTTAGTTGTTTATTTCTTACTAACTATATACATGCTTTACAGATTAAAAAGAATAATAAAGTCGTTCATCCCATATTTATTGAGTAGTCATCTTAGAGCTCAGTTAATATGCCATATTTATTTAAAATCCTATATTTATATACATATATATATGTGTGTGTGTGTGTGTGTGTATGAAAAACGTGTCATGGAAAACGAGACACCTATGGGCTGCAATGAGTCGCCCGGATTACATGCACAGGAACACAAGAGAAGTAATGATGTAAAGATGTGAAAACGTTGTGTATAATCTGTTTATTTTATTTGTTATTAAAGTGTTATTTGTAACACCCGAATATTGTTTACTATCCCATGTATATATGTATAAATATATATATAGAGAGAGAGAGAGAGAGAGGAAAAAATAAAAATATCACGGACTTCACTTCTCTAAAAATGAATATGATATAATGTTCAAGTAACAAATAAATCACAATAAAACAAACCTAAGATAAAACAATTAAAAATAAGTTTTCTAGTTATAAATTATTAAATCCTACTGATTCTATTAATTTCATTTAACGTTATTGTACAAAATAGAAGAAAAATAAATCCTAAACTTATCGTATAAAAGAGAATTCTCTTTTGTAAGACAGAACATTTTCTGTATTCGGTAGACAATCATTAAAGAATTAAATCCAGCTGCAACGGTTTTATTTTATTAAAGTCTTGTAAGATGGAGTTTTCGATGGTCAGTAGGCCTTATATTAGTATTCTATAAATATTCTTATAATAGTATTCTATAATTAGTATTCTATAAATACCCTATTATAGTATTCTGTAATAGGGTAAGTTACACAGCTGCAACGACAATCATTTTAAATTATCCAACAATTACTTAAATAAAGAATATATTATTTAATTGGCATATATTATGAAATAATAAGAAATATTTCATCGCAAATGAATGAAATGAATCTAAACTGATTTCCTAACTTCTAAGGAAATGCCAATGTTAAAATTATTAGCAAAATTTATTAGAATAGTATGGAAAAAAAAGAAAAGTATTATCAACTGAACACAACAAACTAAGTAAATACACATATTAGTCAATACATATTACTTGTAATTTTGAAAATGTAGGCAACTGTGTATATATAATAAATAAATCAATAATTATTGTGAAAAAAAGTCAGTGAATATATATTTTTTATTTAAATTGTATCAACATGAAAATTGCGTAATAACACTGAAACATATTTATAAATAAAAAGTAGGAAATTTTATACAATATTTTATTTATTAATAAATTAATAATTTTATTTACCGTTTGTTTCAATGGAATTGATATATACTCGAATAATTTACTTTTTCACTGTCTCTTTCCATATATATATATATATATATATATATATATATATATATATATATATATATATATATATATATATATATATATATATATATATATATATATATATATATATATATATATATATATATATATATATATATATATATCTGTTGCACGCCATTGGCGAAATAATATGTTCAAGGGTATATACGAGTGCCGCGTGTGTTGACGATAATCGCGATTGTTGTTTCGACACAATCACGCTGTAGGAGGGTTTGTGTGCGTTTGCAATATCCACCCATGATCGTCGATGTCGTTATATAGTTCTTGTACCGAGATGGATGGACAAAATAATAGGGATACACAAGAGTACGTGACGGCCAGTCGGTGTTATTGTGATTGATATGGTCTCGGCATTTGATCGATTGCTGTGTTTTTTGTAATATTTTCGAGATTGTATAGTTATAGCGTAACGTTTGCATGCATGTACTACATTTATGGAAATGTAGCGTATAAAATATAGTATTTGATACTTTTCAAACGTTATTTTCTATTCATACCGTTTGTTAGCACAGAAAGGCCTGAATATTATTTATGTGTTTTCAATACCCAAATTGAAAATAATAATAAAATGTCACGAAAAATTCTCTTTAATATACATACTTGTCCATTTTCTCTTCATATACTTGTGTATATATATATATATATATATGTATATATATATATATATATATATATATATATATATATATATATATATATATAATACATACATTAATCTACATTCATGTCGAGCAGAATGAAAACCTGTAAATATTTTTTACCTTGAACAATATTTCATTTTTATTTCTCAAATACATTAAAATACTTTTTTTATATTTATTTTCTTTATGTGCATATGTTCATTATTTATCTTTTCATATTTCATAACTTCCAATAAATATTTTTTGAGATACATTCTTCTATATTATAATAAAATATCTCTCATCCATTTTATATTTATTTATTTTCATTGTCATAATATTATTTTTTGTTCTTTTATATGGATTTATTAATAATATTTTTGTTGATTGTTATTTTTTTATATAAAAAATAGTCATCTTATAAAGAAAAATATAATATTGACCCATATATGATAGTATATTAAAGCCTTCTTCTCTTAGTTACCAATCCATAGATTGATTTGCAAAAATTTTTAATTTTCCTCACATTGTTGCTTTCTTCTTGTTATATCCTGAACTTTTCCATTATCTGACTTATGTACTCAAATTTTTGTTTTCTTCTATAGTTCTTCTTTTCCTCTCTCCTTTAAAATATCGTCTTTATTAAACCTTCATGTCTCATAGTGTGTTCTATCAAATTACTTTTTGTCTTAGCTATTGTAGAAATTTCTAATCTCATACACTTTCGTGTATATTTAATCATTTATTATTTCATTTGTCCATATTATTTTAAGTATTTTTCGAAACTATTTAGTTTCATAAGCATCCATGCTTTGAACCAGTTTGAATTGTTTAAGTTTCATTTCTATACAAATCCAAATTATAGACGTATTCTTTACCATTATTTTTCTTATTTGTTAACTAATTTTCTTAAAAGTAAATAGAAGACACTTTTTATAAAATGAATTTTTTGCTAACTGATCCAATGAATAAATTCTTTAATACTTTTACGATTACTGCTCGTCTTGTTTCTTAAATAAGTATTGTTTGAACTTCTTGAAGAGCTCACGTATCTTAATTCCTTGTTACGTCTGCTGCAGATTTTAAAATTAGTATTCTCTTTCTTTGTTCTCCTATGGTACCAGTTATGTAAGATTCCTTTTACTTCATTCGAAATCTTTTCTATGTTATTTTTGCTTGACTGGTGTTTAAATAATATCATTAACAAATTTCAGGATGTCTACTTATATTTCTATTCAATGAAAATATGAGTACTATAACTCTATTAATGTTCTTTACTATTTTTAACATCATCCACTACTCCATGGATGAACACATTAAATATACAAAGAAACAATGTATATCCTTCTTATTTTCTATTTTAATTTTATCTTTTCTTTACATTATACCAATTTGATTGCAGTTGTTTCGTTCTTATATATGTTGCTTATTAATCTTTCAGCTTTATATTCCATCCTAGGTACTTACATTTTTTTTGTTGTGGAAATAGAGTATTTTAAAACAATGTTTATTTACACAGTACTTTTCAGAAATTGATTTTCCAATCCTTTGTATGTATATATATATACATATATTTGAATTTTTTTGAGTATACCACGCAAAATGTTAATTTATTTTCGAATATTTAAGTATATATATATATATATATATATATATATATATATATATATAATTATTAAAGCTATTTATTAAACAAAAAATATTTAATGTTACAATAATATATTTTAATATTATTCACAAAGACATAAAAAACGTCCTTTAAAATATAATAAATATTTATGATTATTAAAATATATTGAACGGTACATTTGTTAAAGATTTTTAAGAAATATATTTTGTGTATAGATCACCTATATAGTTACAGATGTATATATATATATATATATATATATATATATATATATATATTTATATGTATGTATGTATATATATATATTTTTTTATATGTATGTATGTATATATATATATATATATACATACATACATACATACGAAATTAGGCGCGAAATTAACGAAATATAGTTGACAGCATTACATATTGTTACATAAATGAATCAAACACTAACATTATAGGTCTCAATAATAAATTAATGATTATTATATGCGAAACATATAGGTTACGTGTAAGTACATTTTTTCTGTACTCTCTTTTGATACACTCTTATCCACAAATAGATTTTCAACTGATACAAAGTTCAAGATCTACCTGATAATGTCGAAACGATTTGTAAAAGAAGCAAACTTACAAATGACCTATAGTATTTGTAAAAAACAATGAACAGCTGATAAACAAGAGAATACAAGAAACATGCGTTAATGCTGAAACAATTTAAATAGAATTAAATACTTTACATTTATATAAAGAGGTGTATAAGAAAATTTAAACATTTAATTAATAACATAATCCAAACATAAAAGAATTTAACCCGTTGCCTTATAATTTAATTCGAGACAGCGTGTATCATAGTCAAGCCAAAAGTCACTGGAGCGATGGGACAAAAAAGTATCTGGCCATATGCTCAGCCTTCCTTGGTCGATCGTGCAGAAGTCAACGGTACGATGATGAGAGACTTTGAGACATTAATTCTTTTATAAAACCTTAAATGTGATTACTGTTTTAAGAATATATACTTTTTCATAAAATTTATAATATAATGGAAGTAACAATAGTATAATAGAAAATGCTACTGTTTTTCACATTAAGCTTTCTTCTTTTAAACATTATGTAGGAGATTTTTATAAATAAATTTAGTTAAAAAACTGAAAAAAGTAGGGGTCACGAGTAATATAGTTTACAAGCTTGTTTGCAACAGAGACTAAAAATGTATGCTAAAAATAATACAAGTGAAGCCGTAACAGATAAACCACGAGTCCGATTCGTGTTTGTCAGGTTTCACTTATAATTAGTAACACGAGTCTAACTTGTGTTTTTCATATTTGGCCCGAAATCCGTATCACGAATCTCACTTGATATTATAAGACAAGAATTTAATTAAAAAAACCTGACGATATTTAAAATTCTCGAAGCAGATTTAATTATTATACATTTAATTTGTATCATTTTAAACAACACTAATTGAAGTTTTATATATTACATAATCATTTATTAGAAGATACTTATAAATTTCTATTACTTTAAATGAAGTTAAATAATAAATTTAATGCTTTCAATTATACCTGAACTGACTTAGACCCTACTAATTAATAAAACAAATTTATTTTAATATCTAGCCACTAAAAAGCAGATTTATGAATGAAATACTGTTTATTGTTTTCAATTTTGTATTAAAAAATAAGTTTTGTTTATGTAAACACAATATAAATTAACACCTTTTATATTACAGCTTATATAATAAATTTTAGATAGCACACAATTGGTTATACAAATTTCAACGACAATAATAAATTTGATTAAGAAATTATATAATAAAAAGATACAATTAAAAATTATACAATTACAATTAACAAATAATTTTCATTTTTTATTTTTAATGGATACATGTTTATATATATATATATATATATATATATATATATATATATATATATGTATTTGTATACAAAAAAATGTATTTTTAGATACTTATAAAGTTATATATAAAAGACATGTTTTCAAATTGCTTTTTCTCTGGTTCAATAAAAGTCTTATTTAAATCCACACTGAAAGAAACGTCTTACACAAAACAGCATTCGACTGTTTAGAAAGCTATGCCGAATTTAATTTTCTATTCCTTAAAGAATATTTTTTTATACTTAAACAGCACAGAACCCCCTGTTCCAAACTCTGCACGTTTCTTAACAATTAACTCCCGCCATACATACTAATGCTCATCATAAACTACACTTCATTAAAATGCTGAAGTCGTCTACATGCTTTACATTTTCGGAGACAAAAATAAGAACAGGGGTTATTTACTTCATCACTATTACGGAATGTTATTGTCACCGAACACCCTAATTCACTATTTTACCACATTCGGCCACAGCACACCACAAAACGGGGTCACTAGAGCCTATTACAAATGTTACAACATAAAATCTGTTTTACAGGCTTGTTTTTTCCACCCCCCTGGCATGGCCAACCGACTGTGCTCAGTTCACAGCTGTGCTAAGTGTGCATGTATATGTGTGTGTGTGTATGAGTTATTGAGGGTTATTTGTTCGCTCATTATGACCTTATGTCACCGTTGACTTTGACTTTAATGGTGCTTTTTCCATTTTTTTTGTTTGTTTGCGTTTGAACATGTATGTATTTTTCATTTGCTTATTATGTAGAAACTCAATTATCATTTTGTTTCCATGTAGCAATATATCCAGATCGTATTTCTTTTTTTCATTAAAAACGTAATCAAAACAATTTTATGTTGAAATTTTTACATAAAAAGTTCATTTACATATTTTGCACGAGTTATCTAATTAAAAATATAATTGAAAGTATATATTCATCTTTACGTTTATAGATTTACGGTACAGAGTAACGGTAATTAAATCAGATAACTTTTTCTGCAGACGTTTCTTTTATATGTGTTATGTTTGTTGGCAGGATCGATTTTCAATGCCGATTGTAATATTAATTCAATTAAATATTGTTTTTGTTCGACATAATTAAATGGACTGTCAATTTAAATCAAACTAATCAAATATTAATTAATGATTGATTTTCATAATTTGTAATTTATATTACACTATTTATACATCACGTATTCGTTTTGTAACTTATAATTATAGGTAATTACGGAAATAAAATCAATTAACTGGAAATGAATGATTTAATTAATATGCAATTATTCATTGGAGAAGTTATTTACTCATACACATTGGAAAGAGGAAAAGAAAACAAAAAATTTGGTTCTATTTTCAATTGGCATCTTTATTTAAATACGCTTTTATATATTGTATTTTCAAAAAGATTTTATACGAGGAATCTTTATTAGAATGTCGATATAATTTCAACCTCTTAAATATTTAAGACCACAAATATCTTACCTTTAAATAATCAATTCAGACTTAACTAGAACACACTTTAAAACTAATATGGTTTTGCGTATTTTTTTATAAAAACAGTTTCAATACATGTAAAAAATATTTCTAATCTTAAAAATTGCAATGAAGTTGTGATCGTTTAAACCTACATAAACAGATATTTTAAAACTGCTCGTTAAAAAAGTAGTATTAATTATACATTTCTTATATATATATATATATATATATATATATATATTTATTTGTGTGTGTATGTATATATATATATAGACATATATGTATATATATATTTAGAATAAAATATAAAAATAAATTTTGCTTATATTTATAAAAAATATAAGTGTATAGAAATTACATTCGCTTTTCAATAGAGAAATTATCAACCTCAGAGCATCAAAGTGTAGAATATGAGAGTACCATTAAAATACTCAAAATAATAATAAATCAATCGAACATTTTTAATCATAAAATGTTGTGGTTTGTGAGGGAGTTATACATTTATTCATTTAAGCATTTAATTTACGATTTTTATTTTCCTTTATTGAATCTGATAAAAGTATCGACTTTAGTGAAAATTACATCAAGTGATATCAAAAAAGGAAAAAAAACAATATATTTATATATATATATATATATATAAATTTATCATTTTTTTACTTTTATTAGTAATTTACTTTTCTTCGTAACTATAAGTAATAATACATCTTAATATTTTAATTCAATTATTGTCATATGATTCGTTTAATATAATACAAGTATCAATAACTAACACGATTAGTGAAGAAAACAACAAATTTGTAACACATTTTCTTATTTTCTCAGATTGTAAGAAATATTACGAAACAGGAAAAATTTAAAAGATAAAATTAGTTTTCATAAAAATAACTAAATAAAGAAATAAAGAAAATAAAGAAACTAATAAAGAAATTTATTCCTTTTATAACGGTTTATTTAATATAATATTCAATTAATTAGAAGAAATAACTTTTTCGTGAATCCAATTTATTTATGGCATTGATTTGATGTAAAACCATTAAAAGTTAAGATATATTTTCCTTTAAATTATAAAATATTATCAATATTCAAAATATAATACAACTTATGATAGAAATTAAGTAAATAAAATTATTTAAAAAAAATCAAATCGATTTATTTATATAAATTAAAATTAATACGGTTTTCATCAATAATTATATAATAATGAACATGATCTTAATTAAACTTATCCATTCTCTTTCCGAAATTCTAAAATTGAACAATTCTTAAATTCCAAATACCAATCATTGCTTGTGATTGCAAGTACAAAGTACAGTTTAGGCTACCACAGATGTGTTGATATATATATATATATATATATATATATATATATATATATATATATATATATATATATACATGTGTATAGTATCAATAGAAAGAGAAGGAACGATTAGTTGCAACCAGAAAAGCAATTATCCTTAACAGATCTTCGTTAGTCAGTTTGTTGTTTCAGTGTCGCTTAAATGCTACTGACCCCTGGGAAGCATTTCGAATAGATTGTATTTGTCTCTTTTAATCAGGCCAGCTACAGATAACATTGTGGTCAGCACGTACAATTAAATGCTCGTAACAATTATTGTTTATTTGAATGATTAAATTTGTACAAAGCAACGTGGTAAATTTTCATTGATAATTATTGTGGTTCGAATCATTTACGATTCAATTGAATCGTTATGTGTGGTTTAATTCAAAAATTTATGGTTCACGTAAATTATTCTAACTGCATATTTGTTTATATGGTATTCCATTAAAATAAAGCAATTTGTATCGTTCTTTGATGAGCAAAATATAATTTTATTTTAAGAAAGTTTTTTTTTATTAAATTGTAAAATAAAAATGTTTCACTCAAAAATATTTGATTATAATTAATATTTTATATTTCAGTTAACTAAAAATGTTTCATCTTCATTTTATAAAATAATTACATTTGTTATTTTTCATATTTATTTTTTAATATAGGTGAAATCAAACAGGGGAAATGAATAAAACAAAAAGAAAACATGAAATTTAAAAATTCAAAGTAAATAAATATTTATTTAACTTTAGTTTCAATCTTTAATTTGGAAGAAGTTATGAATGATACTCTTATATTGTAATAATTCATTTAATATTTAAGTGTGCAATTGTTTATATTATTAATTCAATCTCATATATTCTTTCAAATTTTATATTTACATACATGTATATATGTATATATGTATATATATATAAATATATATATATATATATATATATATATATATATATATATATAAATGATTTAATACTGAAAGACACTTGCATGAATAAAAAGGTCAACATTAACAGTATGTTAAAAAAATGTGTATAATTTATTCGAATGAAATTAAAATTCAAAGTAGCTACGCTATGATTCACGAGCAGTATTTAGAGGAGTCAACGCCTAGTGATGCTAAACGAAGTTAATACAGCGAGCTTTTCGAAACAATTAAATAAAATTGAGTTATGCAAATGATAGTAACGTTAATGTCAGATGTCTCTAGGCAGGTCACAAAATATTTGTTCCACTTATGAAGTTTATAATTTATGTCATGATTGAAAGTTAGTATTTATTTGCCCGTTTTTCGTCTACAATATTCTATTAACACGGATAATTATTATAACTACTATATTATTTTGTTTTTAGTTCATTAATAACATACGCACTCATATTAATATATATATATATATATATATATATATATAGGAAGAGAGAGAGAGAGAAAGTAAGAGAAAGAGAGAAATAAAAGTACTGTATCAGTAATTCCTAGTCTTTTTGATGAGTATCTATAGGAGATCTTGGAAGTAGAAAAAGAACTATAAATTAAAAAATGCATTTATTTCAATAAAGAAATCATAGCTTTCATTTTATAATTTGTCGAGTGTACGGATATATTCCAGCGCAGTGTGTCTTAAATCGATCCATTTAAAAATAATAAATTAGTTGTTGAAAGCAGCACAACGAAATAACAAGAAAAACAGAAAAAAGTACTAGAAATAAATAATAGCATAAAGAGCAGTATTATCTGCTGAAAACAGTACGAAATTTAGCTTAGTATATAATATATATATATATATATATATATATATATATATATATATATATATATATATATATATATTCATGTATAAATAAAGACTTGTATTTTTACATGTTTAAATAAATATAAATAATAGAAAAATTCAGTGAGAATTAGTTATGTTGTACGAGTAATAGTGTTTCTTATGTAAAAAATTGTCACGTGAATAAAAATAATGCATTTTAATAAATTTAAAAATAGAAATAAAATTTAATGTAATCATTATTATTAATTTTTGCACTGAGTTATAGATTATAAGTAACTAGTATTAATATTTGATTGCGTATAATTTGTTTAACTTTTTTTGATTATTTATTGGTTTTCAAATATGTTCACATTAGATCTTTGCTTCATTTTTTTTTTGAAACGGAATAATATAAAATTAATATGTTTCACTAGATAAAAAATGATTCGAAATTTTATTTTAATTTCAAATGAAAATTAAAATAATTTATATAATTAATTTTATACTATGAAAATATATGATGAATTTTGATGTTTTCTTAAATTATATTATGATTTTTTTAAGTAATAAATTTGTAGATAATAGAATTGACATGACTAATTTAGGTTGATGTAGAACTTTAAAGTGTGATATATTATGTCGACTCCTATATAATTTCCGTTTTAGCTTAACAATTTTATTCATTAATAAAACAACCAACAATTATATCTTAATTATATATTCACTATTATTTGCAATGACTTGTTGCCATTTCCAGATAGTTGTTCGATCGTTTTAGGTAGAATTCTGCTGGTTTTGATGTGAAAAAGTTTTTGACGAATTCTCGAACCTGGTTTTCATTACAGAAATTTTCCCCCATCAAACTATTTTGCATTGGTCGAAAAAGGTAATAATCGATTGATGCACGGTCAAGTGAGTATGACGGGTGGGACAAAACAGACCAAGCAATCGCCAATTTTTTTCCTATGTTCTCTTGCTATATGCGGTCTTGCGTTGTTGTTAAGTAAAACAACATTTCTCGTATTGACGAACGCAAGGCGCTTTCCATCAAACTTTGATGGTCACGCTGCAGCTACTGAACGTATAAATTTGAATTTAGTGTTTTATTGTAGTTTAGAAACTCGAAATGAATAATAGCGCGACGATGACATCACGTACACAACAATACTTTTCTTCTATGAAGTTCAGCTTTTGTAGTTACTTGTGAAGATTTATCATTTTCCACCCACTTCCTTTTGCATTAAACATTGTCGTGTGTTTCTCATTTTTCTTCAACTATTACGATATGTTTAAGAAACGACTCATTTCTCTATCGTGAAAGAAGACTTGTCGCTATGAATAAACAATCTTCTTTGTTCTTTTCAGTAAGAGTGTGTGAAACCCAAATACTCAGTTTGTTGACTTTCCTTATCTGACAGTGGCAGCATGGTATATTGTGGCATGTTTAGGTTTTTGGTAATCCGTGAGTACTTTGTCGTGGGTTGCAGTCCAACAATGATTTTGTAGCGTCATCATCAAAGTTCGATGAGCGTCCTGGTATGGGTCCATCTTTCAATGACGTATCTCCAGAATGAAATTTCACAAACCAATTTCGTACTTCCGGGCAGTTATGAATCCTTAACCATAAGCACTGCATATTTTTTTCCGTGTCACCGTAGTGTTTCTCCCCTGTTTAAACTCCCATAATATTACGTGTCGAATATGCGCTTTCAATCCCTCCATTTCAGGACTGAAAAACGTATTATTTTATTCAATGGCTACGATACCACTACCGTGATAAGAATGAAGGATACTTCTTTACTTCAAACAAATTCTGACTTTTCGAGTATCACGAATCATTAGAATGATAAATACATTTTTACAATTTGTTGCCGGAAACGGAAACTACTTATGACGCGAGCTAATATATTCGTTTTCATTAAATTGAATAATTTTTGTAACAAAATATACCTTAATTAATTTCATTTCTGGAAACTATTTTATATATATATATATATATATATATATATATATATTTATATATATATATAGTATTTTTTTAGAAAATACGTTTGTTTTACTCGTTCGCGCTACCAATACTATTTAATTTTTGGGTACGATACGATTTTTTAATGCTACTTTAATAACATTTATTAAAAATAAATAAAAATAATGCAAACATAAGATTTTTTTTAATTTGATAGTTTATTTTCATAAAAAACTCTTCATTCTAATTTTTTAATCAAAAATATTCAATAATTGATTATTAATCATTTTGATTGCTGTTTATTTGCATTTAGATAGCAATACCATCATATTCAGAAAGCCAAGGTTCAGAAAAACAGAAGAATTTTTCTTTTCCTGATCATGGAATTTCCATCAAAATGTACTTAAACAAAAGTAGAAAAATATCAATGATTGTTCATTTTTGATTAGAATTTTTTCTATTTTTTATGCGGCGAGTGAAAAAATAATTTGTAAAAATTAAATTGACCATAGTGCTTGAACAATATTTTTAAAGTTTATTTCATATAAAAGCGATTTTTTAGATATTTTTATAAAATAACAATAAAATATTTCTTACTTCTTTTATTTGTAAATACTGTTTTCGTCGAAAAAATCACTTTCTGTCAACTTCATAAAAGATATTATACTTTATTATTGGATTAATATTTATAAAATCTTAATTATTTAAACAATTTATATTTGTTTTGTGAAGGTTGCAATTTTTTATTTAATATTTTAGTACGTTAATATAAATATTATATTAAAATTTAACTAACAAAAAAATTAGATAGTAAAATTGTATTTTTATTCTTTAAATATACTTTTAATTATTTTCACAAAATATCATTATTACAACAAATATAAGATACAGAGAATTTAATAAATAGAAAATAATATATTATTCAAGTTTGAATGGAACTCACAACATTTTGGTCATTATCATTTCAAAGTTTAAATTTGCCACATCAAACATTTATGAAGCGCTTGACACTTATCAATAAACTAGAGAAATATTTCATACTCTGTATTTATCAATAACGAAAACATTTTATTTTAAAACAATTATATGTTTAAAATGCTTGTATTTTTTAATACATGTTTATCCTTTATTAAAAAATATTTATAGTTTAAAAATCACCACCACTATAAAATGCAAATCTCGTATCAATTATTTAAAATGTATTAGATTTAAAACCATTTAATTTTCATCGTTTAATTTATTTTTTTTAATATTAAGGGAAATAAATTATAACTACAAAATTCTATTGTACTATTCTGTTCTTTTAGAATATTAATTTTATTATATATATATATATATATATATATATATATATATATATATATATATATGAATATGTATATATGTATATAATAATTTTTATTTCCTTTATTCCTCATATTTATATTACTCGAAAAATCAAATCAGATTTAATTTCCTTTCCTGCAACCAAAAGCACTGAAAATAATTATTGATATATAATTACAGTAACTGAAAAGCGGAAAATACATAGAACTTCAAATTACTGATTTCCTACTTTGCGTGTTGAAGTATAATATCCTGTTTGTATGTGCGTGCAAATATTTTGAAAAACATAATTATCAATTTGTATGACTACAAAAATTGATTAACTCTCGTGTCAATACTGAATTACAGTTTAATATATTCTATACTTAAAGAATGTGTACATATATTAATATAGATTAAAAATTAAATGCTGTCGATGACAATATTATAAATACATTTTTCACTCGCCCCTCCAGAACAATTTTTGATTATTGCCTATCCACATTTAAAAGGGCTATGTCATTACCCTCAGAACGATTAAGTATTGAATAGAAATGTTTGTATAGTTTTCTGTGCATTGGTGAAGCCACTACTGCCGAAATATGTATAAAAAACAATAAAATATTATCTGTAAGCATCTAATGAATAAATCGGAAAACGTTTTTTTTTGTTTTTACTATGAATGAAAAATACAATTAGGTACAGAAAAATATGATGCCATTTTAAATGTGGTATTGAACAACTACTGAATTTAGAATAAGATAGTCGATTAACACAGAATGATATAAAAAATAATATCTGCTTGAAAAATGAATACTAAATCATACACTATAAGTTATATCCATTTACGAGGTAAAATGATGTAAATGAAGTGCAAAATAAGAACATATACAGGTTTACAGTCAAAAATCGACTGGAATATATCATCAGTTGTAGGTAAGGATATTGATTGTTCTCTAACCTTTAACTCTAAATATGCTTCAGTCGAAGTTTGTTCGTTAACCTGTATAATTATTTTCATTTTATCCTTTACTTATGCGTGTAATTAGAATATGAATTATGTTGTCGGCTGACATATATTATCCATTAAGGGATAATTAATTTTTGTTCAGTTCTTTAATTGAATCAATTAGTTTAATTCATCATGAAAAAATAGAAATTGTATAACTTTATTTGAATGTATAACAGTAATAAATTGTTACAGAGTGAAAATTGTAATGTGGCTGTATACAAATGACGTTATAAATATTTTTCCATTCATCTTTTTAATAAGCACGATTTAAAAAAATGTACAAATGTTTAGTTATTTTCTGCAAGAACAATAGATTTTATCGCTGAAGTCACATGACCCGAGAAGAGATAAGCGAATAAAAAGCGTCGAGGGAATCCACGTTACCATCTAATTTCCATAACAAACGAAAACTTTTCTACTAAACAAGTGTCATAAATCACGCGAGCTTAGCACGAAACTAAAATCCCCGAGCACCAGATAAAAATATGAATAAAGGAACAAAAACAAACAATAATTTAAATATTCGATACAGATAAAAAAAATATCGTATAGAAAATTTAATATGCAAATTTATCATCCCCAATTTATGGCTTCATAAACCATATTATAGTTGATTTCACATTCTTGTGTAGACTTTTAGTACGTCAACGCAATATGCAAATGAGCTACAACGTCTCTGCTATATTTTTTGCGTGTACATAATTTAGGCTGGGATTTCTGGGTGACTGTTGGCATAAAATATAGTTTAGCTTGAATAATGAATGAATTATGGAACTAGAGAACAACGATGATGGCAGTACACACTTACTACGGATGTTGATGTTCTCTCAGTCTACAATGTTCAACATTATTTTGAATGAATTTCAAATTTTCTGTTGTTACATTCTGTTGCGAGAACGTGCATCTCTTTGTAGATTTATTTCTACATTTAATTATATTTAAATGTTAGCACAACGAGTGAGAAGATTCGTTGAACGGCGAATAGACTCGAAATTAAATAATTGACGTATATATAGATTCTAAGCATTTTGTTATTTCAGAAAATGACGAACGTGAACGACAGTCGCACGTGCTATACAAATTTGTTATTTAGCTTAATGCCATTATATTTACGTTATGAAACGTCATAATGATGTTCCATTCAGCACAATTATGTTTTATCTAAATGTATACAAATTTTTTTATTGTAGATTTAAGCTGTTTGGTATTCTTTTCATTTCCTTTTGTCAACTATCTTTATACATATATGTATATATATATACATATATATATATATATATATATATATATATATAAAAGTATCGTTAATTCTTAAAAAATATAGAGATTATATTATAATCTGATAATACACTCGATGAAAAAATCAAAATAGTGCATGAATAAAAGAACATTAACATTAACAGATAATTAAAATTTTGAATTTTGAAATTCAACCATCTTACATGACAAACTTTTATTATTTGCATTTAGTTGAGAGGGACGTATTTTGCGCTCATAAATCCAACTTTACATAATAATAGGTATTTATATAAATAAAATAAATTATTATAAACTAACTATTACAGTTTTTTCGAATTTTGACTGACTCGCGAAACCCCTGAACAGGTTGAGTGGAACCACACAGTTTCGCGGAACACAGTTGGAATAACACTGATATTAGGAGTACATGACTAAGCTAAAGACAAAAAAACTTCGTATCTAATTTAGAAAAAAAAGTATAGTACAATTTTTCACTAATTCTTCCTTCAATAACAATATATATATATATATATATATATATATATATATATATATATATATGTATATATATATATATATATTAATTTTTTGAATACATAAATTTTTCCTTGCATAAAACCATCGATTTCTTGAATTTCATTTAAACACATGAATATAATTTTTGTCGTATTTTAATAAAATAAATATTTTTTGCCTAGAAAAGAAAATGAATTTCAATAATTAAATAGTAAATTAAAAATAATATATTAATAAAACCTAACTATATTGTTCTGAATAATGTTATTAGCAAATGGCATACGTAACGAAACTAGTAGTAGAGAACAGAAATTCAAGGGACTCCAAATATGACAATGGGTCAACAGGATTGCAGGTATAAGAACATACATTTATACTTTTTTTATTTTTAGTCTTCCACATCATTAATATTACTTTACAACCCTAATACTCAATATTACTACTGGAAAACATTAATATTAGAAAGTCAGATGTAACGAAATTATTAATAGGTCGATCTACAGACAAAAGTGTTGAAATGTAAACTAAATTAATTTTGTTTTTTCAATTAACATTTATTTACAAAATCGATATAAACTATATAAAAAAGAAGGTCCTATATTCAGTTATTTTTTAACATATTACTTTTTAATCATTCAAAAATATACGTTTAGTAACTTATTATAGTAATTATTTTTCTTAGCTGCCAATGTGTATTTTGGGTTAAAAATATTTTTTATCTCACTGTTTTACAATACTTCACTATTTTATTAACAACTGTCTTGTAATGTTTTCAAAGAAATTAAATGCTCTCTCACTCTCTCTCTCTCTCTCTCTATATATATATATATTACTTGATTAGCAAAAATAAATAATACCATTTTAGATTTTTTCTACTGGTTTTAGTTTTTTAAATGTTACATAAAATTATTTATATATTTTTAAATATTTATCTCAAAGTAACTCAAACACATTGTTAAAATTATAGATTTTGATATTTTACATCTACTAAAAATTTTAAGCAACCAATTATTTCATTTGTTACTCTATAGTCTAATGTAACCGTATAGAATAACCTGATGTAACATTCCACTTACGAAAGTACGACACTAAGACAATTCTTAATTATTGGATCCAGTCGTGAATCAAATTCCGTACGTGAATTCAATGATTAACAAATTAGGAATATTATTTTTAATTTTACAGTCCTACTAAGAAAAAAAATATTATATGTTATTATTTAAATATAAAATAATGAAAATAACCACATCATAGCAATTAAACAAACTTAATAAAGGTTATTAGAATGAAAATATATATTTATCTTGCAATTAAACAAAAATAAGTATGTGGATACTCGAAAAGTTATTTTAGAGTATAGTAAATCTTCATCTTGATCAGTATTTCTATTAATAATAGTCTTCCAGATTTTATTTCTTTCGTTCAATTATCCTTTTTAATAATTTTAAAGCTAGAATTTATGACGAGTAAACTACTAATTCAAGTAACTAAGTACTAATTTACTTTTCTTCATCAATTAAATTCCAATTATAGAAATCAAGAAATTATCCTTGAAACTGAGACTTTTTTATGTATAAAATACATTTATTTTATATATTGTTTTATTTATAAAAAAATACTGTTATTTCTCAAGAAAAATTGTCATTAAATAGTCTGATTCAAATTAGGAGTCCACATGAAAGTATTAAAAAATACAAAAATTAAAAAATTTATGTTATTTTTTAATTTTTGCGTTTTTTTAAATACTTTCATATGGAAGTCTAAATCGAATATATATATATATATATATATATACATATACATATACATATACATATATATATATATATATATGTATATATATACACAATAAAAATAGAACCCCGAAATTTTTTTTAAAAAAATAAGATATTACGGATATATTAAAAACATTACTAGACATTATTATACAGTAGTATTTAAAATTCGAAATTCGGAAATAATGTACTTTGTACAATAGAAAAAAATTAAGATTCAAGTAGCACATATAATAGTCAGTGCCTTAAGCTTGGAACTAGTCATAGTTGTTTCCTTTTCAACAATCATTTCGTCTCAATTCATTAATATTATTCCTTATTATGGCAGTACATGTGAATGTCAAATTGATCCAAATTCAACTATAATTACAAATGTTTACATTTAAATGATATTATCCATGTACCCATGTTAATAAATGGTAATTAAATATGTATAAAAATTATAATTTTATTTATTTTCTTATGTATATTATTATCATTCATATTTTGTAAAATTGCGATATTTATCATTTATTTCCGAATGAAAAATGTGAAGACATTACGAGTATAACAATATTCATCCGTAATTCATTACTTCACAGCTTTGAACACTGTAGGAGAAATCAGATAGAACATAACAGAAAGAAAGAGAAAAAGAGCAACTTATAAGTCTTATAGCACATATTTTTATTAAACACCTCTCTTTGATGTTACTATAATACAATTTCGCAGCATAGCAACTTACGAAATATAAAAGAAATCAAATTTTAATGAATAAGAATTAGTTTTTCTACAATAATATAGAGACTTTAATATAACTGTCACAAATTTGCCTCTTCATAAATCGCACACAAAAAATATAGAGTTTCAATTATTCATAAAAATTTTTTTTTCTATTATACTCACAAATATGATATTTAACTATAAGAAAATGTACAAAGATACTAAAATTCTAAATACTATTTTTCTAAAATACTACAAGGAATTAATTTTAAATTTTATATAAGATTTCAAAATAAAAAAAAACAGTCTTATAATTTTCCTTAATTTCTTAGCCTTTCTAACTATCACATATAACATATTCTTAAAGTGATTGTTGTAAGAAAATGTTAAATTTAATTAATATTTTTAATAAATATTTATATAGCTTTTGTTAGAGCTTCATGTTAGTACAAAAAGTATGTTGAGGTTATATAATATCAGGTGTGAAATATATTAACTTGCATAATTTTTGTTGATTGATTAAATAACTCAATTAGAAAAATGAATACTGATGTGTAGTCTTATCAAATATATCACTAACTTCAGAAATTTTTATTTTTTATTAATAAAAAGATACTTTTCTAAAAATTTTCAAATATTTTTAATAAATCTAACTTTAAAGTCTTATCTGTTCCGATATTACTTACTCTATATTTTAGTCAATAAATTTACTCCCCATATATACTACTAGAAAAATCTAATGAATAATTTATAATAGCATGAACTCAATAAACATTATCATTATAAAAAACCCACCCGTTTGTAGCCTAAATGTGCGAAATTTTTAAAATATATTTCATCAAATTTTACAAGTATTCAAATAGTCCAAGTATCCAAATAGTATCCAAAATATCCAAAAGTTATTTTATATATATATATATATATATATATATATATATATATATATATACAAAGTGTATGCATTTCTATACACGATTTAAACACATATTTAAGATTTATTTTATTTTGGATTAGACAGAAAGCGATATAAAAGATTTGATATGAAGAGAAATTTGCTATAAAATCAAATATCAGCACATAAACACGAAACATAGCAGAAGTTTAAGAAGCCATTGCGTGATTCAGAACAATATAGATTAATTTATTTACGATAACATGGAATCGGTTTATCTATTTCAGATTTCATATAGTAACTATCAAAGGTATCATATATTTCTAAAAAATATCCATAAATAATCTTCTATCTCTTTTTCCCACGATGTATATGTATATAAACAAACGTGTAAGTATGTAAATTATACAACTACGAACGCCACATAATTATTTTCAACACCCCATAAAAACACATACATATTTAAAGTCAACTATGAAAGGGAGATTTTTTTCTTGTTTTAATTTATTCAACGCCTAAGTGCAAATTAATTGCAGTTGTGTAAATTCGTTTTGCATATAAGATAAATACATTAAATCAAGTGAAATTACAAATTTAATTATTTAAATTGGGTAATTGTCAATTATTAAAATTGAATAATGAAACAATGAGGTAGTGTATATTACAGTGCAGTCGAACCCTAGTTATAACATCTCCCATCTATATTTCAATGACATGTAAAATACAGTACTGCCATAAATTTAAGACGTGCATAATTTTTCATCGTGAGAATACGCTTTAAATATATGACATACGATCTTCTGTTATAGAAAATTTAATTATCAGGTAACTTCATTTTCATATTTTATAATTCGTTGAAAATGTAGAAATTTAATTTAATTTTCTATATATGATTTTTGAAAATACTTCTCACGTACTTTGATTTGTAATTATATTTCCTTAAAAATGTTATTGTTCGTTTATTTATTTGTGATTACCTTCTTTATAATTACCACAATTAATTGCTTTAATATTTTTTTCGTATATACCTTCAAATTATTTTAATATTTATTTTTTTCCATTGAAACATCTGAAATACCATAAATTAAATATTGAAAATTGTTAAAATGTTCTTAAGATTATATATATCAGGCTTTATAAATAAGAACAGTCAGTAAAAATCATACGAATTAATTAAATCGGTCGACAACAGATGTATCATACAAAATAGAAAATGTTACAATATTTTCATTTAAAATTAATAAAATTCTAAAGAAGAATAAATGAATTTTAAAAATGACAAACAATAAATTATTATTTGTTTCTTTTATAATAGACAAAAGCACTATATTAAACGTAATTTGTTGAGACATTTATGTAGTAGTTCATTTTCCATCAAGTTATCATATATTCTATGTCAAATTAATGTCATTTCCGTTTGAATAGAGACGGTGATGACAGCATTATTACAATGGCATTGTTATTTGACTACTAACACTGCATTTGTGATTGTAAACCGTATTTATATTTTAATCTTAGTGTATTAGCAAAATAATTAAAGTAATGTGATTGTCAAATATATACATTAAATGATAAATTGAGTAAAAAAATGAAATGCTGCGGTCAATTACGTGAAAATGATGCAATAACCTCTCTTCTAATAACCGGTCGTTATTTTCAGTACACTATTAACCTCAGTGAAAGTTCAGTACCGTCCAACGAACCTATATAACCTATCGATTGGTAACTGAACAAAGTATTAGAAAATAAACCCTTCTGACAAACAGTTGATTTTATTGATTGTTTCAATTATGTGCAAAAATTGACTATAATCGATATATTAAACGTAAATCGACCCATGAATCAAACTTAATAATAATAATACCGTTTAAAAGACTATTTGTAATTATACAAGCATTACGATTAATATCAAACAACAGTATGCATGACTGATCAATTCGATAAGCTTAAGTGTACAAGTACTTCTATAAGAGGAATCTATCCTTCATTACGTATCACGAATCCCCAGTACATTACCACTTCACAGTACACTGTTGACATAAAGGATATTATGAAACTGTCAACGCAATTGCATTCTCGTACCCAATTCTCCAACTCTAATTCCCATATCGATGTAACATATACGGTAGAACAAGTCAACATTAGTAATATATACATAATATGTTTCGAATAAACATACCGTGTAACCCATTTTCATGTTTACATTCATCTTAATGTTAAATATAATATTTATTTTACACCGTTGATATCAAATTCAATATTGGTAGTATTTGATATCAACTAGCATTAGGTAACTGACTAAAATATTAAATTATATATTGAAAACAGTAGTATAATAAATCATGCTACATATATATATATACACGAGTCGTTTGATAAGTTTGGTAAAATTCTATGATATATATGGCGCCACCATTCAGTCAGAAAAATCACGGCTATTAGCCAGAAGCGACGCGTTGTTCACGTTGTACAGATGTTTGAAGCGAGGACTGTAGCAGTTGCCGTAAAAATGGGGAAAAAACGAGCAAGCGTTTTTGCTTCGATTCGTCGCCATAAATGAAACGTGGATCCAGCACTATATATCTGAGTTGAAGCAGCAGTTGAAGCAGTGGCCAACGACTGGTGAAAGAGCGCTGAAGAAGGCGAAGACCGTTTTGTCAGCTGGGAAGGTAATGGCCACTATTTTTTGTGATTTCTAAGGAATCATCCTGATCGAGTACTTAACGAAGGAAAAATATAGGAGCCCTTTATGCAACATTATTGGACTGTTTGAAAGAAGAATTAAAACAAAAACGGCCAAGATTGGCGCACAAAAACTACTCTTTCACCAAGGCACGCACCGTCTCACAAATCGACCGTCACAATAGCAAAATTGAACGAATTAGGCTTCGAATTGATTCCTTATCCAGTCTATTCTTCTGACTTGTCCACGTGCGAATTCTCCCTTTTCCCAAACTTGAAAATGTGGCTCGGTGGGAAGAAATGAGGATATATCACCGCCGCCGCCAGTGTGTATTTTGCAGACTCGCTGAACTAAGTGTATATTCTTCAATGGAGATTTTGTTGAGAAATAAAATGGATTTTTCCAAAAAACGATGTTTAACATGCTTTTTAACTATACTTATCAAACAACTCATGTATACTTACTTAAAATGTCGGATTTATTTTCTACAAACTAACTATTTATATATTTATAATCAACAATAAATGCAATATCTTTCTATCATTGAGCTGCTTCAACTGAAATGAAAAATAATTTTTAAGCTGATTTAAATTATATATACGAGTATAGTAATCCTAGTAGTCTTCGCCCTTTTGAATCATCTAAGTGTCTATTTTTCACTACTAGTTTCATTACTTGTGTTATCTTCAAGTAAATTTTTGAGATTAATCAGTCTCTAAAATCTATCTTATGACATAAGTGTCGAAGCCAGTAGTACAAAACAGTCATTCTGATAATTCAAACGTTCTACATTAATTAAAAGAATCCATGAAAGGGATTACATATATAAAAAAATACAATCATAAATGTATATATAATAACTTGTATTAGCTCCTTATACTGGACTTGTTCTTGTCAACGCCGTAGACAGAATGATATTTAGCACAATGTTTTATCATTTACTTATAAAAGTTATAAATTATTTTCTTTAAAAATACAAATAGAGAAATACGGGTATAAATTTAATTCATGAAATAAATATATCTACAAGATGATTCAATTCAGACTTCCACATGAACGTATTAAAGAAACGTAAAAAGTAAATAATTTTAGTTCAATTTAATATAATTATGTATAAAAGATTATATCGATCGAATGCCCACCGCGATTCCTGTGGCACACCGTAATGCGCATCCTAATTTTCGATCACATCGAGGCACAATGCAGACTCTATATCAGCTATTTTGGGTTGTATTTCTGTTTCAATTCTGCATTCGTGTTCACTTTGTTTTCATAGACTCTACTCGTCAAATAAACCCAAAGAAAAAAATCTAGATAAGTTAAGTTGCATGATCTCGTCAGCCAATTGATGTCGCTATTTCGTGAGATAATGCGGTTGGAAATTTTGTGCACTCTAGCGCGAATGTTCCTGATGCTGTGTGACTGATGGCACCGTCTTATTGAAACCAGAGATATTCGATAGTTATACCTTCCAATTGGTCCCACAAAAAGTTTATCATACACTGATAGTAAACGTCATTGCCTGTGACAGCGTTCTCATCACCAGCTTCAAAAAAATACGGATCAATTACGTCTTCAGACCACAAGCCACACCAAACCGTTTCTTTTTAACGATACATTTACTTCTCGTAAATCTATGTTCGATTTTAGAATCTCCAAATGCGAAAATTTTGCTTGTTTAAGAATCCATTGAGGTGAAAATGTGCTTCATCACTAAAGACGATTATCTTTGAAAAATCCACTCCTTGTTCATGCATCCATTCGGCAAACTCACGACCCTATTGATGATCTTTAGGCTTTAAATCTTGTATTTGGCTCTTATAAGCGTGTAAATGTGAACCCTTTCTCAAAGTTCGCTGCGTAGTGGAATACGAAATAACCAATTGCTGTGATCGACAACGTATCGATATACCCAGTTCTTCGGCCTTACATTCACGAACATGCTCGTCCAATCGACCTGCACGAGTATATTGAGATGTTTCGATGTTTACTACTGACCCATTTAGTCCGAATTTTTTGATCAAATTTCAGAATGGAAGCTCAGATTTTGTATGCCAAAATATTTACATAGAACGCGGTGTGCTCTTTTCCTCGAACGCCCATTTTCATAATAGGTTGCGATAATTTTAATGCGTTATTCCGTCGTGTATTACCCCATCATTAATTTTTTACACGTTTCTACTCTACAAAAGCCACTTTGACATTGACAAATACTTTGAAGTTTGAAATATATTCACCACTGGCATATAGAAACTCACCTTGAATCATATTTTATAAGTGGTATAGCTTTTATTCACGTCTCTATGTTTGTTTTTAATTGTTACAAAATCAGTATATTAATCACTTACATTTTCAGTCATCTTGATATTCTTAAATTATTCTGATATTTTTGAAGATGATATCCGGTTACACCAGATAAATGCAATACAAATATAGCTGTTTATAGAAAACCCAATCTTATGATTATATATAATGGTTCTGCATAAATGAAAAACAGGAAATATCATTATTTATTTATATATATATATATATATATATATATATATATATATATATATATATATATATACTAATATAAGAAAGAAACACAAAGAAGACATTGGTGATATTTAAAATACAATTAAATATTCAAAGAAATTTAAAGCCATCCATTAACGATTTTCTTTGCAATTTGCTTCACTTCTACGTACCCGGGTTTGAAGTTATGTTTCTTGTCCTTAAGGTCACAATTCTTTCTTTTTGTTCCACTAGTGGAAAAAAAGAAAAGCGTAGTGATTTTAGGATAAGATGTATAACTATAAAGTTAACTTTTCTTAGAATCATTGAAAAATATATAAGATTCTTCAACCATATACTGTTATATTTTTTTAAAAAAATAAGGAACCAGACGATTATCATATTCTCAAGTGATACATTCCATGTTTTAAAGTACATAAAAATATTTATTACTCTGTTTTTGGAATTTAACGAATGAATATTTCTACAAATGTTCATTCTAGAAGTTGTCCTCTTAAAACGGTACCGATTAATATTCGCGATAATTGTCGAAACAGGATATAACTGCATCATGAGAGACTGGCGGTAACAGAATTTGGCTTCGTCACGCACCATGTGTCAAACTCATTATTTCGATCGAATGGATTACGAACGCCTGTGTGCTATACGATTAAGGTATTTGTACTTAGTAGATTTTTTTTAATATAAAAAATTCTCTAGAACATGTTCTTAACTATATGAAAACATTTATATAATATTGAAAATGAAATTTAATAACAATATATGAATTGACAAGTTAACACCAATTTATTTGATATAAATATTTATTTATTATAACAAGTAAACATGATTCATAATTAGTAATACAAAATGTCATATCAAACTGATATGATAATAATTTTATAATAATAATTGGTTCTCTGAAGGTAATGGAATCGTCATAGAAATACATATAAACAACAATCAAACGTTATTAATAATAATTTACTGAATTTTTGTTTTCCAAAATATAATTTGTGATTTGTTAAGTGAAAAAAGAATTCATTTATAAATGTTTTATTTTAATTTAAAAAGACAAAATAATTAGAATTTTTATTTTGAGCAATAATTTCTCTTTCTCCTTATTTTCTTATGTTGGTCCCAGAAGGTAGAATTACTCATATTTCGTTTATTTTCTTAATTTTCTGTTTTCTATATTATTTTATTAAATGTATGTATGTATATATATATATATATAAACATTAATATATATAAACATATATATATATATATATATATATATATATATATATAAACAACAGTTGAAGATATTATAATAAATTTCTTAGTAAAATTTGAAGTAATCTTATAATTAAAATTAAATTTTCACTTATCACTGCATAAATTAATTAAAGAAAAGACTTTTTCTTTATTAATCTTTATAAATACGTATGCTATTCAAAATTACTGTCACAAACAAATCAGTAAATACAACAAATATTAATTTATTTATAAATTTATACTATTTTTAGAGTACTTGGTACTTGGTAGAGATTAATAAATATTTGTTCGAAATCATCACTTAATTTTTCCCATTTCTTTCATGTAACTAGATCTTCAAATGATTGATCCATATCAGCATGTACCTCATATATTAAAAAAAAACTAGCCGACAATTTAATCATCTATTACTTTAGAACCTCAATATTTTGATTTTTTACTATAAATCATTCCTTTCAACCCCGAGTAAAATTTATAGTTCAGCAAGTTGCTGCTTTTGAGTTGAATAAACACAAATATTTAGTATTTATAAAGCCTGATATTTTTTTGCTATATTTTTTTAGTTTTGTTTAATGGCTAGAGGAAGAATCATGTTGAAAGTGAGTCTTCAAATAGAGTTGTTTTTATTGAATTAATAATTTTTTTTAGAAAAAACGACAAATTGACTTAATAATTTTCTTTAGAACAATGACATCTTGATAAATTTTAATCAATGTTTTAACTTTTTTAATAATAAACATATTGACCTCTACTAATCATTTTTTACTGTTCATTACCAAGTCTGACTACACTTGACCAGAGCTGATCTGAAATAATCACATGCATCTGTCCAAAAGTTTTATTGACGAATTATAATTTACAATCATTTCTCGACGATCTTTCGTTTGAGTAATCGTTTATGAAGATTTTTGTAGCTACATTTGTAATTTTATTTGTAACAAAATTATTATTCTACAAATGAATATAATTTGCAATTATATTAATTTAGCGAGAGATTATTATTTCATTTGGCTTTCAATCCTCAGAATTTTAATTGTAGTCGTTGAGTATATTTTTTACTATATTTTTTTATAAAATATTATTTGCAGTCTAGACGGTTTTTAGTAATTGAAAGATTTTTTAAGAAAAAAAAACAAATCGAATGCATGTTATTTTATCAACAATTTTACCAGTAATTTGTTTCTTATTTCCAACATATTATTGATTTCGACATATAAATAATATTAATATACAATAGGTAAAAAATATTTGAGTTTTGATCAAATTTAATTAATTCGTTAATAAAATTTATATTTTGCAATAAAAATAATTAAAAAAAATTTAAGACGAGTGAAAATAGGAAGTGAGCCATCAATTTTCTGTAGTAAATTTAATTTTCTCAAAAATCGAAGTCGTATATTAATTAATTACAATTACTGTCTAAATATTATTTCAATGACAATCAAGATATACCATATTTTTACTCAACAAGATCAATACTTTGTATTTTATACAGTTGTTTAAATGACAAAAACTCAAAGTATTTTTATTATATAAGAGAAATCAATAAACTTTTAGAGTCACATAACCAATCGTCCGAATTTTACAAGTTTTGTCCGTTACCAAGCAGGTGGTCAAAATATACCTTCTACTAAACTTTTATATTACGCAGGTTTTATTCGACTGCTCTTGAAATATTTCATGTAAGCATACCAATTTATACTTGCTAAATCAGATTTTTTATAGGTCAAAGTTTTGATATTTATTTTCATCTAGTAAACAAATCGTATATCGCAGTTTTTTCCACTTTTTTATAATCAATAGTTTTTCTAAATAAATATCCAAAAAAATTATATGAAAATTAATTTCTCTAAAAACAAAAATAATAAAATATTTTTTTTATTAAGTAATATTATACGAAATGATGATTTTGTGTTTGTTTTTTATTACAATTCTTCCAAAAGGAGTTTGATATTTTTACATTATAAGGTTAAATTATATTAAGTTAGAAATATAGAACGTGTACTAATTAATTTAAATCTTTGTGATAAAAACAATTAATTAAAATTAGTTAATTAATTAATTATTAGTTAATTTCAATCTTTGTGATACCTATGTTATATATATTACACGTATAAATGTATATATATATATATATATATATATATATATATATATATACATATATATATATATATATATATATATATATATATGTATATATATATATATATATATATGTATATATATATATATATATACATATGTATATATATATATATACATATGTATATATGTATATATATATACATATGTATATATAAATACATATGTATACATATATATATATATATATATATATATATATATATATGTTTATATTTTGTTGAAAAATGAAACATTTTTATGACTCGTATGTTTTTTCAGTTAAAATGTAATAAAAACGTTGATCTGATAAAATATAAAATAAATATGTTTTAATAATTTTAATAAAGTAAATCCGCTCTATTGATATGAAATGAATAAATAAACACAAAAGGATAAGTTCAACGTGCTTATTTACTTCTAGAAATAATTGAATTCTATGGAAATCCTGCCTCAATGTGTGCTTTGGCCGCTATAATATTGTGAGTCTGAAACACAAATGTTAGGAAACCATCACCCTACATACTGAATGCATACAAACAAGCAAGTAAGCAAGACGACACCGTGTATACCATATACCAGGAAATAGGGAGAAACAGGTCGAGTATATGTTTAATCGATTTTCGAATTAATTGAGTAGAGTACTTTCGTATGTAAATGAACAAGATCATTTACATCTACAAACACTGCTACGGCGACGCTGGTGGATACCGGTTATTTAAACCGGCGCTTAGGTCTTATAGCATACCACGCCACTGGAGTATTGTGTTTGATCCTTTTAAAATAAAACACTGAAGCTCAAGTGATTGCTCCGGGTATATCAATTTGTAGAGATTATTACGGGTTCTTAAAATTCGGTATTATATTATATCTTTATTAGACTTCCGGCATCAATCTTAAACAAAATTTAATCATGTTTTATGCGTCTACTCTCCTTCTGGTATTAATAAGGTTTTGTATTGTCCTTGATATAGATTCACAAACCCAAATTTATTAAGATAATTTGTAACCTAGTTTATTCAATTTACAAACTTTACGTCGTTAAATATCAAATACAGTTACTACATTGTTTACTTCACTTAAATGATAATTATTTACACTTATGCCAACTCATGTTGTAAGAGATTATTAATTACTTTTACAAAAATAAAATTATCAATTCTTTTTTCAATTCAGTAAAATTTTAATTTTATCCATCTCAGCATCACTTCCATCTTCATTCTGCTTTAATTTCCCTCCCTCGATTTCTCACACAATCTCTCTCTCTCTCTCTCTCTCTATATATATATACATATATATATATATATATATATATATATATATATATATATATTTATAAGTTCTTATTATCGATTGTTTACTAACTAATATTCATATGAAATATAAATGTTGGCATTAGAAAGATTTAATTAATTTATTTTAGAATGACGTATTTACTTTACTATAATATGATGTAATCAGATATTTGCATCATTCATCGGTTATAAAAAAATGTTGTAATCTAAAAATATCAGATTACATTGCGAATTAGGTCATTTTTTATTATTTAAATATTAATGGCGTATCAGATTCTATAGAAATGCTAATATTTAAATATTTTATTTGAAAAAATATAATGACTTATTTCAGCATTTGAATTTTAAATCATTTTCATTTTTCATTTGATGCATACTCTCACATTTTAGTGTTAAACAAAAGAGACTTTATTTTAAAGGTTATTCTTTTTAACTTCATGAAGAATTTAAACATAATTTTTTTCAAGTAATTAATAAATTTGATTAAATCATTAATGTTTCTCCATTTATGCCTTTTTAAAAAATCAATATTCTTATTCTGTAATGAATACTTTCATATATAAATTCAAACGTAAATATTTTTTTATTAATACACAAAAAATTATAAACACACACACACACATATATATATATATATATATATATATATATATATATAATTCTATCTGTGCTAATTTTAAACAATGTAAATTAAATTTCTTAAAAATCATAATTAAATAACGTGATTTAGTGTAGAAACATTGAAAATGATTTAATTTAAAATTATATTTATCATTCCAATAATAAGAATTAAAATATATTAATATATATTTGTTTACTTTATTAAATGCATATTTTATATTTTGTTACATTCATATATAAATATTAATGTTAGTGATCATATTTTTAAAACGTCTTACATATTTATTTACCAGAACGTTTAATTAATATTGAATATTTGTTTAAATTAAAGTTAAATTCAGTTATTATTAAAATAATTTTATTAATCAAATATATCATCTTAAATAATATTTGGGGGAAACGTATGATTGCATTACATGAGTGATATTCGATACTATTCATATTAAATTGACGTTCATTACTTGGAATTAAATGAGTATCTAAAACAAGAGGTATAGTATTTCATGTAATGCCGAATAGATATGCTTTACATCAAATTAATTTTAAAATGGCGATAGTGAACACAAATTTCATATATATATATATATATATATATATATATACATATATATATACATATATATATATATATATATATACATATATACATATATATATATATATATATATAATATATATATATATAATATATATATATATATATATATATATATATATATTAAATTCAATTTTTAAATGTGTTTTCTGAAATAATCCTGCAGCTACAGTCAAACAGACACCTCAGAACTATTATTTCGTTTTATCTTTTCATATTTATAATAATTGTAATTTTTAGTTGCGCTATACATTAGAATAATAATTATGAGAGTAAAAAGTTATATATCTGAGTATATATTAGATGATTCCATTTAAGCTTTCACATGAAAGTATTAAAAAATTACATGATATTTCAATACTCGCTTTTTAATACTTGATTGACTTTTTTAATACTTTTATACGGAAGTCTACATTGAATCGTTCTTTCTCTCTCTATCTATCTATATCTATATATCTACCTATCTATATATATATATATATACTGTTTGTATATATATATATATATATATATATATATACATACATACAATAGAATTCAATTACAGCCAGGACCACACCATGGAACTATCTATACTTCCTCTATATAATTGTAAATATTTACTTCAATATTATCATTTTCTATATAAATGCTACTATAATGAATTTAAGTTATATTAGAAAATTATCATTTTTTTTAAATGGAAACATTTATATCTTTTAATTATTATACATGTACATATATTCAAATATTCGTAATATATTATAAATATATATATCATTTTTATAAATTATAACAAATTTGCACGACTAATATAATAATATCAACAGAAGGACAAAGCAAAAAGAATGAAAATTGATCTACTAATAATTTAAAATAATAAAAATGATAACATTTGTTAAAAATAAACCAAAATTAATAAAAAAAACTATTCTTTCACCATGTTTGTGATCAATTCAAATTTACCAGCAATTTGGTAAAGTGAACAGTTTTTTGAGATAATAACTTTTTTTAGTGTGTATATATATATATATATATATATATATAGAGAGAGAGAGAGAGAGAGAGAGAGAGTGAACGTCTGTATAGAAATATGTCTGAATCAAAATCCATGTGATCATTTACCCGTTGTTAGTTGTGAACTAATTATTTCTGTTATCACTATAAACGAATTCGACTATATATATATATATATATATATAAACAATTATACATGCTTGTAATCGTATCTAATGGAAATATTATAATTCCAGTTAATAATATAATTTACATTAAATGTCAAATTAAAGTAATTAATGAGCTAGTAAAATGTGGATAATATTCTAAATAATATACATTTAGAAGAAAAATAAATAACATTAAAGATAATTCTTATCAAATTTATTTAACTTGTACTTAGTTCTCATTTTTTTCAAAACTAACTATTATCCCATTACATTTTAAATTATATTTTATGCAGTTGTGGTACAATCTATCACAAAAACAAAAATAAAACATGTTTCCATTGCACCATTTGCCAAACCTATCCAAACCTATTAAAATTATCCAAACCTATTAAAATTATGACTTTTCCAAAATTATAAAGAGATACATTAAATTGAACGTTTTTATCACATCAAAAGATATGTAGATACGCACATTGATATGTTTGTGAGTATATACTATCATGTATGTTTATGTATGTGTGGAACACACGTGTTGACTGCCTTTGATGTCGTGTGCATGTTACATTACCATTTTGGACATAATTAACTGCTCATCAGTGTCGTTAAATCTCAAAGTATTAAACCAGAGGGCGACATTAAATTGTTCACACATTATATGTTTATAAGTTTTTCACAATATACTAACATATATATATATATATATATATATATATATATATATAAACAAATTGAAGAAACAGTATGAATTACTTATTTGTAATTCGCTTGTGTTATCTTTAGGTACATATAAATTCATTTCTGAAAATTAAATGATATTTCTAAAAAGGTTCAACTTTTTTTCAGTTGAAATGTCAATATATATTCTAAAGTCATTTTTAAGAATATCAAATTGTCTTAAAATATTACTCAGTTTTAATCTATTATTTAAATAGACCTTAAGATGGTAACTGTATGCAATAAAAAAAGATATATAAAACATATACGTATAAAGGAATAATATGATTATAAATAAGAAACAGGATCAATAATAATACAATAACTAATTATAAAAAAATGTAAAATTTAAATATCTGTATAGTTACAAGGAATATAAATACTGAATAGTTAAAAATAAATAAAAAAACATATATTGTTAATTTACTCTTAAGTAAACGTTATAAAAAAATTGTTCTGTATAGGTGAATGCCTACATAAGATTAAAGAAATAGAACACACACACGCATACTTATATGGATGTGTGTGTATATATATATATTTATATATATGTATATAATGGAATTATCCTTCGTCATTAGCCAGAGAGTTCCAAGGGGGCAACTAATTGATCGATGTGTTCTAAAAACATGTTACCATAACAACATGATATAATGAACGATCACATGAAGAGACAATGTATTACTATCTGGAGACAAAACATTATATGCATAGATATATTATATATATATATATATATATATATATATATATATATATCTACACATTTACAAACATACAACGCGCACATTCATATATATATATATACTCTTCTCACTAAAAGAAAGACCGATTATGTAATAACACTTTGAAGATGCTCGAATTTTTAAGAGAATACATATTATACGGTAGAATTTAGAATAGAATGTTTTTTAATCTTCAAGAAAGAGCTTAAAAATGTAATATTTGAAAATGAACATGAAAGTAGACTATAAATAAATAATTGTTAGGGATTTCATTTGAAAATACATTTCTCTCTATCATAAAATACATAAAAGTGTATTATGTATTGTACTAAATATGCACATATTTAAGATGACTGTAAAATGTATCTACGATTAACTATGATTATATTCTTTTATAAAGAAATTACGAATGAAAAAATACAAATATGTTTCCATTATTATTCAGTGTGTTTAATTTTTGTTTTCGTTTTATATCAATCTACCTATATATATATAATACTCATTTATACATAAATGGGAGAAAAAGTCAACGTATGAGTAAGAATCGTCTTTACTGTCCTTATAAAATAATTAGAATATAATTTATCTGTTATCAATAGTAAAATTGGATAGAAACAGTAAGAAAAACATTGAATTAATAGTACTCATAGGTGAACACAATCAATGTATACCAACCAACTCCCATTTCAAGAGAGTAGTATTGCTGTTTTGTCTTTTTTTAGGTTAAAAGTCAGAAAACAAAAATCATAATTATTGTCCTACCAACCTCTAATACAATAAATTTTATAGCAAAATTAAAACAATACAATATTTTTCTTAACATTATCTTTTCTTAACATTCTAAGAATTATGGAATAACCACCAAAATTAACAGAAGAACCCATCAAAAACGATCAATAGTCAATAATTGAACATTTTTGAAATTTTTTGTAAAAATTTTTTTTTTTTACTTTAATTTATTGCTTAAATATTAACAATTTTTTCATATTAGATTAGAAGATCGTTTCCTGTATTAAGCTAATTCTTTGATTTCTTAGAAAAAGTCTATTTTTCTTAAATTAATGAGAAATTCCTATTATTCTGAACATAAATCCTTCTATGATTTTCTCAATTTTTTGAAGTCTATATATATATATATATATGTTATCAAGATGGTATTTGTTCTTCTGAATCACTTAAGCTCCTAATATCGGTATTTGTAATATTATTAATTTTAAGTAACTTGATAGTTAGCTAAAAACTACCTTAAATGTATATATGTCAAAATAAACAAAGATTCTAAACATACAAAAACTATCAGGACAACGCATCAACTGGATTTTAGGTATATAATATTAATATATATATATATATATATATATATACATATATATATATATATATATATATATATATATATACATAAATATATATGTATGTGTATATGTGTGAGTGTGTATATGTGTGTGTTTGTGTATATGTGAGTGTTTGTGTGTGTATGTATGTGTGTGTTAAGAGCGTAAGTGTTTGTATGCAGGCTATATATTACGTGTCATTCATTTGCATGAATATTTATTCGAAACAAAAAACGTAGATTTGTATTATTAAATTTTCACTGTTATACTCATTTGCCAAGAAGGGTAAATTTTTGAATACAAAAAATGATGAAATACTTATCCACGCACTACACTGGATTAATTACTGCCATAAATTACGCTTATATCACGTATTCAGAGACACAAATACCGGCTGATTTAATCAAAAAATATGTATTTATTAAAAAAACAAAAAAAAGTTCACAAAATTGTACGTAAATCCTCATTTAAAATACAAATACCCCGATGACAAACCGCAGTAGTAGCTCGTAATTGAAACGTATTAAATGAAACATAGTTAAACAACAATCTGTACGACAACGTTGAAACCGCAACTAACAACAACGAGTTCAATAAACGTTAATCACTGTTACTTTTCCGGTGCAACAGTTTTGTGTGCCCCGGGAATCAGTTAAACAATATACCGTGTAAATATAGTGACTATGTAATGAAATTAATGCTCATCGGATAATCAGTGATGAATGTTATCAACGATTGTTGCTACAGTTGTGACATTTGCAATGCGTTGTTCGTTACTCTCTGTCATTATTGATCAGCAGTTTTGTAACATTTTTCCTCGATATCATTATTTATTGACATATTGATATGTACATGGGGATATTTGAATGGTATGATATTAATACGTATAAATCAAACATTACACGAGTATACGTGTGTGTATATATATATATATATATATATATATATATATATATATATATATATATATATATGTTTTATAAGATAAAGATATAAAAAAATATAAATTAAACAAAAGACAAATATTTTTTAAAATAAAACAAAACCTGTTATAAGTTGGAAGTTTTGTAAAATAAATACTTGGTGTGTAAAATGATGGTTGATTATTCGGGTTTTAGAGCATTTAAACAGCTACAGTCATTAGCACACAATGTAAAATGAAAAGTAATATTTGAAAATCTTAAATTAATTATAAATATATATATATATATATCACTTTCTCTTTCTTATTTCAATAAAAGTTTTGATAATTTACTATAATTAATTTTAAATGAACTACAATTTATATAAACTCACTAAAAGTTGGAATATTGTGTAATTTTTCATATTATATATATATATATATATATATATATATATATATATATATATATATATATATATATATAATCTTGAAATATCAGTTTTGGATGATAGATGAAACCAATAAGCCTTGATGCTATTTCACAGCGTTGTAATTGTAAATACTAGGAAATTCTTTCACAAAGTTAATGTTCACGACATGATAGCAAAGTTTTCATCTCGAGCATTAGCGCACTGCTTGTCTACGTTTCTTATGTCCAACACTGCTGGTCACGCAAAATGAATAATGAATCCTACTACAGCAAACAGGATTATGGTCTTACGTCGAACGACGTAGAGAGCAAAGGCGTCGCTTCACATTGAGACGCTCGTCCTCACGACCTTATTGAATTCGTTCTGTCGGCGTCAACACTCCACGATGCTACTGTCATCAAAATGTAAGCTAGAAAGCAAACTTTTCATAACAGGCTGACATTGATTTGTATCTGTGACAGTGATGCAGTCAGACGTTTCGGTTTAAGAGCAATTTCATTTTCTTACCAATATTTACAATAGCTCTGACATTAAATATCCGATATAAAATATACGTTTATTTATGTTGAAGTGTATTATTCATCCTACATGAATAGTTTTTCAAATAGAGTTTTCTCTCGTTTCTTTTTCTCTTTCTGTCTCTTTTACTTACTTTGTACAGATACGGTTACTAGAAATCCATTATCAGTTATGTCTTATACAAAAAAATCACTTACTCTTTATATATGTTCTTAATGTATTCCAAATTGTTCTTGACTAATTTCTAAGAGTTTTTTCCTTACTCAGTTTCAAAAAATATTTATTTAAATGTATAATTTGAAGCGTTTTGTACACTTTTTGAAAAAAATCAATATATATACATTTATATTTTTGATTAATTATATTATTACATTTTATGAGTTCCCATATATATATATATATATATATATATATATATATATATATATATAAACATATATATGAATAAAAATACAGATGATGTGTTAGCATGAAATTGTACCTTTGCCACTTAAAATTAATATCTATTATTTTTCAGATACTATTATACTTGTGGTATATATTTAGTTACAAATTAATTATAAAATTCAACTCTACAATCTAAAATAAATCAATTTAGTATCTAAACTAATCTTGATATAAAGGCTTTCCACATATTCATTAGCAGAATTATGTGCATGCTTGTGGTGAAATATCGATCTCCTGAGAGCACCTTGATATTGACTTGTTTGACGTCTATGTTAAAACTTAGAATGTATTTTCAACATTATCTTGTTTAGTTTCTAAACATTGTTTACAAAAGCGTCTTTCATGAATGCTCAGAGCTGTAGCATTCGTCTTGAATTTATCACGTATCTATGAAATGCTCAATCTAACCGCTGTTTTCTCTACAATCTCCCATCTAAAACATCTTTGAAACTCTTTATTCTTTATTTTCTAGTGGCACTTTAAAATTAACTTACATTGTTCAACATTGAAATACAACTTTATTATGTCGATGGACATTATTTTTATCTGAATAAAAAAAGCTCATTGTAAAAAATAAATCTGTTGTAAACCGAAGTAGAACAATTTTCTATATTAATAAATAATCATTTTAACACATTTTCGAACATCTTAAAGTAATTTAATTATATCTATATTTTTTTTTCTAAAAAAAAAAATGGTTTAAGTATAATTTAATCTACAATAGTATCAGAATGCAAAAAAGTGAACTTTTGGATATAAAAATGTAAATAAATTTAAATGAATTATAATTATTTTTTTTTATTTTTATAAATAATTTTTATTTTCACAAATAATTACTTATTCACTTCACAAACTACACAAAAATTTGACTGATCAAAAATATTCAATAAAGTATTATTGGTTATTATAATTGTTGTTAATGTTCATTTCAAAGTAGATGTCATCATCCTCAGAGACCAAAGATACTTAGGGAAAGAATTTATAGAAATTTGGAAACACTTGATTTTTCCAATATTCAATGAGAGATTTAGATGACTAGTTTAATTGATTGAATTATATTTTAAATTTTTCGGTACTTGTTTAGTTGTGTAATCGAAAATTCATTTCTCACAATATAGTTCTGTAAGCGTAGCTAAATTTATAGTAAGGACTTAACATATTTCAAAACACTTATAGAGTATACACATTTTGAATTTTAGGTAAATTTCTCTTTATATATCAAGTAATAATTATAAATAACTGATTATTGTTAATCATTATTTTCATTATTACAGTTTAGCACTCAAATTATTTTACAAATCAATGGACACATTCCACTCTAAGATTTATCTTATTAAAATGTTCAATAATTACTTGTTGCTTATTTTGATTATTTAAACAAATCATAAAAGAATTATAATCATTTTAGAAGGCAGGTACAGAAAATTTTATCTTTGTATGTTTTAACTAAGATTTTTTAGTCTTACACTCTCTCAACGATGTTTATATATATATATATATATATATATATATATATATATATATATATAGAAAAGTAATCAAAGTAACCAATAAGTAATTACAGAATATTTTTTATAAGAGAAATTCTGATGTTTTCAATAGTCTATGAAATTTGTTTCATATTAAATTTATTTTAGTGTTATTAGATAAGAACGCAACTGTTTTCAATTGAGGGCGCAATCTTTATTTTATTGAACATAGAACTTCTGAAAAAATAAACTTATATTTTTATTAAAAATTGAAGCTAAGGTTTATTGATAACATTTAATGTTTTTTTCCAAAAAAAAGGTTATCAATTATTTTTTACTAGGGAATAGTCAATAGTATAATATATAAGTTAACATTTTTTTAACTAAAGATAATTATATGAAAATTTATTAAATTTTTATAAAACGGTCCCTTAGAACACTACACGACTTGTGAAGATCTCATCTCCCTTGCTTTATGTAATATTATGAAATTGTGATTGAAAAAAAGTATCCAATACTGCGGATATCTAGTTCTTATTTTATTCGAAATAAAAAATCATGATGTAAAATTTAGAAATATATATATATATATATATATATATATATATTTATATTAACAAAAATGATAAACTTATTTATTGCTATATACTTTTTCACATCTACGTTTTATATTCAAAATATCCATACCAATTTTTCATTTAATAATAACTTCTGATCGGTATTTTTTTAACAGTAACTATAAGAATTAATTTTCGTGAAAAAATCTGTTAAAAAGGAAATTAATTTCTTCCTAACATTTTCAGTTAACAATTTATAATTATTCTAAACACTGATTGAAAATTTATAAGGTGATTTTATGTCAGAAGAGATAGTAATTATTTACTAGTTTTTTTTTAATTTTTTCTAAAATTTACTCATATTAAACACAGATTCTTCTTTAGTGGTTTGAGACCTCTAAGCGATTGAAACTAAAGTTTAAGAAATGAAGTCATAAATATTTTTTACTTCACTTTTATTAATTTGTTTAATTTATACCATTTTATAACAACCTTTTTAAATTTATAGTAAATTCCATCATTAGTAATTTTAACTTTTGAAGTATCAAGATGTATTTTAAACTAGAAGTTTTTTTTAAATATCAAAAGTATATTTTCTGAAAATAAAAACATAGAAATAAAAAATATACTTTAATTCTTTGTTTATTTAATTAATATTTTTGTAATTATAAACTATAATAGTTCATTTTAATTTTAAATTAGCGTATTATAAAAAAATATATTATTTTTATTATAATTTTTTGAAAAGAATTAATCGAAAATAAATAATATAATCTATTAGTTATACCGACTATTAATCTATTAGTTATTTCTAGTATGTTTTTAATATATATTTTACTTATACACTTTGCAAATTTTAAATTTCATAAACATTTTGGAATGTTCTTCATTTTTTTGTGCAAATATTCGTGTATCGCTGCACATATTGAGTTCTGAATACATGTATGTATAAAAGAGCTTATCATTTACACCTACGCAAATAAATGTGAATACACGGAATACTCTGATGTATAAAACGTTCACCCTCTTTATTAGGGTTTGGATTATTTTAAATATATGACAGTAGGTACTAGGTATAACTGGTTAGCATTGGTCATGGCTGTGATGTTTATATTTTAAGTTATATTATCTTCCTTTTTGAATATGAACTAGTGCCTTTTTTAATTAAAAACTGTTTGCAGTTATATTTTTAATATATAGTATGTATTTTAATTAAATTAATTTTTTTATCAAGAATAATTTAAATTTTAAAAAGGAGCTTAATTAATACACACATTTTCACTGAGATGTGGTTTATTAAAGGTTTTTTAAATTAGAGTTTTAGATTAATTTTTTTAAAATTAAAAATAAAGTATTTTTAAATATTATTAAAATATAGACTATAATATAGATATTTCTTCATGAAATTAATATTTTTTATGGAAAAAATATACAAGCACAAAATGGATTCTTAATCAAAATAGTTTCGCAAAGTAGTTGTTTGACTATGCAATTTTTAATGCGATTTGACATGAAAATACGAGGGAACGTTAACCGTTTTTTACAGAAGCATATAAGTCTTCGGTTAGGAATAAGAAAAAATAAAATATAAATTATAACCATTCAAATGATGTACTTATTTATTAATATAATCAATACACATTTTTATATAGTTTTATCCAAATGTAACACGTTTCTTCATTCTGTAGAAACATCTCGTATTTGTTTTTTCCACTAGTCTTATACACAAACTTTTTGAGATCACTTTTCAGTATCAAGAAATAAGTGAATGTCAGATTTGGTCTATAAAATAAATATAAGACAGTAAAATTGTTAAGTTTGAAAGTTTCCAGAATGTGTTTTGAAGTGTATGGATGGCCGCTGTAATGATGAAACAGTTCAATTATATTGATCCCAAAAAAGAGAGGAACCAACCTTTTTAATTCGCTGAAGATGTTAACATGACGTTGTGAGTTCATTATTTCTAATGTTTTCTCTAAACTCACTATACTCGTATGTGTAGATAGCTCTATATTTACTTTCATTGCCCTAACGTAAATTGCAAACAGACTGATGCAACTAATCAAAGTTATAAGTTATTACTCAACCAACAAAATGTGCGTGTGCAAACTTCCCTACACCTTTTCTTTCCAAATTTATGATCTTGGGTGCAAAAATTTCTTACTCCTCGAGGGGTAAGAAAGTTTTGTTGTTTTACTTGAATTTAAATTGCACATTTAATGAATAAAAACATTTCTTTGGAAACACTTATAATTATATATATATATATATATATTATATATATATATTATATATATATATATATGTGTGTGTGTGTGTATGTGCGTGTGTGTATTTGTTATAAAATTTAAATTACTTTAGGACTAAAAAATTTATAATCACTTGTTTTCTTATAATAGACCAATTTTTTCTCTTCCTCTCTCTCTATTTATATATATATATATATATATAATTCTTTTATGTACAATAAATGATATCAACACCTACGTCTTTGAGTAGCTAATCCTCTTTTAAACAAAAATATTTTCTAAATCAAAAATCAAGTGCAATAAATCATACTTTTCTGAATATCAAATATTCTTAAGAAAACAAATTTATATATCTCCCCTTTCTTTGCATAAAATTACGTCTACTGTCTACAAACTCACATTTGTCTTTTATTAGATCTATTACCTAAATATCACACTTGAAGTTCCCCTTCAAATAAAATCCATGTGGGTCCAACTGTTATACCTGACAAAGTTCAGACTAAGCTTTTTTTTAATAAACGTCTATTACGAAATCGAAAAAATAATTGAACGAATTGAATTATATTATTTACAACATATTGTTATATGACTGACTTGTTTTGTTGTCTAATTTAAAAATAAAACTTGTAAATTTGTAAACCATTTTATATTATTTTAAACAGTTAAAAATCCGAGAATATGATTTACGTCTAAACGAATACTGTAAAGTTTTCTATTTAATAATAATATGTTTTATTTCTCTATTTGCTATTCAAAGTATATATATACATATATATATATATATATATATATATATATATATACAGAAAAAGAGAGAGAGAGAGATGCTTCTCTTAGAATACATTTAATAACATCTAAAATTAAAATGAAATTAGAAAAGGATATATAATTTAAATTTTTCAGTAAATAGTTAAATACTGAATAAATTTTGTTAGTCTTTATTAAGTTTTTTTTTATTTCATTGCGAAAACATATTTTAATAATAATTAGAGTTATAATTTTTCCAGAATTATTTGTATTAATTTTTTTTAAAAATAATTTAATGTATTTATAGATCTTCCGACAAAAGCAGATTTCATTAACTTTTTGTATTAAAAATTATACATACTACAATCAAAAACAAGTTGAGAGACCAGTCAAAAGTTAGATTTTAGTTTTTATCTGCATAAGTATTATAATATCAAACATGAATTAGATTATCATTTATATGAATTCTTTTTTTAGTGTATGATAGCTATATTATGTATGCCATTTATGGAATAAATAGCAGCATTTTTTATTCCACTATCTATGTATGCTCTATTGAAAAAGTTGCTTAATCTATATATGATGATTTAATTTATCCATAAAAATTTTTTTTATATAGTTAAAAATTTCCTAGAAACATAATTAAACTTTTTCAACGAAAATCATAATTGAAGGAAAAATTTATGAGATAATCATATTTTCACTAAAAATAATATCATAACATAATTACTTAATAAAAAAGGTACTTGAAATAATAATTTAATTTAAAAAAAATATTCATCATTTTTACGTATAAATTACTATAGCATGATTTTTTTATATTTTGAAAAATTATGAATTATTCGTTTTTTATCATTATGTGCTTTTAAATGTATGAGAGTAACGGTGAGACTTAAAAACATAAAAAATAAATCTTCCTATTTTTGAAAAATATTAACATTATTTTGCATTATCGACAGCGTGTTTCAATGTTTAATGCACGCTTCTAATTTTGTTCATATTTTTTTGTCTCTTTCATCTGTTATTCTGCTCCTACTCGCTATGTTTATACCATCCGTACATTTTTTAACAATCGTTTCCAAATATTTTATCTCAAAATTAATAAAATATTCTACAAGTTTATAATTCAAATAAATTTTTAAATAATAAATGTTAATTAACTATATTAAATTACAGTATATATTTAACTAGTTTATATTCGAAATTATTATGAGCCTGGAAATAATCGCCTCAAAATAAATTAGTAATTTCAATTTATTAATAATTTATAAATTACAATAAAAACATTTACTTACTTAGAGACTAAAATTTTAACACAGGAATTTTATAATAATAAAAACCCACATTTCTTGTTACATTGTCCTGCCGACAAAATGACGAGTATCTATGGTGACGAGAAATGTTTGCTTTGTCCGCTCAAAGCTTTCAAGTTTAATTCATTGGGTTTTTCGTTCTTAGGTATTTTTTATGTTTAAATATATTATGTTGTAAAATCAATATACAGTTTTTCCTTTCAATATTTCTTTCTATTTTCCTGTCAATTTTGATGGGCTATATATTAGTTATAAAATAAAATTGTGCTTTTCTTAACAGTTGTTTCAATGACTAAAATTTTTTTTCTCAAGAACTAATCAATCCGTTTTCTATTGGTAAATGATATTAAAAAAGAATTGTCACTAACATTTTCTTTAATTAAAAAAAAATACTGTACATATTTTTGAAGACATAAAAAATACTGTTGTTACAAAAAATAACGATTATTTTGAAACACACATACATATATATATATATATACATGTGTGTGTATGTTAATTAAATAAAATTGTAAACAAATGTGTGAAACTATTTCCCTATTTTATTTTTTTCATTTCGTTTCTAATTACTTTTATAACCATATTATTCTATTAAAAGAAAAATGTATTTACTTAAAATCAATATTTTTCCAACTCTAAATTAGTTTTAAATTGAAATATTAAATAATATTTCTTATAAAAAAACATATCCTCGAAAAATTCTGTAAGTAAAATACAAAAGTTTTATAACTATTTAAGTTTGTAAATAAATTTCAATAGTGCGATAATTGTTTATTGCAATAAATTATGTTTTATTTATATGTATATATATATATATAAATAAAAAATTATAAATGATTTATTATTAACAACTGGAAATTAACAACCACTCTAATGTATTTATGAGTATTCAAACTATGCAACTAACGCAATACTTCACATAACAAAAAATTCGATTAAACACAACATTTTATCGAAATCGTTGATATTGAATGGTCATAAAATCTGCTTATCTTCAAACTGCTTTTATACGATTTACACCTCGACGCTTGTGTGAAGATTTTATGATACAGGATTTTAACGCAAAATGTTCTATACATTGGCTTTGCATGTATTTAGCATTACTCATGCGAATAGATAAAACTATAAAATATTCGCAATAAAAATAGCATTACAGTTTCCAGTTCAAGGAATCCTTATGTCGACACAATGTAACTATTCTTTTGAATTTTCCATTTGATCAAGTTATAATTTTTCCAATAGTCAATGTTTCATTATATTCATATATATATATATATATATATATATATATGTAAATATAAAAATCAATATCTTCAAATACGTGTTGTATTTCTCCACGATGAAATTTATTAAAAAAAAAATCCATAATATTATTTGCTTCAATTCATATTTATAATAGATATAAAAATTAAATAAGATATATTTTACTTACAAAATAAATATAAGAGGAGTATATTTACAAAAATGTGAACATAATAATTTCTATTTCATTACAATATTGTTTAAGTTTGGTCCAAGCATTTATATTTAAGTGTGTTCGGTAGAAATAAATATATTTTTACACATTTGAGGTGTTCATACTATGCGATATTCACATTCACTATTTATGTTATAGCTACATATAAACTAAAATCTTCTACAAATATTACATTAAAGTAGAATATGTATAATCTAATACATTCAATTCTAGTTGTAATAAACATTTAAGTTTAAATAATTTCTTTTACTATCGTACTATGTACATATAAATAAAATACTTTATAAATAATGTAAGAAAAATATATCACAATGAGACCAGTAAATAGATATCTTATTAGATAGATTTAATAGAAAAGTAAATAAGGGTGAAGATAGTCGTTCTAAAATTTAATGTTAGAATAACATTTAATATAAACTGTGTATTACTACCAAAACATTAATATATTCCCACAGAAACTAATATATATATATATATATATATATATATATATATATATATATATATATATATATATATATGTATATATATATATATTTATATATATATATATATATATATATATATATATATGTATAAATATATATGTATACATATTATGAAACTTATATATATATATATATATATATATATATATATATATAATTATATTTAATAATTTTTCTGCTTCATAATTTGCATTTCTTTCTGTTTCTATTTAACCTTATTATAATAGAATTCATAACAGCAGATAATATATACATATTATTTTCAAAGAGCCGAAGAATTTTATTATTTCCTTGTATTTCTCTATTCTATATATAAAAATTAGTATAAGAAAAATTTACTTCGTTATATAACGTAAAAATACTTGAAACATTCGGAATATATATATATATATATACTCGTATATATATATATATACTCGTATATATACACATGCATATGTATATATATATATACATATATATATATATATATATATATATATATATATATATATATATATAAACATATATTAATTGTAAAAAATAATTCAGTTCCTTTAAAAAGATTCAAACATAACTCTGTTTAAAAATAAAATATTTTCTCAATGTATTATTTTGAAGTGCCAATCTTAACGCTTAAAAATGCTGGATATCTTAGTAAAAGAGTTGGCAGAATCTTACAAAACAATATTGTACAAGATCGTGTTCGAACAGAAACATATTGAGCATTGAGTACTAAAAAAGTGCTACCAAAGCCGCGGGAATAATTTGTTTAGCTTTAGGGGAAAGTGTTGTAAAGTATAAAACATACAAAAATACTAAAACAGTGATAAAAGGTCAAAAAATGTGTTACGACTTCATCGATTCAAAGCTCCCATCTTTTTTTTAGATAGATTCGTCAATTACCCGACAGATGGAAAAAAAATTTTTCAAAACAATGGAGGATATTTTGAGGATTGAAATGATTTCATTTGATTTTTTTAAAAATGACATCTAATTAATGTGTTTACGTAGTTTATATATATAAATATATATATATATATATATATATATATATATATATATATTAATATGTAAGTGAATGAATATCTATCTATATATTAGTCTGATCTTTATATGTTCTTATATTGATTGACCTATCGAAAGTAGACTTTCCAGTTATTTTACTTTATAGTTTGAAGAATATAGAATATTTGAAAGTTTCTTTACCTATTCTATTTCAAAGATAGTAATTTTTCATTTAAAAAAATGTAACATTAATTAAGCAAGCATATTATGAACAGGCCTATGTATACGTGTGATAAATATAAAAGGACCGACTGCAGACAGGCCCGAAATACATTCATAACTATGCATTTATTAATACTTTAGTACTCTATTAAGTATATTAAAGAATACGTTGTTTTATACGTGAGTTTTGTTATTGAACATCAGTTATAGAATGTCTTTTCTCAGTTATTAGTTTTGGCATGGTGTCATCCTCAAAGATCTTAAAAACTCTACTTTTCAACAGCCTTTAAAATCTAGCTGGTGATGGTAGTTGTGCTAAAACTTATATTGAAAAGCAGATATTTATACAGTTATCTCACAAGAAAGACGAAGACTATCTGAACTATGTAGTAATGGGATAACATGTATAAAAAGATAAGAATACAATTTTAATATTAAAGAATATATGCTTTGTGTTTATCTATATTAAATTTACTATCGTTCATTATTGAAATATTGCATAAACATATGTTTAAATTCCAACTGAAGTTTTCAGGAAATTTTAGATTAATGTGATTAAATATTTCTAGTACTTAAAATTGTGTATTACATTTTTTTAAATACAAACATAATATAACATATATTTAAGAAAGAAAGAAATGTATTACTCTTTGTTTTCTGTTTGGAAATTTTGTACTGAAATTATCTGTCTATGTATAATTAAATATAATCTACTTATGTATTAGCGTGTTAAAAAAACCGGAATCTCTTTTTATTTATTCTAAACTAAACAATTTAGTAAATTTAGTTGTAAAGAGGCTTTATATAATTTCTTTATTACATATGAAATTCTCTGTGCAAACAACGAGTATATCAGCTACCCATATATATATATATATATATATATATATATATATATATATATATATAATATGATTATATCCAACGAAAGGTTAAGAGGTTCTTTTATATACATTCAACTCCTATGCACAGTTTTAGAAATATTGTTAAATGTCTTCAATCAACTACAATCTCTTAACCAATTATGAAAACTGTGCCACATTTTTCTTCATATCAGCTTGTTAATTATATTTATTACTTATATATTTTCAAAAATACATGATTATTGTTAATAAATATAACCTATTCTTTACAAATATTAATAATTGTACAAAAATGTGGTATTTCTCAAAAACTATTAATTAATAAATATATTTATTATTTAAACCCCAATAAATTTTTATTAAAATTATTTCTCAGTGTATTTTTTTTTAAAAATATGTGATCACATGTAATATATATATATATATATATATATATATATATATATATATATATATATATGTACATATTTTAAATTTTGAATAACTATTCATTTTATGATTTAAAATCACTTTGTAGAACGAATTGATCGAAATCATTATTTTTTGTCCTGAATTATTTATAAATAACTCTTATGTTATAAATAATAGCTTTACTTTACTGACAATACTTCTCTATCCGTGCACACTCTTATCTCTTCACAGATGCAATGCATAAACTACTAAACCACTTTATCTGCATTTCTAAACCCTTACACAATCTACCATACTGTTTCTGCGAATACTCGGTTCTCTATACCTGGGAATGCATGTTTTTACACATACAGTACCTTGCTACAATGTGATTGTCTCCATCTTCCTAATCTTTCATTTAAAACTAACCAAATAATATACTTATGTCATATATATATATATATTGTAAAATTTCTATGTATATATATATACATAGAAATTTTACAAATAGAACTAATTATTACAATTATATTTTACATAAAAAAATTATAATAGATCTATATTTTAACTGAAATTCATTAATGTTTTTAAAAAATAGCAATAACTACATTTTTTCGCATAGAATAAATTTTAAACAATGATGCTTGATTCATTTTCTTCAACATTTTTAAAAAAAATGTCAAATAAACAAAATCATATTACAATAAACATTTTATTATTGGAAGATAAGTTAAACGTTAATGGATCGTTCGAAAAATCAAGGTTGTGGAATTAGAATATACTAGGAGTTGTGAGAAATGTCAGTTTTTATTGAAATCGGAGTTAATGTCGATATCAGTGAAAATCTCTCAATTATGACTTCAACATTTTTGTTATTTTCTTTATAGTGTTTTATTATCTATTGAACTGTAGTAATTTTTTGTCTTTTAATAATTTCCGTTATTTTCTTTCCATTTTGAAAATGATTTAACACATTTAATATTTCTATTTTTCACTTTTTGGTTAAACATTTAATTGAATCTTCAAATTAATAACAAATAGTGAGACATCTCAATTTATAACTAGAAGTATTTAGTTTTGTTCATAATTCGGTGAATTATTCCCAATTTAGCGTATGATTAGAACTATGAGATTTTGTTTCTCAATATGTTGACATATTCGTAACATTATTAATTGCAGCAATCACTTCAAAGAAAATACTTTTCATATAAAAATGTATATTTAGTATCACTATTCAATCATTCTATGAAAATAATTGTAGCTTTATATATGATAGATGATTTATTTACATTTACATTGTATTTACACACTATATATATATATATATATATATATATGTATGTATGTATGTGTGTGTGTGTATGTGTGTGTGTGTATGTGTGCGTGAAATATATGATTAATAATGTACTAGAATCGGAACTGCTGTCGGAAATAATTTTTTCAACTCTATACCCTTTGTAGTAATATTCCAATTCATAATATTTTAGAGTTATATACAGCATAAAAGAATAGAAATAATATATATATAGCATTAATGTTATTTAATAAAAAAATATTATTTTCTTGTATGAAAAACCTTTAATAGCAACATCAGTGTTTAATCAAATATATAGAACAAATATTTTTAAACTTACTGAAAATTTAGTAAAAATATATTGCTCATTTCATTTCTAAAAATAAATTTAAATATATATATATATATATATATATATATATGTATATATATATATGTATATTTGACTGATATACATAAATTATATTTAACTTACATTAAATTTTAAATAAATGAATATTTTCCAATTGCACTACATAAATTCATTTACAATAAAACAATTTTATATTTCATAAACAAAATTAAATAAATACGAAGATAAGAAAGAATATTTTTAAAAAAACATTTTTTAAATCTCAAATAACCAACTAATCAAAGAAATGTTAGTTAATAATTTTTATCTGCATTAAATAAAAAAAAATATACAGTTTGTGATAATTTCAGAAAGTAATACAAGTAAAATGTTGATATTAGTATGAAATTTAGGACAAAATCGATTTAATACTAACGATTAATTGTACTTTAGCATAGCCAGAATTTAATTAAATACTCAATTTAATACACACGAAATTATAACTATTATATTCAAACCGATCGATTATCATAATAAACTACTAGTCTATAGGATTTAGTTTTAATTCACATAAAAGATATGAGCTGTAAGAGAGTAAAGTGATTGATAGCGGCGAATTTTATAGAAATATTAATAATTTCTATATTATTTCTCTATAGACGTATTTATTTTTCTTCTAATTGAAAGATGGAATTCCTTTTTAATTTCATATTTTTTAAGAAAATATATATAAAGTAATTAAATAATTATTCCTGTTAATTTCAACTGGTAATTAATAAGACTTTTTTAGTTGATAATCAAATAATATTTTATTAAACAAGATACATTAATAAACCTCGTATATCGACTAAATACATCAACTTACACATTTCGAAGAGTTAATTATTATAATAGTCAATCGACAAAAGGGACATAAATTAAATACTCAGCTTTCGCAAATAAATCCTGCAATAACTAGCTTCACAGTAACTGTAATAACGCGTAGAGCTAGTGTAGTATTTATATAAAACCATTCAGTCACGGTCTTCATGAATTGAGTATACTAATTATCTTTATTTTTGCCATGATGACGTTGATAAATTGTTTATGTATATTATAATGAACTATTCATTATATTGGCTAAAGGTATTTTCATTGATTACGTAGAATAATTAAACAGTTAAACCACATTGCAATGACGATGTGTTCCAGTCAATATTATCGTAGTTGTTTCAATTTTCTATACCGCGTGTAGGCGTTTTCAGTTTATAAACATATTTTATGGGGTTAAAGGTTAAATAAATCAATAGCACGAATATTGAATATTAAACTAATTTTGTTATAAATGATGAAAATCTCTGATATTCTAATGAATCAAATGATTGATTATATTGTATTATTTAGGTATGCATTATTTGTATTATATCTGCTGAATTTGGTACTAATCTAATAATTGTTTGATTTATATTATTTTGACTTTTGTTTAAGTTCTGGTTTTTTTGTAAAAAAAATACTGACACAATTACAAATATTGATTATTTTTATTAAAGATAAACGAATTTTCCTTTGTGAAAAATGTTCATAAGTACGGAAAAAAAGTATCATAAAGGAAATATTATTTTAATAACATAATTGTAGTCATCTGTTAATATTGTTCAAATCAAAATTCTCAAGAATAGAAGAAATTAAAATAATAACAGTATTCCTTCTTTCACAAATATTTTCATTATCAGTGGCTGTTATACAGTAATGAATAATACTAAATAGCTTTTAATGATATTTATCGAATTTTATAAATGTTTTGAACTAAATCATGTTATTCCTTTACTTACGATTTGTGTTGTGATTTTCTTTGTTAAGTTACCCTACAGTAGTGGGGTCTTTACGACTGGTTTTGACAGATGTTTAGCTCTAAACTGACATAAAACTTGAAATACCTGAAGATGACATTAGTATCAAGATCAATTTTAACAACCCTAAGAAATTCTAACTTACAGGACAATAAAGTACTATACATGTTTTAGTAATTTATTTATATGAATATTGTTATATTTTGGCAATAAATCGAAGGCAAGACAAAAGTTAAATCTCAAAATATAATAAATTATTAAAATTATTAAATTAACTTATGAATTTTTGGTAGATATTTCTACAATTATGAAATAATCTTTTCGGAAGATGAACTGAAATGTTTATTTTATTACAACCCAAAAATTTAAAAAATATAAATATTTAAAAATAGTTTAATATTTAATCTCAAAAGTATTTTAAATTATACAGAATTTATTATTTAATCTAAGTCAACTTTAAAAATGTTTATCATTCATAGAAATGTAATTTAATACTTTTCAAAATATTTAATTATTAAAGTGTTTTATATAAAATATAGTCTCTCTGACCATCTAAAACTTTTAAGTTAATATATTTTCATGCTAAATAATTAACAAACATTTCTCATGTTTCCATTAAATTGTTTAAGAGGTAAGTGAAAAAAAATCTAGATAGTATAAATGTTTTTTAAAAAGAAACGCAATAAAATAAATTTTCCGGACAACTGATTTAACTGAAAAGGAGAGAAAATGGAAAGAATATGAAGCGCTTTCCGGTTTCTAAGCGAGTCGTTGTTATTTTTGTTAACAACAACAATAAGAATCCGAAGCGTGGAACAAAATGGACACAAAATTTCACAACAAATGACTACGTCATTGTAGTTTCTGTTACAAAAAAGAGATAGAAATAAATCGAGACTGTAGAAGAAGTAGAGTTCACTAGCGAACGATATGAATAATGCAACTGACAACAGACGAATACACATACACATCACTCGTATGTTGTCAAATAAAAAGTATGCAGTGCGTGTTATGGCAGATAAATTCGCATTTGCGGCATTCACAAATACATAACTCTTAATATATATATATATATATATATATATATATATATATATATATATATATATATATATATATATAAATATATATATATATATATATATATATATATATATATAATATAAATATATATATATATATATATATATATATATATATATATATATATTCATATCATAATATAATTCAAGAATAAATTACATTTTATATTAAATTTATATTTACGGTAATTAATTTGTTTTATTAATTATTGTTCTTTAAAACTTAATTTTTTTTTACATATAATATTGAATTTTTCAGATGTATTTGTTATAATATTATTTCCTTTAGTCTAATATAATTCTGTTTTTGATATCAACCGAATTAAACATTAGTACCACTTTCAGAAATATATATTTTTCATAATTGTATTTTATAGTTTTTGAAAAAATAGGTGAGAATTATAATATTATTATATTCTCTATTGAGACATACACTTTTTCAATCTCGTATACATGTCATATTTCACACTACTTTTATAGGTTTGTAACAGAATTTAAACGTGATATTTAATAGATACAAAACTTAGCTATTCTACTACATTTTAATTATTTTTTCTCGGTTCTCTGTATCTTCGTCCCAGCGTGAAAGCGGTCTCAGTCCATCTCTTCCATCCATCTCTGCTATTAGTAAATTCCTTCATCTCCTACATGCTGCTTCCACGCGATCTTCCAAGTTGCTCTATGTATGCCTCGTACATAGTTTCTGGTCTCCCTCTTTCTCTTCTTCATTGAGGCATTGCTTTTAAACATTTCCTCATTTTACTTTCCTCATTTGATCTACACGCATGTCCACACCACTTCAACTGTCTCTCCTTCAAAATATTTTTCATGCCCCGTACCTCCAAGCTTTCCTTAATCATCTCATTTTTTATACATTATAGTTCACTAATTATACTCTACTATATCTGTATATTAATTTTTGTTACATTCTAGTGGGACTACAGTCCCACTAGAAAAAGTGACTTCTATTATTAATTTATTTTATTTATTGTGAGTAAAGGTTTGTATGTTGATAACATTAAAAAAGTATTTGCTGTTTGCAAATTAACTGACGATGAATGTATTAATATCCTATCTAATCTTATCTAACTATCAGCTTGAGAATTTTGTTCAAAATAAATTTGACGAATTCGTAGACAAAAATATTACTAAGGCTTTTCAACTGAGCTTAAAACTGCAAAATATAATTTTAAAATTAACGTAAATATTAATGTACTCTGAAATATTAACTCTATTTAAAGAACTACTTCAGTCAATAGTAAGAAACCAGCAACACGAATTTAATTAAAAATAAAAAAATACATTATGTAAAGAATTTTTAAAAACGATTAGTCTCAGTTCGATGATAAATGTGAATTATAAAGGTAAAGTATTTCGAATGACAATGATAGAAAATTCAAGCTCTCAGAAAAAAATGTGTACTTTAGAATACAATAGTGATAGAAATAAGAAACATAATTATTTATTACATAATTATTTGTTATTATATATATTGAGTCATTATAACCAGTGACTCATGAACAATAAACAAAATATATTAATAATAATCATGTGATCATAGAAACACACATAAACGTTTGAATTTTATAGATTCATTAATAATGTGAAATTAAATAAAATATGTATAACACTTTTGGTTAAGAATTATTTGAAATAAAGTACTAAATTATTCGACTTTCCAGAAGAAATTTAGTATCTTTTAATTTAAACAAAATTATATACCTTTACAGCTTTGATATTACAAACTTTAATTAAAACCGATAACTTACATGCAAACTAACTGATGTTTTCTAAAAAAAATACTCACTTTTATGAACTAGATTTTCCTATTATACGTTTTATAGTTTTTTTAATCTGTAAATCGATAAAAAATATTATATTTTTTTCATTTTATTTTAGTAAAAAAATGTGAAGGTTTTTAACCCCTAAATAGTCGAATATTAAAGCATACGACGTAGTATTGTTCTTCATCATTTTTCAAGTAATACTTTAGTGTAAATGAATTGAAACAAATAATTTGGAATATATTTAGTTTCAACAATAAAAATAGTAATAAGTTTATTTTTTTAAAAACAATATATGTAATGTAACATAAAAGAATTATTATTCATTGAGAAAAACCTCAAATATCGCAGATTGAATAATTTTAACAAGTAAAATCATTATAAATAAAATTACTTTGTTTTACTTCTTTCAACAGTATTCACAGTCATTGTTTATAGTCTAGATTCGTAATTCAATGTCCATATGTAGAGAACATATCCATTTAAAAAAATATGGATGGTTTTATTTATTATAAGACCAATTTACTAATTATTAAATTATAGAAAATAGACATTTAGTTAAATAATTTTTCTTAATTCATTTTCATATATCTGAATTATTTTAATATTATTTAAAACTGATAAAAAGTAGATAAAAATCTATTTAAAACAGACAAATACTTTTTATAAATATCATAATATAGTAAAACAAATAAAGTAAAAACAATAATTTATAATTAAAATAAATGTTCAAATACTATGTGAAAGGAATATATATATTGAAACATATTTATAAATAAATGAATAAATTGAAACATATTTACAGATATTTTATTGAAGCACTGAAAAAAACTCGTACGATAAAATGCGAATAGCACAGTGATGCTTTAATTGCACTAACTAATCTACTCGTAATAAAAAAAATATGTAAATGCAGTTAAATTTTATAGATCTATGATATATACAAGCAAATTTAATGATAGGTGCTGAAGTACACAAGATCACATTATAAATTAATGCAAATAATTGATAGAATTTGACTCTATATTATTTAAAACTGTAACATATATATATATATATATATATATATATATATATATATATATATATATATATATATCTGTATATGATATTAGTATCATAACAACTGCAATGAAATGTGCGACTATAAAACAAACAGCGCTATTTAACTGTGAAATTGTTTATATTGGCATACTAACTTATATATATATATATATATATATATATATATATATATATATATATATATATATATATATATTACGATATTGGGCTGATATATGCGATACGAGCGTAGCGACTAGGAGGCACAGCTCGTTAGTATATATTAATAAACAATTACTTATGAAGAACAGATTTACAGGTTTTCGTAAACGAGTCCAGTTTGACTGTAATATGTATGTAAAAAACTTTATAAAAAATATAATAAACGGAATAATATTGTATATATTCATCTCACGTATTACATCAATGACATTAAGAAAGGTGTAAAAACGAATATGGCTCTGTACGCAGATAACACAGCCACATACACGACAGGAACTTGCCTAGAAACTATAAGAAAGAGACTTCAGGACGACATCGATCACTTGAAGAAATACCTCGACCAATGAAAACTGAAGGTGAATGTACCCAAGACTGAGGTAATCACCTTCGATAAGAAACAGATAGCTCCATTTCCAGGAAAAATCATTATGAAGGGAACGCCTATAGAATGGAAGAATACCGTAAAATATCTCGGTGTCCATTTTGATAGAAAACAACTGTATAACGAACACCTACAAATTATCAAGAAGAGGACCAGCGAGGTAGCTGCAAATTTAAACGGCCTGATGCCCAGAGACAATGATTTAATACAAACAACAAGAACTTGCTGTACTTGTCTGTGATCAGACCAATGATGACCTATGCCGCACCCATCTGGCGAACTGCATGTAAAACCAATTTGAAAAGACTGTAACGTTCACAGAATAATTTTTTACTGATGGCGTTGAATAAATAAATAGACTATCTCACAGCTGAACTATATAAAGAGGCAAAGATAGAATATCTCGAAACCTACATTACTAGGATGAGTCAAAAATTCTACACGAGAAAACATCATACAAATGTACTGATTAATAACCTAAACGCAACCATTTTTAAGAGACCCTGGATGAAGACGATATCCAGATCCAGGACCTTTAGGAAGTACTTCAGACCCAGCAAGTTTCTTCAACCGTCACCAGGAGGCGGTAACGATTGAGGAAGTCTACACACACCGCAGAAATCAACTTGTCTCACACTTGTTCACAAAGAAGAAAGTTAATTGTTACCCAAACTTAATTGTTATACAAAGCTACTTACGGGCGTTTCGTACGTGGTTATATATATATATATATAACGGGAAGATGGAAGGTGATCTTCTATTACATAGCAAGGTCAACTAGATTTTTTGAAAAAAAATTTTTCTTAGCGATAAAAGACAAGATATGACATATCAACAGCAAGATTGCTAATAATACTTGTTAAAGTCTGGATAAAAGGGATTGAATCCCAAGGCTCGACAACTCACGACAAGAATACAGAGAAGATTAGCCAATATCAGACAAAACCCCAAAACCGTTAAAAAAATATCTTCATCTTATAAAATAGTTCCTCAATATAAAATTCATTCTTTCTCTGATACTATTATATTTTATATCTACTTTAAAACAAATTGAAAATTTATTTAATTTATCGTTACCTATCTTGTATGTACCAACTAAACGTTCATTTTTAAATAAGGATAGATAGTTATTCACAAACATTAGATTTCGTACTTTTACCTTTGTTTTACTTGTTTACACTGTAAAGTATATAGATCTATAGGAGAATTACATATAATAGTGAATACTTAATAAGATAATCCAAAAATTTTGGAATGTTAACATTTCATGTTTTAAACTAAAACATTTTGTATCTAATTGCAACTAAAAATTTCAAAGTACACAAAACAATTATTTTAAAATTTAAATAAAATCACCCATAAAATACACAACCTAAAAATATTGAATAGTTCGATATGATTGTATTTTAATTAATGATTATTCATTAATAAATAATTTTATAATATATATTATAAGTATGTATGTAAACTTTTATTTAAATAAATTAAAATTTTTAATTTATTTTAATAATATATTTGGTTTCATAAATTATTATTTTGGTATTGTTTCATATTCTCTGATAATCAATAACAACATACTTTGAATTTTACTTTCCAAATCAGTCGGAAAAAGATTAAAAACTAAATACATATATATATATATATATATATATATATATATATATATATATTACATTTTTTTCAAAGATATATTACTCAACACGAAATGAGTATGTAATAATTATTATATTTTTATTTTTATCAATAACACGATAGAACTCTTTTTTTTAAATATATGTTCTTATTTAAGAAAAAACATACAAATATTTGTATAATTCTAGAAAGAAAAACAAAAAGAATATTTACATTGTACAAATGAAATAAATAACGTACATTTTATTTGAACGCTGCAAACAATTTCCTGTTAAATATGTACCTATTGATCTCATTTTCTTCACATGTCTAATAAAACAGACTCGACTAATATATAACCACTATGTTGTTTGTCTCCAGTGAGGCAAATATAAGTTTTGTACTCTTTGTTCAGAACTTGATACGGTTGTATGTTAACAACTGTGTATTACTCTGTATTTGTTAGCGTTATACTGTCGTTACACATAAGTGATTTGTTAGTTCTTAGTGATGCAAAAACAATTATTTAATTTTCAACGACCTGAATACAATATATTTGCGTTTAAGTTCAAATAATTACATCTTACAATGAACGGAAATCAATAAAATGCAATCAGTGCAGTTATATTTATTCTCTTGTCATTGTTTTATTTTTTCCTATATAATTATAAGAACATATAAAAGCTGTTAGATTGGTAGAAAAATAATTCCGGATTACTGGTTTTCGTTCAGTTTGTGAGGCACCCATTTGTCAAGTTGTTTTGATTTTTCTAGTTGTTCTAAGTGGTCCAGAACTGTTGGATGACCATCACATAACTTTTATGCAAGCTCTTGAAATGTTGTGCGTGGTTGTGATTCAACTAACCTTTTCAGTTGGTCGTTATGAACTGAAGAAAGACGTCCGAGACTTTCTTCATCTTCAAGGCTCCGTCCTCAGTATGAAATTTTTGGAACCACCATTGGCACCGTACCTTTCTTAACAATACTCACAAAAAACGCATCGTTTAGTTTACGAACAGTTCTGCTGGTTAACTATCCGTTTAAACTCATACAAAAATTGGTCTTTTATTTACTTCTTTTCCATCTTTAATTCAATAGCCAAATTAGTATCCAAATTTGAAGCAAAATTAATAATAAAACCAATGTTAATTTTACCAAAGTATAGATCGAAAAATGCACTTTAAAATGACATTAACATGAATATAATGAAATGAGTTTCATTGAAAAAATTAAGATTAGAATTCAGAAAACAAAAACAGCAATTATTTTCCTACTAATTTAATATCCTTCTTCAAATAATCTGTATCATTTACAAATGAATATACTCGATTTTTTATAAATAACACATATAAAACCGGTTAGAATTATGTAAAAGAAATGAATCGAATAATTTTTCGATTTTAATATTTCAAAGTGTATTTATTGAACAAACACTAGATTAATAAATTTCGTGAAATAGAATTATGTTAATAAAATATTTGATTCTTTATTATGAAAAACATGTTATAAAACACATAATTTAAACGAATATTCTGTCAATTGTAAATATAATCTGTTAATTATGAAACAATGAATTTTCTGACAGAATCTAATTTTAATTATGAAATATTCGTGTTTATAAAATTTAGATTATACTTACAATTGACAGAATATTCGTTTAAATTATGTGTTTTATTACATGTTTTTCATAATAAAGAATCAAATATTTTATTAACATAATTCTGTTTCACGAAATATTTCATAATTAAAATACAAATATTTCATAGATATACGACTTAAGTAAATTCAATAAATAATTAATCCATTTATGAATACCAAAGAACTATTTCGAAACATAATGAAAATATGTTTTTAAGATAAAACTCTCATTTTATATTTAATCATCCATTATGGATATTTTTTTAGCATATTTATTGTCACTCACTGAGTACTTTGATGGGACATGTTTTATCACTTAAGCCATTTGCAACTTGCTTTGACTATGTGTATTCATTTTTTGGTAGTTTTATATACTAATTAGTGTCAGACAGAATGAATATATTGAAAATGTAATGTTGTTTATATTTTCTTTTAATTAAAAACAGTAATATCTAGCGTTACTAAGACCGTCTAGGTATACGTTTTGTTTGTGTTTTGTCTTCACAAAATAATATTTTTTAAACAAAATATATTGTTTAATTCGATTAGAAACTACGTTATGTTATAATTGGTCCACAAGATTAGATATTTGGCTTTAATTCTTGTCGATAGTCATCGTGGAGATCAAAATAATTGGAAATTTCCAGTCTGTAATTTCGAATGTAGTTCACTGTTTTCTTATCAATGATGTGTCTATTCCTAGAAGCAGAACCATTCAATATCTATTACTCCCTACTGTAATTGTGAATTAAATTGTGTGATTACAAATCTTTTTCACAACTAAACACATTTCATTACAGAATTTTTTAACATAAATTTTGAGCAGAATCTTAACAATGATGTAAACTCTTAACTGTAACTTTTGTAATGGCATAAGTTGCGATTAATATATGTCTTGTTTATTTTAAGTATAAAATAATTTTTGTATATATTTGTTTGATTGTTTAATATGTTTTTATTTTTGCACATTTACAAATTTAAAAATTAGTGGAATCGAAGAAAATATTATAATAAGGAGAATAGAAGTATAAAAATTTACTTTTTTTAGTAACTTATTTAAAATATTTAAATAATTTTAATATTCTTCACAATTTACGATTAGCTACATTTCTTATAGATGAATCACTTAATTGATATTTTATTAAATGCATCTTTATATAATAGCATTAAAAATATACTAGTTTTTGGTTAAAATGTAATAGATATAATTTATTAATTTCTAAGCGAAATATGTATATAATCTGTTGAAAATTAATAAAAGTTAAGCCTTAAAATGTAATTCGATCTTCCGAAACACATCACAAAGTAAAAAAAAAAGATTTATTATAATAAATTAAATTTCCACCCTCTCAACAGGAACATTTTTTGATCGTTAATAGATCTTGGCTCTCTGAGGATGACGCCATTACTATCAAAATACGCATGATCAACAATGCAAAATAATCAATTATTGGATGTTTTTAATTAGAAAAAATTTGGTTCGTAGGTGAATGACAAATTGGTTTATGAATATGAATTTAGCCTTATCCCCACAACTATATTCAAATGTTTCTATTTCTATTAAATGAATATTTACTTTTAAATAAATTTAGAAGCACGAAACTAATAAATAATTTAAAAATTACAAGAAAAGGAACCAATTCTCAATGAAAATATAATTAAAATCCAAAAGTACTGAAATAGTGAGAAAAATGAATTTCAACTATTTATATTTAATATTTGTAATTATTTATAAAAATTTAGTGTTATTTTCTGAACTTTGAACATTTTATTTTTATTTTATAAAAGGTTAAAGTTTATTTTTTGACAAGTTAATACATTACACGATTGCCTAAAACTGCACTTCAAAACAAGCTTTTAACGTGTGTCATCATTCAATTAAAAAGTAATTACAAATTTTTAATGAGGTAGAGCTCTAAAAATATTTTTAATAAATCCAAATATTCTCTTTTCCATGCACGTAAAATTATTTTTATTGACACTAAAAAAAATACACAAATAATTTTTTAATTTACTATTATTTAAACATCAACATTGAAACTGGTTAATGTGAAATAAGATTCAATTTTTATATTTTAATCTGTTAACTAATATACAAAACGTTTTAATCTCTTAACTAATATATTAAATTTTTAATTCATATTTTTAAACAAGTTGCAACGTTTTAAATTTTAATGGTAATATTATTATATACTACAATATGAGAATTATTTAAAATTTCAGATATCCTACTTGTATTTCTATAACAAAATAGGGTAAAAAATAATTTATAGCGAATTAATTATATATTTATAATATATATATATATATATATATATATATATATATATATATATATAAAGTATGTCACTTTTTATACGCTATTTTTAAAGCATTAATTATATTTAAGCCGATTCGAATTTTTCAATTCGAAAATTAATTAAGCTATTTTCGAAATGACAATAAAGTATTAAAGCGTGATTTATGTTTTAAAGTGTCGACGAAGCATCCTATTAACCCAGAGTCTTGATGACTGATGAGAAGAGACAAAGCTTGGCAAAGGGAGCTACTACCGCAACCCACAATATCTGACAACCTCCCACTAACACTATATTGCAGGTCAGGAACGAGTGACACTGTTTTATTTTTACTCGAGTATTTATTACACGTTCGTAAGCTAAACATTAACCGTATTACCGTTTAATGTTTAACAAAAAAAGGTATTTATTTTATGAAGTAGAGAAGAGAAATATTTTTAAATATATAGTTTTAAGCGTTCAATTTAAAACTAGATTTTATTCCTGTATTTTCTAGTAGATGTTTTTAATATTTTTATTGGTGTGCAAACATTTCAATAATGAAAATGAATAAAAATAACTGTGAAAATATATATTATTTATTTATCATGTTTTTATTATTATTATTATTTCATATTTTTTTTATATATAATTTTGATTTACTTAAATATAGTTATTTAAACGAAATAAATATTTAAAATATTATATACTTTAATTCGTAACTTAAGAAACAGATTTACATTTAAGATTGAAATATGTATACATAAAAAACTTTAACAAACTTTAACATTCTTTCTAACAAATCTGAATCGTAACTATTTTATGTATATTAATGTTGAAAATTAAAATTTTTAATTTATCTTCGAATACAAATATGTTCAAATTGAAAAAAATATTAAACTTTATAATAACATTTTTCTTTTTTAACTTATTTTTTTTAATAATTGTGATAAGAAAATCATGATAGAAAATTGAGAATCCGAAAATCTAAATACTCATCTTCCTTTTATATATGACATTATTTTTATAAAGAAATTTAAATACATTTTTATGATTGTAATTCAGTTCAATGTTTTGATCTGTTTCCATCTTCTCTCTCTTTCTACATCTCCCTTCCCGCTATCCAATTCTCTCTCTCTCTTTCTCTCTCCCTCTCTATATATATATATATTTATACACAGGTATACACACATATATAGATATATCTGTTTTGTAAGTTTTTAGAACGCTATTTCCATTATCTTAGACCAACATTGAAAAGTGGCTTGTAATTATTTCACTTAGGTTCCCAAGAGGCATCAATCTATCAAATTACTAATCCAATATTTAATATGTATCTAAGATAAACTAATAATAATTTTAGATGTAATATCAATAATCCTACTGTTAATTCATCAGTGAATCATGCGCATAAGCGTTTATTTCAAAATGAATTTCCATTTTTCTTTCAGTCTCAAGTCATCATCAGTATGATTGTGTTTTTTAAATTCGATAAGTTAAGTCTGAATATAATTTTTCTTTTATATAGTATTCATACAATATGTATACTATAAATAATTTAGTTAATATTCAAAAAACCGAAAATTTGTTTTCATTATTATATGTATTTTTAATATAATTATATTAATAATATTGTGTCAAAATAATAATAATTCACTAAATATTGCAACTAGGTCTGATTATTTTACATTTTCTTGTGCACCATTAGATGTAATCTTACTCATAAACTTGTTCTTAATAAGTAAGCATAATTAGTGTTAACTATAGTGAAACCTAGCTGTAAATTTTAGTAAAAGATAATGGGCTTGACACATTTTATATCTAACTTTTACCTGGCCAGTAAGTAATATATATATATATATGACAAATACACACACATACTCTCTCTCTTTTTCTCTCTCTCACACACACATACATATATATATATATATATATATATATATATATATATATATATATATATATTTTTTAATTTTCTTACATATTTTAGAATAAAAATACTAAAAATTATTTTTCGAAAAGAAACTTAACACATTGATTTTTCTCTGTGAAAAATACATAATCCACTTACATTTAATTAAAATATATGAACTATAACAGAAGCATAAGTATTTATATTAATGTTGATATTTTTAGAAAATATGTATTAAATTATTTTATTGGTATAAAAGTTACTACTTTGTGTTATACTTCATATGCATATTATATTTTTTTTAATATGATTAAGCATAATTCTAGAAAAAATAATTTATTAAAAATAAAATTATATATATATATATATATATATAATACAAGTTTCGTGTAATAAACTAAAAATATAAAGTGTTTAATTTTATGTTTTCAATAAAGTAGGATATATTAATGAAGCTATGTTTTTAAAATAAAAGTATTTCTTTATCAACACAAGCTCCTTATTTAATTGTATTAAAAAGTTTCCTTTCAAAATGAACGAATATAATTATAAACAGTGAGTCATAACAAAACGAAACTTTAGTTTCAAATTTAATTGGTAATATAGAAATGTTGCCAAATATACAAGCGATTGTTTATATCGGATATAATTACTTCCCGTGGAGTCAGACCCTGTTAAGATCAACATAATAGTCTTGATACAAAGTCACTAGTTACCCCATATCCACAGTACACTGTCATTGCAGTAAGAGGAAACTACCGCGGACACTTTGATGGCGAAGTTTTTTCTGAGCTCAAAGAGACAAAAGACTCAATGCGCTTCGCTCAACTCGTGAACGAGCCATGGATACTTAGCTGTCTCGCAGAAATCCAGCGACCCTATCCAGTCAAAGAAGATTCAGCTTCGTTGAAACCTTCCCTCGCGTCGTATAGAAAAGCTCCTTTTCAACAAGATGATTTTTTTGTTTCGACTGATACTCGATTAAGCAATGTCAGACAATGGGTAGGAGGTTGAAGTTTTTATAAGAATGCATTATGTAAAAGAAACTTGAAACGTTGCAAATAGTTCAATATTTCATATATTAAGTACTCTAATGAGTTTCTAGATAATAAAAAGAGATCGACGTGAAGCCTCTATGTATTTGAAAATAATTTACAGTGAAATACAATTTATATTCCCGTCTTTTTTACGATTGTGAAATATGTTTTATATATCTTTTATATGTATTATAGTTTTGCTAATTAAAAAAACTGGCGCTATTGAATTACAGTTCAGTTTAACAATGTTTCATAATTAAATATTAAATAACTTTTAAATATCATATCAGAATAATTTAATAAAAAAAATAATTAAAGAATTTATTTAAAATTAATTAATTATTAGTGTCTATTTTAAAAAGTTTTATTCTATTATATTCTTTTCTTTTTATTAATATTTTTATTCAATTTACTTCACTTTATAATAGAAATAAATTATATATATATATATATATATATATATATATATATTTATATATATATATATATATATGTATTTATGTGTATAGAAATTTATATACAATAAATTTATGTTGAAGTATGATGTAAGAACATAATCTAAAAAATAATACAATTAGAATTTTATAATATAAATTATTTTATGAAATAAAGACCAGTACGATTATAGAAAGCATGGATAAAACGTTTTGACGTCAATAAGACTTAAATATTTATATAGATTTATATTTTTTTCTGTATAAACATCCACGTTCATAACAAGTCTAATACATAGATACAGCAAAAAATGTGTTTAAGAAAATGTGTTTCTAAGGAATGTATTTTTGTCTAATTGGATGGTAAAAAAGTGATAGTAAAAAGTGATATAACTATCACTTTTTAGAAAAGATAGAAAACAAATGTCTCGCCCATTACGCAATATAAATTAGCTATAAACCGATCAATATCATTATTATTTTAATTAAATTAGTATTTTTAATAAAAGTAATGAATTAATTATCTTTCAATTAAAATTTACATTTATTTTTTGTTCAATACATACATTAATTTTTTATATAATTTATGGTCATAGTACTGAAACTTATATCGAAAAATATGTTAACTATGTGAAATTAACTTCTCGCCAATATAACAAGTAACGATTATAACGAGAAAATGTCGCTCGCCTTGTAGTTCTCACATTACCCGAATTCAACTAATTATCAATGAATTTTTATAAGCTAAAGTTAAACATTTTTAAAATAAATAATTATTTCTTGATATTTATTTCAAATTAAGCTACTAATGAAGTTAACATCGTATTTTTCCTAATTAAATAATTATTATTAAATTTGTTAATAAATAATTTCATTTTTTAAGAAAATCAATAATTATGTATTTTTATATTTACTGCTAAACTTATTTATTGCAAATATTTTTGTTAGTTATTTTATAATAACCATTATAATTAAAAAATATAATTTTCTCTTTAATAATACGGCTTGTTTAGATAATTTTGTTGTATATCTGAATTTTTATCTCCTTTAATAAAAATATTTAATAAAGATACACAAATACAATTTAATTAATATATTAAGACTTTGAAATTAAAGAATGTTTTTCGTCTTAATAACAAGCGATATTGTTGTTAAAAAGGTACTGAAGTACCATTTTCATTTTATCTCTCGAAACTCAAGCACCACTACAGAAACGTATAATTTATACTTAATTCCACGATTGATTTTATTTCGAAATTTCATAAATTTAAATAAGTTATTAACACATAATGTATATATATATATATATATATATATATATATATATATATATGCTACCCTTATCAAAAACTTTCGGGAATTTCTATTTTAAAAGAAGCGTACAAACCTAATAAATTTTTTTAAACTGCAATGTTGGTAATACTTCCACTGGAATTCTATACCAAAAATTTTTTTGATTTGTCAAACTGTTCGTAAATAGCTAATATTTTTGTGAATTGGTATTTGATGTTTTCGGACAATTTTACTATGCTTAAATTTATTGAGCAATAAGTTTGTATTAAATTTTGTGTCAAAAACGAAATTTCTTGTTCTAGTACGTTTAATATGTTAAAAAAAGCTTTTGGAGATGAGTGTTTATTGAGAACATGGGTATACCTGTGGTATAGTTTGTTTATGGAGGGCCAAGAGCCGGTAGAAGATAACCTTCGTTTGGGACGGCCAATATATCAACCGATAAAAAATATGTTTAAAAAGTGAACGATTTGATCTTGAATGTCGTCGACTGACTGTACGAAAGATTGCTGATGACGTCGAAATATTGTACGTATCTCTTGGATCTTGGCCGATACTTTACACTTGAAATGTGTCGCAGTGAGGCTTATACCAAAAACGCTAAATTTAGAACAAAAACAGCGTCGTAAAGATGTTTCCGCCGTGATATTTGAAGTATCTAAAGATCCCAAGTTCATGAAACGCATCATAATTGGAAATAAAACTTGGGATTACTGATGTAATGCCGAAACAAAGCACAAATCGTCCGGAAAGCGTAGTGCAGCAAACCGAGACGGAAAAAAAATCCGAAAGCTGATTAAAGATCAAGATTCTTTTAACTGTTTTCTTCAATTGTCATGATGTGGTTCACAGAGAATTTCTTCCAAAGAGTCAAACAGTCAATAAATAATATTATTTAGGTGTTATTTTTAGGTGTTAGTGTTTGTGTGAAGCAATCCGCAAACAACCGGAATTGTGGGCAAACAATTCGTAAATTTTACATCACAATAATGGATTGGCTCACACTTTAATACTCGTTCGCGATTTTTTATCCGAAAACTCAACCAACATTATCTCAAAAGTGCCTTATTCTACTGACCAAACTCCGTATGATTTATTCCTATTCCAGAAACTCAAATTGCCAATGAGAAGACACCGTTTTAAGCTGTTGAAGTCAATAAGAAAAATTCTCTGGACGAGTTGAAGAATCTGCATATCGACTAGACACTATGTATCGATGATGGGTTTAAGTGTTGGAATATTATTATTGCAAGTGATGGTGAAAGTTTTTAAAGCAATAAAATAAATTTTGATGAATAATTATACAATGAACAATAATTATAATAAATTTTACGTTTTATTTCAAACTTCCCATAACTTTTGATCAAAATAGTATGTGTATATATATATATATATATAATTTTGATATAACAAAATAAAATATTTTTAATTTTAAACACTTTCAATTTTACATTGAAATATTTTGTATTACAAATTTTTATTTTATATCAATATTAAGATTTGTATTTAATCAATACATACACAAACATTAATATATATATATATATATATATATATATATATATATATATATATATATATATATATATATATATATATATATATATATATGTGTGTGTGTGTCCTTGTTTGTACTTATATATAAGTAGATAATACAATTTTGTGAAAAAATATGAGACTAACTTTTCAATACAAAAACATAAGGAAGAAAAGTTTTTTCAAGAATCGTTCTTCTTTTTAACAAAGAATAATATACATGATAACAATCTTTCACAAAGATTTAAAAATGGAATACTTACAGATGGTATGTCGGCGTTGTAACTTTCTAGAGGGTAAACTGTTGTTGAGTCTGAAATTAAAAGAACTCAATGTTATTGATAAAGTTTTGAACGTTTTTCGATACTTTTTTATACATAAAGCGAAACCTTGACACTGTATTGTACATTCTATAAGTTTTCTCTTCTTTTCTTTACGATCATCGCAACGTTCATTTGAAAAATTATTAGTATTTTGTATAATAATTGAACATCTTTCCTTAATTTATACTTTTAACTTGTTTCTGATTTAAAAATGTTTTTATTTAAAGTATGATTTAACATAATATTTTTTTAATGAATATAATAATTTTAATTTGATTTTTTTTTTATGTAACTTTTAGTATATTAGTTAGAATTAATAGTGTGTATATATATATATGTGTATGTGTGTCTGTGTGTAAGTATATTTACACACACACATATATATATATATATATATATATATATATATATATATATTGAAGCGTATATTTTTATACGTGTGTATTAATATAATTTTTCAAAAACTGCAAATTTTGGAAAAATAATATTAATAATTAATGAGAGGTTTTGCGGTTTTCACCGTACAAAGATATTATTTGAATAAATGTTTCTATTTAAAAATTTCAATCATATTTCATATTCCAAATTGACAGTACTAAAATCCTAAGATATGTACTTTAACAGTTAAATAATGTACATATAAATAAAAAAAATGTAATAAATTCTTAAGAATATCTATAAGTATATATATATATATATAATTTACAAAATACTAATTATTTTAAACACTTTTACTTCTTCTGTCTAAATATATTCATGTTATAAATGTATATTAGTTTATATTCAAAACTTTTATCCAATTGAAAAACATCAACTTTAGTATAAAATTATTTGTCTTGATTATTTTAGGTTTCAAAATTTGTATTAGTAGAAATTATAAGTATAAATAAATTGGCAAATATTATGAATATATTCATACCATCAGTGAATTACAAAGTTCGTGCATGTTCATCAATTTCATAAAACTTTATATTAAACAAAATTTTAGCAGACAGCGTGTAAAACCGATATATTAGTTATGTGATGTACTGAAATATAATGATATAATTTGGATCTATACATGTTTCTTTTACATTAAAATACAGATTTATATATATATATATATATAGGTGCTTCGTTAGTGTATCTGTTATATTATTTTTAATAAAAAAATGTTAGATATTTGTTTCATCTATCAATGCAATTTTTAACATTTTCGCTGATTAAAGTTTTGAAAATGAATTTTTTTAAGCACTTATCAAAGGTAGGTCTATTCTACATTTCTACAAAAAGTAATTTAACTAATAATGATACAAATTTTCATCTTTATTCTTATCCATATTATTTTGTACTATTAATTATAATGATCTGGTCATCTGATCTGAACAAAGCAAGTTCAAAAATAAAAATACAAAACGATTCAAAAATTAATATTTTCTTGTTTATTTATTTATAATTTAAATACGAAAAGAGTGCAATGTTTTCATAACGATACTAAATATATAGCAATAAGATATCAAATTTGAGACACAAATTCATAGTTATTTGAAAAAATATAATTTTTGAAAGTCATTTTTAGATGAAATAATTAATTATACAGTTTATTGCTATTTTTAGCTGTAAATTTTCTTAAATTATATATATAATTATATCAAGTCAGACTATGTACTATTCTTAAATGTACTATACTATTTGCGAATCTGAAAAATTAGTAATTATATACATTTGTAGCCACAAAGCTGGCCCATCTGTAAACTACGAAATATAAAATATTTATCAGAGAGATATTTTAATTACAAATGAAATGAAAATTCCTAATAAACGACAAAATTTTCATATTTTAAAATAAAGATTATTGAATATTCTGCTATAATTCATTTCTTCAGCCAAATATAATACTTCATTTGTAAAAAAAGCAAAATTAATTTTCTATCTGTTTCAAAGACATTATTTATTGACTTATTTATATTCTTATATATTATTTTCTATTTTTATTTTTTATTAAATTTCGTAATATTTTTAAATTTCGAGCAATATACAATAAAAAATCACCAATAACGATTTTTCGTTGTAACTGAATTAAATTCAGTTTAAAAAATTTCAAAAGGAAGAACTTTAGTAAATAACGGACAATATTAATAGAATTCATATAGTACTGTTATCAGTGATATTTTATTAATATATGAATTCATAAAAGCGTTGCTTTTGATATTACTTAAATCTTTTTTAATCCTAAGAATTAGCATATCTCCTATATATTCCTATCTCCTATCTCATATATATATATATATATATATATATATATATATATATATATATATATATATATATATATTACACATGCACATATGAAATATATGTGATGTACATGTATGTAGTGTTTGTGGCGGTATGTTCATGGGATGCAGCGGTGAAGAAGTGTCATGGGACCGTCGTTTGCCAGAAGTTGTTGATAGATAGCTCTGGGGAATGTTCCCGGTCTTCACCTCGGCCGCGAACGGAAACAAGCGCTCAGTCGGTTCGAATTTCATCAGATCCATCTGTCCGGGTTTCGACAAAATACAACCGAATTCCCTAAGGCAACGCGCGTGACTTCTCACGGTCGACGAAGGCTACTGTAACCACGACACAAAACATGAATATTTATTTCGTCCATGCTTTACTGTGTCCAAATTAGAACTTTTGACGCTCAGATATCGTATCGGATACCAAACAGAATTAATAAATAAAAAGACGTCAATAAATAATATTATTTAGACGTGATTCCCAATTAGCAACGTAACTCTCACTTATAGCTTCTTTGTATTATACATGTATACATACTGAATTAGCGTGCGTATGTATGAATTCGTATGCATTGTAGGTAGGAGTATATTTTTATAACTGCCAAAGTTAAATTGATATCATTATAAAAATATAAAAAATCTCCTTAAAAAAATGATAATTTTTCATAATCGACAAACAAGTATATTAAAAGTAATCATTAGTAACTAGAACAAAATAAATATTGAATTAATTTAGAAAAAAACGAAATATATATAAAAAAACTCTTCTTATATTTTATCCATCTTTCATTATATTTTTCTGCTTTTATTACACGGTTTACAAATGCTATTTAGTTCTTGTGTTGAAAATATCTCAGAAATAGTAAAGTTAAACTTTTTCATTTCCTTTATAACCTATTTTTCAATAAAAATAAGTGCAACTGCTTTATTAGTTAAAATATTTTATACACAGTTCATAGCTTTTGATACATTTATTTTAGCTCTAGCTGAAATTACCATCATATTCAAAGATGATAGAATTTCGATTAAGATAATTTTAAGCACATCAAATGTCACAACACTTTTCTTTTTATTTTTATTAACTTGATTACTAATGATAACTAGTATTTAAAAATAATATAAGATGGTATAACGCTCACATACAATTTTCAATCTTTTACTATGTTTTCAATTATAAATTAAATTTATTTTCGTGACTAAAAACCTATTAGTTAACTATAAGCAACAAAAATACATTTTGAAATGTAAAGTAAAATGTATCTTCTAATTTTCTATACAATTGGAATACAAAATGTTATGATTAAATTAATAAAAATGCTCTCATATTTTTTTTAATTATACTAGGAAGGAATAACTAGTTTGAAAACATTGTTATATAATCTTATGTTTATATATACATATATATATATATATACATATATATATATATATATATATGTGTGTGTGTGTGTATGTTTTGATATAAGTGTACAAGGAATTTAATATACCTCATTTTAATTAAATTTCAAAAAGTAATATATATGTGTATATATATATATATATGGAAAATATCCAGTAAAAGTAATAAAAAAACAACACTCTCCTTAACTTCTTATACCTAATAATGTAATCTTCAATTACAACATGCTTTATCCCTGTGAAAATAAATATCTACAAAGACGTTGCTTCCACTGTTTTTGTTATAGTTGTTGTTGCATGCCGTTGGCACATTCCCTTGATTTATTTTAATTTAATCTGTCTCTTAGTTATTTCGTAGAAGTACTTGAACTTCCAACTGTTATGATTTGAAATTTTCGTTGCTTATATTCGTGCTGTAGCGCGTTTTCTAAGACAACGAAAACAAATCATCAACTCAATCTAGTGTGTGAATATATAAGATGATGTTTTCGACAACATTGTTACAACTCCTTTCAATTGCCGTTAGCACCACGAATAGAGAATCTGAATATATTATTTCTTCATAAACTTTGCATAGTTTACGATAAAATAATGTACTTTAAAATGAATTAACATGAATTTTGTTCTAAGGAATTCTTTTCGAACTAGACGATAACTCTAAATATCTTCATGGAAATTTTGATAAAATATTTGTATTGTTATATATATATATAAACAAATTGAAATGTTTTGTCGAATTTACAAGGATATAATAAAATTTCTAAGATTTAATATAAAGAAGAAGACAAGATATTTACTTAATAAAAGTTCATTATTTGCACCAAAATGTTTTTTCTATCGGTATATTACAAGAAACTTTATTAAAAAATATTTCGTTGTGTCTACAATTATCTTGAATTTTTGATTACTTTTTCCATGAAAAGCATTTTCAAGATTCCATCACGTCGTTTGATTGGAATTAGAATTCAATTGTTTATTGAAGAGAGTTTTTCATTCTTGTATTAAAAGAAAAAATCTCAGTTCACATTTATTTTATATATAAGCTAGTAATATATTACAAAAAGTGTATAATAATTAAATCAAACTGATTGTACTTTATATATTCATACATAAAAACTAAATATATATTATTTTCATTAGACACATACGTACACACACACACACACACATATATATATATATATATATATATATGTATGTATGTATATATATATATATATATATATGTTTGAATGGATTAGTGTATATACAAGAAAAATCTTCAGTTTTCTTGAAAATTCTATTAAAGTATATATACATAACAATGAATGATTAATTACACATACAAATACGAATGGAAATCATAAAGTAAAAATTTCTATATTTTTTTAATGTTAAAAAAACAGTGTACAATTCGGTTGATAATAGCATATATTCAGTTACTTTGCTGTCATAGCCTCTTTATTTGGTGAGGTATATATCATTGAGAGAAATTAAAAATTAAATGTTCTGGTTGTGAAACGATTATTTCTATAGATATAATATAGCTATCGCTTGAGTGTCTCTTTAGTTAGAGATGAAGTGTATATGTTCCATTATAATCGTGAAAGTAAAGCAGAATCAACGACTTGAAAAAAATCCCAATTAACATTAATAAAAAAATTAAGAGAACGATAAGCCAGGGAAAGATAATGGTATCTCTCTTTTGGCACATGTATAGTCCTTTCGTTAGATTACATCACTCGCAGGATGGGTGAAACTAGTTATTATACCAATTATTAATCCAAATACAGGCCATGTAATATACATATAAGGAATAATTTTTTATCATTGATGGTTTATCCTATAATAAAAGTATCTGTGTAAATATTATAATGTGGAAAATAGATTGTTGTTGAATATTTGTTTGGGTTAAATTCATGTGTAACTTGTTAAAATTTGTTTTATTCAAAATTTAAGGAAGAAAGAATCCTCATTCATGTTTTCTTTCTTTTTTATCTGCCTATTTTCATAATGATCTACTTCAAAAAATGTTTGGTACAATGGGTAAATTTATTTTCTTAAAAATTAATGTTCTATAAGATTCTCTTAAATAGTACTCATTTACGTTGTTCTAATGACACTCTTACCTTTGGAATTTATGTTCAAAAAGTCTAAAAATCTCTTTAAATATTATTTTATTTCCATGTGGCGCTACTTTCCAAAAAATAGTGTTAATTAAAAAATATAATTCTTTTCAATAAAGGAAACAATAATTTTTACGTTTTTGTCTATAATCAGATTCTCTTTTATTTTTTTTAAACAATTTTCGTAAAGAATAAATAATATACAAATAAAATAACATTTAAAATGTATGCTCATATTATTGACAAATGAAAAAAAAAACTGAAAAATGTAATAAAATATAATGATGTGAAATTACGTTTTTTGTATTTTTTTTCATGGGAATATTCGTTAAACAGCGCTATTTTGCTGACATTCAATTTTCAAGTCAGTTGTTAAATGTCGATAGGCAAGAATAAAAAAAAATACATTCCAATGGTAAACATCCAAAATGAAATAATATTGCTGAATAAACAGAATTCTAGCGAGATGTTTGTAAATAAGTATGGGGACAAGTAAACATTTTTTATATTTAAAAACAACCAAAGGCATATTATATAAATATAAATACGCATTCTAAATAAAATATACAATATGTATTATACATACATGAATGTACATGTTTGTATATATCAGTTTAGCTGCTACAAAGCAATCATACTAAATGTTATCAAAATAATACAAATCACGTCACGCGGATATGTATATAGTTTAAATTCTCAGATCTGTTTGTTGTATACTCAGTTGAAATTACTTTTGGAAAATAGGTATCGAAATAAAATGTTAAGTTCAGCCATTGAAAACTCAATACTATGTGCTCTATAGTCGATCGTAACTTGTCATTTTACAACTTTGAAAATGTAATCAACGCTCCGGCCGTTTTAAGTGTTAAGTATAAAGTTGTGCTGCGAAAGCATTTAAAGGCTGTGCATCAGTTGGTCAATTGTACAAGCCTTGTACTGTATTTTAACAGACATATATATATATATATATAATTTATTTATTTTTATTGATATCATCTTAGGTGGGTGGGTGTGCAAATAATTGTGGTTTTTACGTATCGAGTAGACGCGTATATCAGTTAAAATTACATTTATTAATCAAAACAAAGATCATTGGCAAGTACACATTTCTCCCAACGGGAAACAAGTTTGTTTATTCCTACAAGATATAATTTTGAAGTCCTAAAATTAACGAATTCATCGAAATTGCTTTGAGCTAATGCTTGTTCTTTGAAAACCTTCTCTCGTAGGAAATTACTCAAATGTTAAAAAAATGATAATCTGTCGGAAACAGGTCCGGAGAATAAGATGGGTGAGGTAAGGTTTCATAATCCAGTTCATTTAATTTTTTTAGTCATTTGTGGGACGTATAGTCGGGTGCTGTCATGAAAAAGAATTAGTCCTCTTCGATTAACTAGTGCTGGCCGTTCTCACGCATTCTTCGATTGACTAATGCCGACTTCTCAAGCATTTTTTCAAGTACTGATAATATTTTTCTGTTGTTATTGTTTCACCAGGATTTAAGAAGTTGTAGTGAATGATGCCACTTGCTCATCATCAAGCAGCGATCATAGTCTTTTTTTCATGAAGCTTCGGCTTAGGAAATTGTTTTGGTGCTTCTCCTCGTCTATCCTCTGTGATAAATGTTTTAGATTATTCTAGAGATTCAATTTTTCATCACATGTGACAATGCTATCACGAAACTAATTATTTTTGTTAGGCGAAGAAGCGCAGAACAGACTTCGTATCACCGAATTGCTTGATGTTCGTTTAGTTCATACGGTACCCATTTATCCAGCTCTTTTATTTTTCCAATTAGACTTAAATGGCGAACAACTGTTGAATGATCAACATTGAGTTTTTCTGTTACATATCGAATTGTTTTATTTGGGTCCGCTTCAATAATGGTTATTCAATTATTATTGTCTAGCTGAAGGACGTTCACGACCCTCGTCTTCATCAAGGCTTTCGTTTCATCACGAAATGTTTAGAACCGATGTTGAGCTGTATGTTCAATAATTGACTCTTCACCAAAAACAAATTTAATATTTCGAGACGTTTCTGTTGTTTTACATACCAATTTAAACTCGTACAACAAAATGATGTGAATATGCGTTTTTTCCGTTACTAATTTAAGAGGTTATATACAACAATACTAAAGAATGAAATCAATAGACATAAGCTGAAATCAGTAGTGTTAATTTCAATGTTTACAATAATGTATCACATGACTATAACAAAAGCTAACGGTAACAAGAAAAAACCTCACGAAATTTTTTTTTAAAAAATAAATTTATAACTAAAAAAGAAGACCGTTTTGAATTCTTGTTTCGATTTTTTTATATATTTTATAGAATTCATTGCTTAACCCTTTGAGTATCTGTGGAAATTTTCATTCATTTATGAAAACTACTACACAATTTTAAAGAAAAATGCATCGTTATAGAAAAAAAAACATATTCGGTCAATTTTGAGTTAAAATTAATTAATTTTTTACACAATACTACTAACATGTTGGATATTCTTTATTGTTAATAAAATCAGAAATAATTCTAAAGTTTTTACAAGATTAGATATAAAAAAATATTTTCAAAAAAATTTAAAAATGATTTTTTTGTATAAAACTTGCATTTATTGTTCTTTGGATTGAGTAGTTTCTAGGATTTTTGTAAATCATAACTGTTATAAGTAAATATACGTAATCCGAAGATGCTTTCAATACATTTATGCTTTTTCAGACACAATCCGTGAAGGCCTTTCTTGCACATCGAACAGATAAGACGGGACGTTTTTGGGCCTACATTCTTATTACTACATACATCACAACGCCTCATATTATGACCTGGTAGTTCTTCAAAGTTACGGTTAGGCCGTGTGAGAAAATTGACTGCATGGTCGACTAAACTAAATTTTGCATATAGTGCCGATAATGCAGCATTTAGTCTAATTTTCATTTCACTACATTTTTGACAACTAACTAAATTGATTTTAGATTTTCACGCTGACACTGTAGACTTTTTTCTGAAAAAAATATAACCCACGTGTTTTATTGAATTTGTAAAATGTAGAATGCAATTAAAATTTGAGTTACACTACAGTGGATTTAAAAGGCTTCCCTAATTCCTGATTTATATTTGATCTCTTATTGTTAGTAAGTTGATGTACAATTTTGATGCAATGATTAAATTCATTTTCACAAATAAATTCTTTTTTCATCCCAAACCAAAAAGATATTTTCTAATCTAAAATGATCAACAAATGATCATTTATCATTTCTCTTATACGGATTGAAATCGTGATTTCATCATCCTCAGTTCATCACGGTTTAGAGATTTTTCTATATCTTGCTCTGTCAATAATGCCATCTGTATCTCAATGCACATAAACAACAATAAAAAAATGATAAATAATAATTTAAAAATTTTAACCAGAAAAAAATTAGTGATTATATGGTGAAATAAAAAACCATTTGTAGAAGTTAACTTTCCCGTCAACATATTATTCTGCTCATTTTAATATTAGTACCAAGGACTATTGATTTACAATGTTTTTTCTTGTATTTTCTTCATATAATATAACACAGATTTCACCGACTACAGATAATCTAGACTAACGAAAAACCTAATGGTGATCTTCTGACCAAATAATTGCTCCACCCTAAGCAATCCAATGATCTTAAAGACTTGTTACATTACTATCCATTGTATAATTAAACTCCCACTAGCTGTGAAGTTCACTTGTACCCTTATAGTAATCCTTTCTATACAAGATAACTCCCTTTTCTTGACGAACCATTCTAAACAGGATCTATGTTAATTAAAATTATACAATTCGAAATGATTCCAAAAGCAGGAAATGAAGCTATGAATAAAATATTATTGAACACTATGTATATTTTTGAATATATATAAGTTTTTAATTTAAAAATCTATTGTTTAAAACTTGTGATACTTCTATATTTGATAACGTATAATTTTTTTCACGTCATAGACAGTAAATAAGAAAATATTGCAGTAACTGTATTTAAAATTGTTCTTAAACAGAACAATTAGATATTAAATAGTTTTCGACCGACCTACATTATAAATATTTACCGCAATGAATACATTACTAGTTAAAATCATCTGAATTTTACATGCATGTAAATGTAAAAGACTAAGTATTTACAAATAATTTCATTTATAACTTACTTCACCACTATCTACAATTAATGTATGAATTAATTATCAATCATTTAGCTTCTGATTGAATAGAAATAGTTAAGAACGATTTTTGCTTACAAATTCAGCAAAACGGTTTAATTATTAGATTAAATCAATATTTACTAATAATTAGATGTATATTTGCATTTGGTGTTTGAAATCAGAAGTCGAAGGTATGTTTAAATAATAAAGTTAACGTAAACAAATGTTGTGACATACGTAATAGTGGAATATTCAATTAATTAAACATTATGTACGTACACATACGATTGATTATTTAGGGCTTTAGGGCGCATTAGTATTCAGACTAGTTGCGTCCAACAAATATACATACATAACACTCTCTCTATCACACGCACGTATGTGCACGTACATACATACATATATATATATATATATATACATAATATATTCACTATTCGAATGAAACTTTTTTATTCATTCATACTTGTTTTATCCATACGTCTAAATTAAGTGTATAACATTTCATATCACATAAATGTTCATATAGTAAATAAATTTTCTAATGACTAAAAACACATATTCCTTTTGCGAAAGAATTTATACTTTTTTGTTTAAGCATTTTAAAATTATACATAGAAACAAATATTAATGTGAAACAACGTTTATAAGTTGATTCTAACATGAGCCGTAAATGATATACATATCCAATGCAGAGTTCGTATACGATTCAGTAGGTGGTATAAAGAGTACAATATGGCGGCGCTCATGATTGAAATGTATTCATGTTATATATTGATTGAAAAGTGACAGTCACAACTTATTGTGTGACAGTCACAGTCATTTGAGCATCAGAAGCATTTGTTTCGATTCGAACTGTGTATAAAAAAATTTTTGAAAATGGACAACGAAAAGATACACTTTTGTGACGTTATGTTGTTCGAGTTTCGGAAGGAAGTAACCATTGGTGCGGCGACGAAAAATATTCGGGAGGTTTACTTGTGCCATGCAGCATCACTTCCAAATATGAAGAATTGGTTTGCTAAATTTCGACTTGGTGATTTTAACTTCGAAGATCAACCCTGATCTGGAAGGCTAAAGCCAGCTCTAGTTGACAATTACTCACGAATTTCGACGGAAAAGGTTTCTAATACAATCAACGTTGACAGATCGACTACATTTCGCTATTTAAAGAAACAGGGGTTCACGTTGTGGCTCAATAGGTGGGTACCGGACTCGTCTGGAAAAAAACGAGTTTGATCACATCACTTCGGCAGATTTTTTGCTTGGACGCCTCAACAGCCTTTTTTGGATCGATTGATGATTGGTGAGAAATCGATCCTGTACAACAACGTCCAATACAGACGAATAAAGGAGCAGAATTAGTCGTCAAAGCTGGTTTGCATTCAATGAAGGTGTTGCTGGGTGTTTGATTGGATAACAAGGGTGTTGTTTATTTTGAGCTGCTCCCACGGAGCGAAACGATTGCTAAGGAGAATTTCTGTTGAAAAATAACCAAACTGACGCAGCAATTAAAAAAAAGCGTCCAATTTTGGTCATTCGCAAAGAGGACACCTTCCACCACGACAACGCAAAACTACATATAGTTAAACTGACTCTCCAAAACCTGAAGCAGTTGAAATAGAAAATCATATCGCATCCAGCGTATTTTTCGGACATCCCTCCTTCGTACTATTATTTGTTTCGGTCATTGAAGAACAGTTTAAACGGTAAAAAATTTGATATCATGGACGCCATCAAAAACCACCTCATCGCCTTTTTTTCCGAAAATCTGCGCATATTTTACAAACGAGGAACTCAGCAGCTGCTTGAGTGGTGGAAAATGATTGCAGAAAACGATGTTGAATACATAATTGTCTAATAAAAGCGCTTTCTGCGAAAAATTCAATTGAAATCTCGAGTTCTGCGAGTTTCAATTTGAAATCGTACACGAACTTTTGCATTGATTTCAATATATTGCTTGTATAAAAATTAAGAAATATTTTCAATTTATTACTAATTCTCAGGTATTCTCAATGGACCACTTCTTGGGTATCGCTATCTGAGCTCGTCAATAACAAATCAATTTTTAATGTGAAACAAACTGATTTCACTTTACTTCTTAACACATTCGCAGACATTTTATCACATTGAAGTCGCGCAAAAAAACTCACAAGTGTTTCACGAAACTAGACATTTGGAAACCTGTAGATTTTTTGTATATTAATTAACATCACAATATTTTTTTTGTAAAAAAACATACGAAGGCCACGTCCGGGACAAGACGGGTACAGCCGGCTAATGGTTTCTTCTACAAAACATGCATTAGTGTTTAATGGTTGATTAATTTGACTGTTTAAAAACAGTATTGATAAGTGCTTACATATATTTATTGAAACAATCGAACATTGACTACAATGCCTATACCAAACCTCAGCAACACCTTTGTGTTAATTGAAATTTATTATCTATTTCCTGGCGCCTTGTGGGATACAATATCATGATTCAACAGTATAATACGTATTACCAGAGCTGCAACCGTTTTGCCCCTAGAGCACTTAAAGCATAACACAAAGCTACAGCTGTCTTGTCAGCAGACGTGTTAATTTCAGTAAATAAATCGATTAGTTTTAACAAAATATAAAATTCATCCTAATTCTAAGAATAGAGAAAATGTGGCGGACCGTTTTTATTCAAAATATATGAACAAACATAAAAATACAATGCTTATTATAGATACAGTACCAATATTATTCTAGTGTTATTAAAACTGATTTAAAGATTCTCTTTACATAAAATAATTCCAGTTTATGATAATTATCCTTTAGTAAATGTAGATATTTCACTCAAACAGCATTTGTCTATCTTTTTTTTGGTTATAGCTTTCTTTTTTTTGCATATAATAAAGTTGTTTCTAATAAACACAAGTGAAGAAATGACTTTTAAAAATGACAGCATAAGACAAGGTAACGAAAACACTTTAAAAAGACTAATGATAAGACGATGTAAATCAACGGATTAACTGAAAAATTCTTAAAATAAATTAGGATTTTAAAATTAAACTTCTTTTAGTAAAAAAATAAAAACTTATATCTATTGTTTATTACATAAACAATAATTTTATATATATTTTTTTAAAACAATAAAAAACTAATTTTTTTAGTTACTCTCTTCAACCATTTATCCATCTGAGTTGAATTTAAACAAAAAATTAAGTTTATTGTTCCTTATTATATATTTATTTCTACTTTGAAATTTGTATTTAAAACACATCAATTAAACTGACAGGCCTTGAAGATCCTATCGGCGAAACTGATACCATATAATAGGGCTCAAATTCTTGCTGCTTATATGTGTGAATAATTTCATAAATCGGGCGTCATTATAAAGTAATAGAGTATTTTTTCATGATCTCTACGACAGGATCGCATCTAATTGTAAGGTCATCAGAATTTCAAAGTACCAATGAGAGCAATCTCTTACTGGCTTGTATTTAAAGCATATTTATTGAAAATTATTATTTTTTCTGAATTGAAAATTTTATTATTTACAATAGTAATTTTCCTTGTCAAAATATTATTCCTTTTATTTGAAAATGAATACCAAAAAAATTCATTTGATAAATTTTAAACTATAAAGAACATTATTTATTATTATTTAAACATTATAGAATAAATAATATATATATATATATATATATGCAATACTAATAAATTTCAAATGTAACAAATTATGAATATATGTGTGACAAAAATGCTTATTTCTAATTATAAGCAACATAAATAAAATTATTATTACCGGAACAAATGGCTTATATTTGATACGATTGTCAAATGCTAGTTTCTATATTATCATTTATTGTAACTAATGTTTGTTTGAAGTCATTGATAAGGCCACAATAATTAAAATGGCAATATAATTTATTGATTCATTTACAGTAACAATTAAATTTTATTGCGTATTCAGTTCGATTCTGTTTCGATAGTAGGTAATAAAATTACGTCTGTTGGTTACAATGTAAACAAATTATTTATTTTCGATCGTAAAATTGATGAAAAACTCATTTTCAAATATTAAATGTAAAAATGTATCGATTTTTTTATTGAATTATTATCAATATTGTGATTGACATTCACGTTTGTTTGCAATCGTTTCATTTGTACTTCAATATGAGTACTTAATCGCTTTAGAAGATTTTATTCAAATAATATTTCATATTCAAATTGTAATCTACTTTTTGGCAGTTTAAATATTCGCAGTCAAAAAATTTAATTTATTAACTTGAAATTTTTTTTCAATAGTGTTATATTTTCAACACTAAATTAATGTAAATATCATCATACATAAATAAAATTTATCAAATTCATTTTTTATGCTATATCACTTCATTTATTTTATTATATAAATAGAATTAGTTCTTTTTGAAACAACTGTTATTTATTTTGCATTTATTTAATGTCTATGATTATAAATACTGATAAATTGATTTAAAATAATTAGACTGGATGCAACGTTCCAGTATAAGAAATATTAAAAAAAATAATATTCTCTATATATAGTTGTTTCACTGTGACTAAATTGCCTTTCACAAATATATTTTTTATGCACCGTACAAACAATGTTCTGACCAAAAATAGTCAATAAATGGTTATTGAATATAATGATCATTATTTCAGAAAAAAATATGATGATTTAAAACAGGAGTGAAAATTTTATTTGTAAAAGATAAGTTAATTTTCTTCAATTATTATTAATTGAAAAATATATTCTGTAACTATAATTTCTGTAAACAATAAATATATTGTCGAAATCTAAAATTATTATTTGAACTTTGTTTTAGATCGGAAATATTTTTATATTGAAAAATTGGTCTTTAATTTATAATCTATTTAAAACCTTTTGAAAGTTACAATTACAACTGACATACACACACATATATACATATATATATATATATATATATATATATATATATATATATATATATATATATCACCTAACGTTTAAACAATCTATCGTTTGTAGAGGAAAATAAATTAATTTTCGGGAGAAAAAATATTTAATTTTAGAAAAAAAAATATTCTATTTATATATAATTTACCAATTAATTTTTGGTATTATATAATATAAGAGAGATAAAAAATGTAGGAATAAATATAATAAAAATAGAATTATAAACGAGTTTTATTAAAGTTGATTCTTCTACAGTTATAAATTTGAATGATTATTCGATAAAGGTAAGCTGTGTCATATAATACGAGTAATGTTAGATGGATCGCACTCTGTGTATTATATAAATTGAAAATACTTCATAAATGACTACAAATTTTACAAAAAAGCAAAGAAAATAATCATAATAACGTTGAAATAAAAAGTATTATTTAAATTAATAAATATAATAAAATAGAAGTTGAATATGCAATATAATATTTAATTATTTCCCGAATATTTCGGGGATTAAATTTTGTTTTTTTTCCTTTACTTAAAAAATATTTTAATGATCTTTGCATATTACGCTGTTTATATTTTTAAATTTAACTCCTTGCATCCTTTTTATTTTACAATTGTAAATTTTTGTCTTTAAAAAACAGAAAAGCTAAAAAACGATTTAGGTTTGCAATAATGAAACCAAATAATCTTGCTTTCTTTTTAAATATGAAATACCAAGAACAATTCCTTTTAGAATTTTAATATTTTTACTTCAACTTTTGCTAAAAATATATCATTTTATTAAAAATACTAAAAATAAAATTTATCAATGTGTTTAAAAATTATATTATGATTATGAAACTGGTTTCAAAGACAATTAATTTAAGTTTTATATAATCTTTATGTAAATATATGAATATTTTAAAATCTAAATTATTTTTATACAACAATAAAATGTATAAATTCTATATTTAAAATCAATTTTCATTGGAAAATAATATTATTATATTATTTTTTATTTTATAATTTAATACATCTATACAAGTATTTTTCGTCCCATCTCTTTCTCCATCATCTCTGTTTTCCTCTCTCCATCCATTTCTCTCTCTCTTTACACACACACACACACCTACAAACATATATATATATATATATATATATATATATGCTGGAATGTTTATGTATAAGTGTGGATAAGTATCTCAATTTTAAGATGTATGCTGATATAGAAAATATATTATCTCTACTCCTAACTGTCAATTTCTTGTAATAAATGTTTAATTTGAAAATACGAAATACATATGAATCCACCTACTTATGAATTTATAAAATATTACTAGTGGTCTACTTGTTGCTCACAAATATCTTATGTATATATTAAAATCTGAAATTTATTTTTCAAGTATATAAGAAAATAATAAAATTAATAAACCGTAAAAAGTTCAAAAAAATATTAAAATTATAACTTGAACATTTATTATAGCATTATTATTACAATTATTTATTTAAGTGTAGATTATTTAAATTTCCTATATACTATCAGTTTTTAAAACCGTCTTATCCACACAGTTTAAAACAAACTGAGCTTTTTTCTTCATACTAATAATTTTTATACAGTTTTATCAGCACGTATTTTTGCATTGTGCAGTTTGCAGTTAGATTAATAGTTAATTTATTATTTCTTATCATTGAAAAGAAACATGTAATTTGATACTGACTAGTAAAATTTCATTCTTCACTTGGTTCTCTGAAATATGAGTAACATACATTATGTAACCAGAGGACTTTTGTTTTCACCCCTCACAAAACGTTCCTCGAACACTGGGGCTCATAACCGACACAGCTCGAATATATTGGTGGCCCCATTAAGTGTTGGATCTGGGTTTCCATTAAGTGTTGGAATACTTCTCGTGGCACCCTAATGGGCTATATCTCACAGTTCAGTCACTGGAGATCCAGAATTGCCACTTAACAGCTCTGTTTTTATTCATGTAAAATTCTAGTTGATTTTATTCATTCTATACTTTCTGATCAGTTTCCCTCATAAAATATTATGTTTCCCTGCTTAACTTTAACCTAATATTTAAATTCTAACTTATTTTTTAATTTGTTTTAAATTCTAGCACAAAAATTATACTTGTGTATTTAATAAAAAATCAGGTTTTAATATGAATTAGTACACATTTTATGCTAAATGAGTTTTGTTAATTATACAGTCTTATTATTCTTTTATATGTGAACTAATATAAAGCCCCTCAAAATTGAGGCGAAAATAGAAAAAAAAATAAAAATAAAAAACTGTTTATTCGTTTTTACAACATAATATATTTAAACATAAAAAATACCTAAGAACGAAATTTAATGAATGAAACTTGGAACATATCCAATGTGATAATTTCGTTATATCCGACATTCACTAGATGATGGCAGACGGTCACATTGCTGACAAAATGACGAGAAACGTGGATTTTTATTATTAAGAAATTGCATGATGTACCTGTTTTCAAAATTAAATTGAAACACAATGATTATGTTTATAGAAATATTAGTCGACCAGTGAAAACTTTATACATGCTTACACTAATTAGTGCGCATATTAATTAAAATAATTTTAAATCACAGATATATGCAAATATTCAGTCATGAAATTATTATATTCTCATTAAAAACTACTCTGGATTAGATTTCATATACATGTTTTCAGCTTAGCTAGAAAATATCTGTTTCCATATATTTTTTTTCAATTCTGTTAAAAGTATGTATGTATCATTATTTAAAAAATAGTTTTTAATAGTTTATTACTTATTGATTTTGTTACTTTAAATAGTACTATTACATCAATTCTTAGTTTATATCTATAGATACATTTTAAAAATTCATTACCGATAATGAAAACGATTATTTTGACCTTATAATGACATTTAACCTAAAATACAATTAAAAACTGAAATAACACGCAATAAGAGTTTATATCATAATATAAATTTCAATTCAGTTCAATCTTATAAATATTCAAATTTGAGTGTATGATTATTAAAGTACAAACCAACCTATTTTACAAAATCAACAAACAATTTTAAGATCAAAAATGTGATTACAATAAAATTAGTATTCATAAAAAGAAAATGTTAAGGCAACCAAAACACTGTTATTTACATACAAGTCTGTAATCATTAAGTTTAAAATCAATGTCTAAAATATTATCAGTACTCTACACGCAAACAGTATATTTAGACACTCAGCCAATTAGCATGTTATTTGCTAGCATATAACTGAGTTGCTTCAAAATTATACATAAATATACAAGTATCCATATATTTTTAATCAGGTATACATAACTAAAATTTTATTTTAATATTAAATAAATGTATTAAAATTCCATTCAAATGCTATTTAATTTTATTAAAAATGCTTGGAAATATTGTTTGGTATTTTTGTTGTGTCATTAATTTCCAAACAAATGATTCTAATACAATTTAATTCCATATCTTTTCTTTTGATACTGTACATGTACAAATTTAATATAAGAAAAATGTACACTTTTAATGTTTTACTTTGATTAACTAAATAAATACGATAAAATATGAATACATAATAACTTGATAAACTCAATGTAATATTCTTAATTACTAAAAAATTCTTTCAATATTTTTAATAGGGGGTAATTTTCATGAATCACGTGTATGTAATAAACATCGTTTGTTACTTATCAGAAACGATTATCCTTATTACACGTGAACTAAATACTTTTGGTCACGATTCTACAAGTAATTACAATCTAGAGGCAAACATCGTCTCAGCAAGTTAAGATCACAACAAACAAAGAATTCAGACACAACTTGCGAATTCCTTAGCAATGAAGAGAATTGAGTTTTGGGTGGTTCGGCAGTGCCGTAGGGAGGTGATATAGGCAGCAGAATGGTTGTCTCAGCAATGAAGTGGGAAGCGAGGGTGTAAGTAGCTCTCCAGGCTATAACGAACTTGAATGTTAGAGACCGTGAAATATATTAAAATTCATCTGAGTTTGAGAACGTACGGTAAGCAACCAACTGAAACTAAGATACCTTGCGTACTTTTTATTGAAGCGAGTATATACACCTTATGAAACAAACAAATAGACGAACGACCTTTCTTTTAAAAAAAGTTGGGTTACGAGTACACATTAAAATATTTAATACGGTTCATTTTGTCCTCAACAAGAACGAGAAAGTTAATAAAAGTAGTGTTTCAAATTACTGACGTAATATTTCATAGAAGTTTTACTACGGAATGAATACATCTTTTATTCATGCGAAACTTTAATAAAATTTGTGAAATTATTTCTGGAATAATTTTTTAAATAAAATACCGTTTTCCTCTGCTGTTTTAATTTCAATTTAACCTTTTTACATAATACATTGAAACACTTTTTTATTTTTTTTCTAAAAGACTTTTTATATAACAATCAAATTATATCTAAAATAAAATTAAATAACGCGATATACATATATATATACATATTATTCAATTGGTTTGTCTATGTTTATATATATATATATATATATATATATATATATATATATATATATATATATATATATATATAATGAAATTTCAATTATAGATGAACATTTTTTAGAGAGAATATTGTTGTAGTTTCATTAGAATTTAAGTAAAACCTAATAAAACGTCCACATTACAAACAAGAATGTAAAACGCATGTAAATTTCTGAATAGCAAGTAATCGTGTTTACTGAATTTTAAGTGAGTAGACCAAATTTTATAAACCGCTGATCTGAACTAGAAACTCAATATTACAGTTTTCGCTGTACTCTTTAATTAACACTCATTTGTATAACAAACAGCGTTTGCAAGAAAATGATGTTCACAGGTTTTTTTTTCTTTTAACAGGATGAATATTAGTTTAGTAGTTTTATTTTACTCCTTATTTTATAAAAGTATGTTTATCATTTAAGAGTATTTAATATAACAATATGGATCATATTCGAAAATGTAACAATAAATGAAAGTATTGTTTGACTTTCGATTTATACATTGTTTTTAATAATTACTAATATTTAATTTTTTAAGTTATAAAATAATATAGTTTGAAAAATATATCCTAAATATTAAACACTGTACTAAACTTCATTTATACTTTAAATTACATCATGACTTCTTTTGCTCTTGAATAATTTTTGTTAGTACTCTAATATCAATTTCATATAATAAGTATTTTTAATTAAATATTACATTCTTAATTAAATATGTATTAGAACATTTATATTTATATTGAAAAATTATATATATTTTAGTTTGCTCTAATCGATATTATGGAACATTTGTAACAGAAAATATCTTGCACATGAGCAGAAACGTTTTATCATAATGCCATAACTATGAAAAATTATCAAGGTTCACTAAAATAGAGAAATTAATATAAAATATTAACCAAATTAATATATAACTCATCAAAATTGAAGGAAAAATAGAAACCAAAAAAATTGTTTATTGATTTTTACAACATAATATATTTAGACATAAAAATACCTAAGAACGAAACTATATACTATAGCATCCTATATACTATATACTATATACTATATTCATCCAAGTTGACAAAGCAAATATTTTTCGTTACTTTTTCCTGTGAACAAAGTGACAAGAAATGTAGGTTTATATATATATATATATATATATATATATATATATATATACATACATACATATATATATATATATATATATATATATATATATATATATAAAATAACGGAGAACCATGAAACAGAGTGCATGGTTTTGAAATATAACTAGTAATTGTATAAAATCAAATATCGTCGACTAGAATAAGTTAATTTCATCATTTTAAGCTTCATTAAATTGTAACTGGAAATTCAAATAAAATGTGTACTTATCATACTACGTAATACTTAAGGAGTTTCTCTCCTCTCTCTCTCTCTCTCTCATATATATATATATATATATATATATATATATATATATATACATATAATTCATTTATAACGACTTTGGATTATCGAAGAATTTGATTATAACAAAAAAGTGAAATATACAATAAATAAGAAATATATTTTTTTATAAAATGTATTGTAAATATTAGAAAACCACAGCAAATAAATAGTTTAAATTATGTATATCCATTATATATATAAACCATAAAAAATTATTGCAATTTTTGCTTCGTAGTTTATCTAGGCAAGTATTAAAATGATTTTTACCATACAATAATTTAATTTAACTCACCATACATAGTTTTGATTTTCATTGGGATTAAAATGTAGAATCAGCTTTATTTAAATCATTTAAACTCCTCGGAAGCAAAAGTATCTTAATATGAAAAATACTGTTGCAATGGAAAACGACTAAATTTGCGAAACTTCTTGGAAAAAGTTGCCATATACCAATAGATTATTTTATTGGTTCTGCATAAATAACAACATCGTCAGGAAAAATCTCTGGATAAACGTTCAGCCTCAAAAACACTGAGAGAGACAAGTGGATTAAATCATTAATTAAAATAAAAGAAGATTACAAGGCATATAAATAATTTGAAGCTAATAAAACCGAAATATTTTTTAAATTTAAATCGACAAAACTATAAAAATCATGTTATTTCAATCTTAAAATAGATACTTCCAGAAGGATGTATTTTCTAAATTCTAAAAAGACGCTTACGGATTAAATTGGTTTCATAACAATACAAAATTTACATTTGAATTCATCGATTGTATATCTGGCTACAGCTCTTGAATTATCTCTTGTTCATTGTGATACTGAGTATCAACTAGCTTACCGAGAAATTGGTTCAAGAGTCGAAACTGATCGCAGCAGAGTACAATTACAGAAACTAACAATTCAATTGAAGAATTATACTTGTGTATGTATGAGTTCTGAATATTGTAAATCTCAAATATCGGATAAATACACAACTATGCTGCACACCTGTGCTTGTTCTATATACTCGATTAATTATGATACAAAACTAATTATATTTCTTTTTTATTAATTATTTGTATCAGAACAATTTTTTTTGTAAGTATATTAAAAAAAGTGATATTTCATATATTTTCTGAATTGTTAACAGTACAGAGCAATTCCGGAATAATGTTACATCACTGGCATAAGACGATTACTATAATGCTTTTTGGTATCAAAAACGTTTCAAAAACAAATTGTAAAATGATAATATATTGATGAACTAATAGACACTATTGAACAAAAACACAAAATTGCAATTAAAACTTTATAAGATATTCGACAGTGGTAAATTTTTTAGTTAATAGTCAGCTTAATCAATGATCTATGGATAAAATCGATGAGTAAAATAAACAATATAAGCAATCTAAATCAGAATAAATTTTTTTTAAGATTTAAATCGCAAAATTAGACAGGTAAATAACAACACAATTTGAATGTATTATTAGTTCTATATAAAAATTAATTATGTCATCATATATATTCATAATATGCATACATACACACACACATACATATATATATACATATATATTATATACATATTTGCGTTTCGTCAAAAAGTAAAATATTTTTTAACGTTCATTCCTTATATGAAATTTGTTATGAAATTTTTAGTATTTCGTTATATTCTTCATTAGTGTTGTTATTAGAAAAAATCCTTTTCACTAAAAATAAATAATTATAAATAAAAAGTAAACCAATTTGTTACGATATTGATGTTTATAACTTGTTTTTATTTATAAAATCTTTTACAATTTTATAACTGATATGTAGTCATTGTAATGATAATATATATATATATATATATATATATATATATATATATATATATATTTATATGTATGTATGTATTTGTAGGTGTGTGTGTGTGTTTAGAAGTAATGCATGTTTTTATAATGTTTATATTTTAATTTTAATTAAAAATTATCGTTTAAATTCCTTGAAAAAAGTACGTTACTAAAAAATTAAAACATGATATTCATAGAATGATCAAACGAGTTCAGCGAAGCTATGAAAACATTACCAGTGTTTTATTTGATATATAAAGGGAAATAAAAACTAAAACAAAATAATACAGAGATATATAATACATTATTCAGAGCCATTACATTGTTCAAATGGACTTTTGATGGCTGTAGACTAAGTTATAAAACGGTGGTAAGTATAAATTTTATAAAAAAAAAATGTTATACTTTTATTACCTTTGCCACAAAAAGACTCGTGTTTGTTTTTCTATGAAAAATCACATGTTTGTTAATGTGAATTGTATTTTTATACATATTCACAAAAAAATACATTTATCTGTGAACGTTGCGCAGAGTAATGTTCATTCGAAATACTTTTTTTATCGGAATTATTGTTATCTTTTTTTCTCAATCAATGAAATATATTTATGAACGACAAAAGAAATTAAAAACTCATGCTAGTAGTTATATGGATTTTATTTTATATTTAAAAGCTTCAGTTACAAAATTGGCGTTGTTTGTCAGATTTTACGTTCGAAACATAGAAAATACTAGTAATTTAAAAATTTATAAAAGAGGATAAATAAAAAATATAACAATACGTGTATTTTAAATAGAATTTTAAATTAAATTTGAATAAAAATTCAGAAATGTTATAAAAACTTTATGTTTTACTCATATATTCGTATATTTGATTTCAAATTTGAAGTTAAAATTTCAATATGTTTTTTTTTAATTTATATATCAGGAGAAAAAGGACATCAATAGTAACAAACTATTTTATAATAATATGTTCAATACGTAAATAATTTAAAAAAAAAAAAAAAAATATAGATTTCTTAATAAATATCTATATAATAAATATCTATACACGCTTACATTAATTCGACATTTTTAGAATTTGTAATGTTTTGTTTTGTCGTTTAACTTCTTAATTGTATGAACAATTGAAATTATTACCCTAGCAATACTCAACCTTGTGTCTTCCGTATAAGGTTTTAGATATTTCTTATACAATCCATTTAATGATCAGAATCCTTATATGGGTACCTTATATTAATCTTGCAAGGCATATAAAGTGACTTTATATGACCCTTAAACGAAAAATAAGGTCACATTTTATAGGATTAATGTCCATATATGGATGAGTGCTCCACACCCTCATCTTATACAAACTACATACGGTTTGTAAAGGTGAGTTTATATGTTCCTTATACGGTTCATATAAAGTTAAGGCTTATTAAGGTTAATAATGACATGTTAAGTATTATACAGTTTATATAAATATTTTTTGAAAAAATCCTTCTTTTTATTTTTATAAATTAATTTTTCTCTTACCTTACAAACGACAAAAGAGTTTTTGATGAAAATATTACAAAAAGATTCTTGATCATTTTTAATTTTCAATTATATTCATTTTGATAGCACTTTCATCATCCACAACAACTCAGAATGGTTTTTTACTCAACACTGCTAAATAAGTATCATATTTTAATTTATTGTCATATTAATATTTGCCAATTTGGGTACTAATATATGCAAAAATTGTTAATAATAAATATATAAGCTGGTAAACCTCTAACTATACTGACTGATCGCTTAACGTTTAAAGGTTTCTTTCTTTTATTTCATATGCAACATTATTATACTACAACTTTCTTCTACAACTTTATACAAATTTATTTATACAACTTTGAAACTTTTCTTTTTTCTTTCCATATTCTTACTCAAAATTATAAAAATAAATTAAAAATAATTTTATCAACAGTTACTAAATTACTTACTTAAATGAGAAATATTTAATATTAGATCAATTTCACTACCTATAAAAATATGATATTCTTTAACATTAGAATTTTTACTAATAAATTACCTTCAGAATCGACTTGGTCACTTAATATTTATCTTGCAGTTATTTTTTTACGAAAATTATATAAAAATAAAATATAATATTTATCATTAATGTCCACGTGGATTTAATTAATTAAGTAATGAAAATTAATCAACTAATTATTTAAATAAACATTGATACTTATATGAACGATAATATGAATACAAATACTGATAATCTTTTCTATTAAACATTTTTTATATTCCTTATATGATTATAAATTGTATAAAGTTTAAAAGTAATTTGCCTACTTTGTTATTATAATGACTGATTGTAATTATTTGTATGTATTGTAATTCATTATCCTATATTTAATACTATATAGAAAATATAACAATATGTAAAAAATAGTAAAAATAAAGGATAAATTAATTCGATGTATGTTTATGTGACTACAAATTAAATTTTAATATGCAGAGATGATATATAAATAACTTATTGAAGGAAATTATTTAACTAGATTGTTTGTTAATAAACGACGTCTGTAACCAATACAAGATTGTAATTACATATTTTCAAATGAGTGTAGCCACAATGAAACATTCATTAGTAGCAGTGCGGTTAGTTTCATTTCAAATCATGACCTCACAATGATTTTATAAGCAAGCAGGTTAGTACCGTGACTTAATGTTTACCAATTTGTCTGTCTGGTGAAATGTGAATAAAAATATACATAGTCATTATTTTCTTCCATTAACCTTTTGTCATAAACGAGCTACAAAAACAAACAATGAATTCTAAATAAGTTTTTAAACAAAGAGTATTATTTTCACAACTATTCGAGAATTAAATTAAATCCTTAATATAAGATATTGTTATTCATTAAAATATCAATTTATTCCTTTTCTTAATATTCCTAATCAAAACATTCAGTGCACAGCTTTAAAATATAACTCATTAACTTAATATTAGGTTTTATAATTAATAATTGTTTGGAAATTTAGCAAGTTGACATATTTTAATATTTTTCTGCACTTAATATTATTGACATTTTATTCCTCTTTATATACATGTATATAAACAGGAATAAAATATGTAATATACGTGTATATACGTGTAATATAAAATATTACTTGTATTATTTTTTTCACAGAGTATATATATATAGTACCCAAGTTGGCAAATATTAATATGACAATAAATTAAAATATGATACTTATTTAGCAGTGTTGAATAGAAAACCATTCAGAGTTTCTGTGGATGATGGAAGTGCTACCAAATTGCATATATATATATATATATATATATATATATATATATATAATATATACATATATATATATATACATATATATATATATATACATGATCTGCGAAAAAAATAATACAAGTAATATTTTATATCCTGTTTGAAGTTTATTAATGAAAACTGCTCAATACCGATTACCAATAACATCACACGATATATTTTCATTGTTTGCTATATATCAGCATTTAAAAGTCAAAAGTTATTACGCATTTAAAGGTAACTTAGAATCATTTCATGTATAATAAATATTTCCGATCGTTTAAAAATAAACAATATTAGATTGCTGTTCGTGAAAATCGTTGTAGAGCGTTTGCTTGTTCTGTCACTACCCACAACACGAGTCGCCCACATGAGGCACGTTTGAGTTATTTGCATTGGATAGTAATATATTTTTTTAGAATTGATACAATAGATCCCTTGTTCACCGTGTATTCTGTGATTTATATCAGTTGATATATATATATATATATATATATATATATATATATATATATGTATATATGTATATATATATATATATATATATATATATATATATGTATATGTATATATATATATATATATATATATATATAATATGGAATTAAATAAAACGAAAAATCATTTAAATTATTGTAATAAGTTTTTATAACAACATGTTTTAATTCATGTCAAAGTGTGATAAGCTAAATATAATTGAAAAAAAATATTTCTCTACTAAAAATATCTCATCCGTAGTTAAAATATGCACATTATCAATTGAAATATATTAAGATTTTATAAACATTTGTACAAATTTAAGTACAAGTTTTTATTTTTAAAAGAATGTTCTAATAACATATTCAAATATACTCACAAATAAATTTAGGTTTGATTTTTCTATACCTGGCATTCTGAAAAGGATAATATTTTCATAAAACTGCGCATAAACAACTACCAAAAATGGTCAATAATAGCTTATAGAACATCTCTGACCAGAATTTTTTTTGTGATGTGTGAGGCGAAAAAAAAATTCATTTCTGAAAGCGAATTAGCTACAGTGTCAGAAATATACTGTTATGTTCAGATACGGTTTTCCATTTAAATACAATAAGAAATATCTAGTATTAATATAAGTATTGATACATTCTGGACAAATATTAGGTTGGTGCAAAAATAAATATGGTTTTTACGTATCGAGTATAAAGACGCATATATTAGTTAAAGTTGCATTTATTAATCCAAGTAAAGACTATTGGCCTGTACATATTTTTCTCAAGGAAAAAAGTTTGTTTATTCCTACAAGATAGAATTCTGGAGTCCTAAAATTAACGAATTCATTGAAAGCACTTTGAGCTGATGCTTGATCTTTGAAAACCTTCTCTCGTAGGAAATTACTGAAATGTTTAAAAAAAATGTTAATCTGTCGGAGATAGGTCCGGAGAATAAGGTGAGTGGAGGTAAGGTTTCATAATCCAGTTCATTTTTAATTTTTTTTAATCAGTTAATTTTTTTAAAGTCATTTGATAGACGTATGGGCGTTGTCATGAAGAATTGCTCCTCTTCTATTGACTAATGACTAATTGACTAATGCTGGCCGTTCTCATGCATTCTTCGATAGACTAATGCTGACTTCTCATGCATTTGTTCAATTTCTTGCCAACATTTTTCTGCTGTTATTGTTTCACCAGAATTTAAGAAGTTGTAGTGAATGATGCCACTTTCCGACCACCAGACAGTGACTATAATCTTTTTTTCATATAGTGTCGGTTAAGGAAACTGTTTTGGTGCTTCTCTTCGGTCTATACTCCATAATGAATGTTTTCGATTATTGTAGAGATTTAATTTTTCATCACCTGTGATAAAGCGATCAAGAAAGAGATCATTTTTGTTACACAAAATAAACCAGAGAATGCTTCGTATCGCCGAATTGCTTGATATTCGTTTAGTTCGTACGGAACCTACTTATCAATCTTTTTCGCTTTTCCAATTAGGCTCAAATGTCGAACAAGTGTTGAATGATCAACATTGAGTCTTCCTGCCACCTCTCAAGTTGTTTTACGTGGGTTCATCGATGCTTTCGTTATTATTATGAAATGTTTGGAACCAGTGTTGAGCTGTCGTTCACTAATTGGCTCTTCGACAAAAACAAATTTGATATTTCGAGCAGTTTTTGGTGCTTTACGTCCCAATTTCAACTCATATAACAAAAACGCACGAATTTGATTTTTTCGATGACTAATTTAAGAGGTTATATCCAAAAATACTAAAAATGAAAACAATAGATATAAGCTGAAATCAGTAGCGTTAATTTCATTGTTTACAATAATGTATCACATGACTATAATAAAAAATAACGGTAACTAGAAAAATCGTCACCAAACTTAAAATGATAAAAACCTCAATTATTTTTGCACCATCCTAATATATTATGATTATATTCAAATCTGTTATGTTAATAATTTTAAAAAATTATATGACCTCTATATCTCTCTTTTCCTCTCTCCTAACATATATATTTATATATATATATATATATATATATATATATATACCTATGTATGAACATATTTAAAAGAAGATGATGGCAGTAGTGCCCCAGTGATCTTTACTGGAACCATCACTCTTTAACTATTACATCAATGAGATACCGACGTTGAAAGAAACAAAACTTTCACTGTACGCAGATGATACTCCAATTACTGATACTCCAATTTACACCATTGGTCACAATGTCGAGAAGATCAAGAATAGATTATAAACAACACTTAACAGACAATATTTAAAGCAGACAATATATAACAGACAAGCATATAAAGAAGTGGAAATTAAAACTGAATATAGATTAGACGCAAGCAATAATATTTACAAGAAAGAGAAAAGGCTTGCCGAGAAAATTACAATTAGATAATACCGAGGTGGAATGTATGGATACTGTTAAGTATTTAGTTGTATATTTAAATACGAAACTCATGTACAGTGAATATGTGACAAGAGTCAAGAAAAATGAATACGCCGCGATAGGTTACATATATTTGATCCTTGCAAAGAATAATAAACTGAATGAGAATAGCAAGTCTTTGTTGTACAAGATGGCCATTAGACCAGTGACGACTTATGCAGCACCCATATAGAGGATCGTCTGCAAGAAATATGTAAAGATGTTACAGTTACTTCAGAATAAGATTTTACGCATGGAATTAAACAAGCCAAGCGGATACTCGCTAAAAAAGTTGCATAGAGATGCGCAAGTTGATACGGTTAAGAAGTTTATAGAGAATTTAAGTTGGAATTTCTACCAATCAAAGAGCGACGATAATAAGTTAATTGAAAATACGAGTTCAGTGAAGATAATCTTCGTGTGGAAAAGGGCGAAGCATATCCTACCGAATCACTTCGAAAGATAGAACAAAAGTGTAATGGAACACGTAACTTTACTTGGGTTTGGGGTGGGGAGTAAACTTGTTATTTTTATCGCTTAAAATTCTTAATTGTTATACACACCAAGAGTACTAGGTTTTTGAAATTCTTCCTAGCAACTGAAATGAAGTTATTAGAAGAATTGAAGTCAATATTTAAATAGACGTCAGATGTAGGTATTCAGGGTGTAAAAACCCCAAAATCTGTCGATACAGAAAATCCGTGCTTATATTGAACTTAATATCAGAATATTAAACAATCAAACTAATCAAAACATATTTGAATAGTAGAAACGTGTCATTAAGTTTGTTGCATGAATTTTTAAGATGTGAATATAATATATATATATATATATTAATATATATGTAAAGCAAATTAACTCAATGCTTTCGTTAAACTAAAATAAAAATTCTGCAAGTAAACATTTGATCTATCTAACAAATAAAAACCCACATTTTTCGTCACTTTGTTCGCAACGTGAAGTTTCCGATAATTCATGCAATTGCAATGACGATCAACAAATCACAAGAGCAAACCTTCGAGCATGTTGAAATTTATTGAGGAAACCAGTTTTCAGTCATGAGCAATTTTATGTAGCGTTATTACGAAGTAAAAGTAAGCAGGACATCAATATATTTATCATAAATACATCTCAACAAGGATGACTCATTGTCAATAAGGATAGAAATTTTAAGAATAATGAGGTGTATAGGGAAATTTTCACAATGGATAGGTTTCAAGTTTAATTTATTTAATTTCGTTCTTAGGTACTTTTTATGTTTAAACATGTATTATGTTGTAAAAGTCAATAAACAGTTTTAACTTTCTATTTTCCCATCAATTTTACAGACTATATGCTAGTTTATGAAATAATGTTTGTGACAATAAAAATTCATAATGATATACATTTATATTTATACAAACAAAATATTTGCAGGTGGGTATTACAAACGTTGGACACATGTATGGTACTTAGGTAAATTGTTCTTCGTATCATTTATAGAAATTGAAAAACTTCTTTTATTTCACATTCCACGTAGTACTGTTCAAGACTGTTTAATAAATTTAACATAATTATACATATAAAATATCTTATTCGAGCAGAAAGCAATAATTTATATACAGCGGTAAAAATAATTTAATACTGAGCCAACAGGATAACGAGATAAGTTATCTGAAACAGAAAAATAAATATACTATAATAAAATCTTGTTGTTTATGTCAGACCTTCAAATTATGGGAGTTCGGTACGGAAGTTGCGTAAGTTAATCAGAATTTCTGAAGAGTACGTGACGGGAAATGAGAAAAGTATGTCAGCCTTTTGTTTGCACGCCCGCCGTTATTTTTATTCTTATCACCATCTTTGTATGGAAATTATTTGTATTTCTTTCGACTACGAACAGCTTCGATGCTGATTGTTGAACGCGTTAGTTCATTGTACAACGTGTATCGTATGCTGTTTGTCATAACTGCGTTGACACCCCGCGTTGCTTCAACATTTCTAAAGATTCGTTCTTTCTAACGCTCACCTTTATTCAGTCGGAAGTAAAATATTTTTTCATTTGTAAGGTCGCATAAAATACAAATACTCTTATATTGTACTTTTTATACTGTAAATAAAAAAATAACAATATATATTCAACACAGTTGTATCAATATTTATGTTGAGATCGACGTGCTAGATATTACAATTTTTCAATGCGAATTCTTATAAGTATAGGAAATTTACAAATGAATAAATTTCACTTACGCAGTAGATTGACACGACTTTTTACGCAGTAATTTTCTATTATCATGTATTAAACTTAAAAACGGACATCGTATTTTGAAACTGACGGAAATAGAATAAAAATATAATCAATAGGAAATAGTATAATCAATTGAAATATTTATCATAAGGTTAATTCGTTTTGAAAAATGTTCATCTTGCTAAATTAAAAAAAAACTAGCAAATAAAGTAATAAATTAAGTAGATAGTAGTGCCTACTTAATAATAAGGTACAAAATATAATTTCTTAAACTAATTTTAACAGAAAATGAAATGTAATATTGAATTTACAAATGGAAGATTGAGTAAGAACAGTATGTATTTTATATGATATATATTCCATTTAGAGAGTACTGAAGGTTTTTAATAATATATATATATATATATACCAATATATATACCAATATATATACCAATATATATACCAATATATATATATATATATACCAATATATATATATATATAATGTAAAAATTAATTTTGTGTCTTTAAATTAAATCAATAATAACTTTATTTTAAACATTTAATCTTTCAAATGTAATGTTTTAATTACACTTAAAGAACTAATTGATATATACATAAATCAAGTTAGAAACACAGTGCTCCTTGTCGTACCGGAATACCTTGGAAGTGTTGTTGTGGTACACGATTTGTAGAATAGAAACATCTATTGAAAGCTCGTTGGAGTTCTATATATTGTGCTGATTAATTAGTCAGCTATGTAAAGCTTGAGGGCAAGAGGGGGAAAGACATCGTTGTACTACCACAACTTGCAGTACGACAGGGAGCACTGTAGTATCAAACAGTAATTTCTGTCTTAGAACAAATATGTAAATATCAAAACAAAAAGATAAGAAATTAGTTAATTATTGAAAAACCTATTTTTTATATTGAAGAATTATTCTCAAAACGAAAACAAATATAATCACTTTTCCATGTTGTATATTAGATTATTGACTCAATATTTCTCTTATTAATTTCAGTATATATATATATATATATATATATATATATATATATATATATATATATATATATGTATATGTATTATAAAATAATTACCATATTTACGCTATTAGATTTAAATCAAACTTCATATCTCAAAATTAGTATAAAAGTGTTGACTGTCAATCATCCATTGACAAATTAAGCGAATCAAATTTAATCCTATAACAATAATAAGCTTAAAACAAAACCAACATCACTGTCATTAAATTATTGAAATTACCAATTATAATTTAACAATAGAGGTGTTATAGATGACGAAGGGCTATTGAAATAGAAGGATGGAGAAGCTAAAGTGAACATAATTGTGGTTAAATAAATGAATACAATTGAAAATTTAATCAGAACTGTTCATATACTTCTACATATTTTCATTCATATAAACATTTAAATTAATACACATGCAAACATGCATATATATATATATATATATATATATATATATATATATATATATATATATATATATATATATATATATTAGGATAAACATATACGTAAATTGTATTTTTTATATATTTTTACAGATGTTGAAAACATTGTTTACTTTTGAAATAACGTAGTATTTTTAATGTACCCATAAATAAATATTCTTTTTTATGGTTTTTATACGGATCTTTTCATCGGTGTATATTTTACATCCACAATAATACATATTCAAACGATTTTTATTTTTACAAATTTTTGTATTTCAGAAAACTTTTACTGAAATAATTCACTTTTTTTAAAAATCAATAAACATCTTTCTCTCTATATTTAAAAAACAAATATAATAAAAGTATTTATCTTGGGAATATTGCTTTCTTGAATGTAATTTTGAGAGTTTCTATTTTTAAATATTTTATAAACTAATAAACAAAATTTACGAGAACCTTCCATTATTTCAAATAATTTCCCTTTATATTTTTTATATTTCGAAACTCTAAATTATTCTCATAAATTTATAGAAATTAAAGCATCTGAAAATTTCCGAGTAAACCAGTTGAGATAACAGACTTTGTTTATTACAAAATTTGAAGTCAGGTGGAAAGTCATGCTTCATTCTAGTAACGCTGGAGTTAACATTAATTTATTAAAGGTTTGATTACAATAGTTTGATTATGATACAAGTTAGATGACTGTTTAAAATGTACTAAAATTTTTATTACATTTCATACGCTAAAAAATTATATAGGAAATTAAAATATTTCATTTAATTTTTCTAATTAAAATATTTCTTTTATTTTTTAACTAATAAATAGTTGAAGTATTTAAGAGTGTATTTTTATGTTAATTATTATTCAATTAGCAAAAAATTTTGTAGTTTAATCATTTTTCTACTATATATAATATTTTTTTCTCTAAATTAAAAGTTCTTTCGATTTGTAGAATTGTTTTTATCTTCAAATTATCATTTTTTTTATATTTTGTGCCAGTAAAAAATATTTTATGCATTAAAATTATGAGGTGACAGAAAAATATATCAATATTATAAACACTTTTTTTATTTTACGCTATTAATTCTATTTCTTAACTAATTTTTTTATTCTAAAAACTAATTTACTTAACATCGAGTTTTAATAATATAAATAGTAAAAACATGGTTGCTAAATCAAGATTTATATTTTTAATATTATACTTTGATATAATGACTCTTATGTCTTTTATTAACGAAAGGTTGTATATAAAATAAAATAAATGCTTTGAATTAATATGTAAACAATAATTGTAGTTGCATACGATTAAAATAAAGTATGGCAATTGAGTATGGTTTTATTTCATGAGGTAAGATGGACAATTTTCAAGAAAAGAGTAATATTAATGATTCTTATTTCTGAAATTAAGTAATGTCCGAATTCTAAAATGATAAATTTTGTTGATATTTCAAGTAACAACATACATTTTAATAAATAAGTTGCAAAATATTTGTACTAATAACAAAATAATATAATATTATGTTAACAAAAATATCAAAAAACAAATCTAAGACTCGTTTCAATTTAAAATGTAAGAAAATTGAGCAAGAACAACTTTAATTGATGACATTTATTTATTTATTATTAATTAAAAAAATGTTTTCGTCTTTATGCACTGTAAAAAAGTTTTTTTGGATGGTAAACTTTTTTGTTTATTCGACCAATAAAATTACTAAAGCTCAAAATTGTATTTTTATAATCATTTTTTTAAATTTTAATGGTATTTGATTCTTTTTGTTATGTGGTGAAGAAAGAAATATATAAAACTTCCACTAAACTTGCAATCACTTCATTGTCTTTTTCAAGGTTTTTGTTAGATATTTTACGTTTCTTCTTTACCAACAACTATATCTGCTTCAGGACTAATTACTTCAATCTCTAAGATTGATTAATGAAAAATCATTCTTTGATAACTACCAACGATTTCTTAATAATTTGGCAACGAATACATTAAAAAATAATATATGTATTTATTTTGGATTACAAGATCGAAATTGTTAACTGATTTTCATAACATAAACTTTTTTCTATTTAGTATACTAACTTATTCTAAATATTCAATCGTTTGGATTATTACTTTATTATTGTGTTCGTGTTTTTATGATATTAATGATAAAATTATTCATTTTTTTAGTAAAAATAATACTAGAACTCTTACACATGGAAATAATATTGCAAACACTTATTAAATCTTTCTGCGTTTTATTTATAATTATGTCCACTGATAACTCTATAAATATAAAGTTAACATTTTTCAATCAACCAAATGAAAATTTTCACTTAAAATATTCAACAACAAAAAGATTTGCTCAGGTTTGGATTTATTCAGTTTTTAAAATTAAATATTAATTATTATAAATATTCTTTCATTTCTTTTCAATTTTTTATTTCATTTGTTTATTAGTCTGTAATTTTTTTCATATCAATAAAATTGCTCATTTTCATGAAAACGATTGAATATAACGAACAATAGATGTTTTGAAAATACTAAAAAAGACATTTTAATGATTGGATTTCAAAACAATGAAAAATGATAAAAAATATTTCGATATAAAAATTAAACATCATTTTGTAGCATGACATTAATCAAAAGATGAGTTAATATAGAATGTATATAAAATTTAAATAACAAATTGTTTCACTCTCAATAATATTAACACATTGTACTGGTTTATATATATATATATATATATATATATATATATATATATATATATATATACATATGTATGTATAAACGAATAAACATATATGTATTATATTTATATATTATATTATTTTTAATAATTTCATTTTTTATTTATTTCATTCTTATATTTTATATTCAAATTCAGTTGAATAGTTATATGTCAATGTTATAAAATTTTAAAATTAATTTTTTTCTGTATAACAATTTCAAGAACATAAATATTTACTCAGATATTTTTGTATAAAAGATGATGCATTAACATACACATTTATTTACTTTCTTATTTTTGAAATAATTCAAACGTAAATATTAAAAAAAAAAAATGAAAAATAAATCAATCAAATAATTTCCAAGGAAACACACACGAAATTTAAAAAAAAATTTCACAAAGTTATAAAAAATACTTTCCTTTTAGTGGAATAAAAATACGTTTTTTTATATTGAATTTCTTACAAAACCATCAATTCTAACATAAACATACACCGGCAAGTTTCTTAACTACGGAATACTACTTTTAACTAATACTTTGTGTCGGAAAACTTGTTCTCGGTAACTAAAAAAAACTTAATAAAACTTAGACTGTATTACTCTATCAAATAATGAAAACATCTCAAAGAATACGAATTCTTATAACTTTGTAACGAATAATATATTTCTTATATTGCTTTAACTTTCTTTTAATATATCTATATAATGTGCTTTATATATTTTTGTATTTATGTATTTTATTACTCTTAGTTAATATTGACAACATATATTCTTTTGTTTATTTAATTTTGTTTGAATGCATTATCAACAATAAATACATATAACAAGTGAGTTTCTGCTCAGTACAAAATCTTTAACTTGATTTATTTGAGGATAGTAAATATCAAAATGTAGATATATTTTGGTACATAAACTATAAAATTATTACTTTTAATAATGTTAATTTCAAATTCATAACATAAAATATCATGTATAGTCTTTTATTCTTTATATTTAGTTATTTTTTTAAAATCATAAAATATTATAACTAAAATAAAACCCCATGCAAAAGAAAATGTTTTCATTTTTTTTTTTATAAATAAAGTAGTAAGAAATTAATGACATTCACTTTCATCATTTCTTTAAAAAACATAATATCCAAAAAAAAATTTAAAAATATATCAAAATAGTCTTAACTAAACAAACATAAATACTTTTACATTTAGTTCTATTATAAATAAATTCGTTAAAATTTGTTTTTAGTTTTTGATCAATAATACAATTATTTTGAAATAGTAACTATTAATATAAACGATACTCTTGACGGTTTTAGAACTGTTCAAGTAATTCTGATTGATTTTGTGGAGACTAATTTTTTATTCAATTAAATCAAGCTTTGTTTGCTATCAAATGACATTTTCACAATACATTACATGCAACTGATAATATTTTTGTTGAATTTTGTCAACAATTCAAATAAATGTCGAGAATTTAACAAAAAAAATTGAATTAATTTTTAACTCGTCAGCTTTTTTGGTAAATACTTCAAATGAATTAGAAAGAAAAGAATTGTTGGATTGAAAAGTAAACTGCTTAATATATATATATATATATATATATATATATATATATATATATATATATATATATATATATATATATATATATATATGCATATATATGTATATGTATAAAATGAAAGTTATCCACAAATATTTCGATGAAGTAGATTTATTTATTTATGAATATTTATGTTAAGGTTTCTATAGTACACACATATGTTCATCTCATATATAAAATAACACGTTGCTATATGTCTGCGGAAATGATTATACAAATATTGTAACTGAACTGAATGCATTAGTTGAATCTAAATCACGCACAACAATTCAATAACTTAGCTTGCACAAATTTAGGCGTCATCCATCTGTTCGAGACCACTTCAAACAGATAGTAAAATAAAAAAAGGGAAAAATATATATGAATTTGAAAGTCATAAACCGTAATCATTTTTATCAAGCTAATTATTCCAAAGCATTATAACTTTTAAAACGATGAAATATATCAAAAATTCAGAAGTTTTCAATAATTTAACTAAGTTTTGTAAACAAAGAATCGCATGTATTTTTACGCTATATAAATAAATTTATAATTGTAAGAAAATCTACTGATTATACACGAATTTGAACTTTTTGTTTAAAGTAAAACGTAAAAAAACGATTTATAAAATAACTGATTAAATTAAAAATAATATAAAACATATATATATATATATATATATATATATATATATATATTCTGTCTCTCTCTCTCTCTCTCTCTATATATATATATATATATATGTATATATATAAAGAAATTAATTTAGTTTTATAAAAATATAATTTACTAATATTTCAATTATTATACTTAAATTACTCAGATATAGTCCTTTAACGTCTAATATAAATTTATAATATCATTATAAAATTCATTTAAAGTTAGAAAAAATAAATTTTAATTAGATTCTAAAATGAAATAACCCACAAAATGTGAAATATATTAAAAAGTAAAATAAAGATTCAGACATTATACCTCAGTAAATAAAAAAAAAAATGCTTTAGTAGAAATTATTATCTAAAAAATGTATGCAAATCGTTGTCATGTATGTAATATTTGAAATGAGTAAAACATTTTCATTAACTGGAAATGTCAATTTAACTAATACCGAGAACTCGTATAAAATGCATACTGTGGTCGACACTGTGCATGTACATGCATACTTTAACATTCATTTAGCGTGTCTTACATCTAATTATTTTGTACCAGGTAGGGATTTCTGAACGCTGAATGTTCGTTGTAGCACCGCAAATACTTTTGTAACAAGAATAACACGTGCATTGTACAATTATATAAACCAGCAAATTCTCTAGGTGTGCATTTACGATCAGTGCATAATCAAGGACGTCGAATATAAATGTATATTTCTGTATACATGAAAGTTATACAAAATGAACATTCTAACTACACATATCATAAAATATTAACAAAGTGCTATCAAATAAATTAATTAAAACATTCTTAAAAACTAAAAACTTCATTTTCAGAAAAAAGCCACTTATAATTAATACTTGTAATAAGAAACTATATTTTTTTATTTTGTGATTTGAAAATTAAGAATTTTTTAATCAGTTTAGCATCACGTTAGAAAATTATTATTAAAAATAAATAATGACTACTATTATTTATAATCAATAAAAAATTTACTTTTTTCAAATACTTGATAATAACAACTTATATTTAAATAAAAAAGTAAATGATTTTTTTAGATTTTCTATTTTGCTACATTAAAGAGGTCGCAAACAATTTAAACTTTCAGTTTAAGTTCAATTTTTTTAATATTAACTATGTAGTTCAAATTTGTCATTTTTTCAAAAAACAATGTTTTGTTTCAAAATTTTATTTCTTAAAAAAAATATTTTTGTCCTGTAACGATTAATTATGTCACTAAAAAGTTATTTTTTTCTTTTAGATCTAGGAAAAATAAAAAATGTAAATTTTAATTCAAGTAATGGTTTTTTTTTCCGATGGTTATCATTAATATTAAAATTATTATTCTCAGCCCTTTATAATGTTTACTTTCTGATATTACTTCAATTTTTATTTGTATGTAAATTTTACTTACCCAAAGATGAATAGTATTGTATAAGCTTCTAATTTGACAAATGCATATTTTTTATATTGTATATTCAAATATTTTTTTAATAAATATGAAATAAATCTAATTAGAATGATAGCACTTTCATTAAAAATACATTAATAAATGTACGAATTATATTTAAAAACCTTTTTCAAAAATAGTTATTAATATTATTGTTATTAAAATTTATAAATCTATCTAAAAAAAGAATAAATAATAAAAATCAAGTCATATTCCTTAATTATATAAATTGTATGCGTCATTATTATTAAAGATATCAGATTTTAAATGGATTAAGTGAAACAGTTATATTCTTTGCTATTAAAATAAAATTTAATTTTAAATTTTTCCTGTTGGCACATAAGAAAACAGTCAACTTAACAAGTTTTCAAAATTGAGAAAAGCGGTGTTAATATACACATAATACATATATACACACATACATACACACACACACACACACACACATATATATATATATATATACATACACACATATGTACATACATATATATATATATATATATATATATATATATATATATATATAAAATTATAAGAACAGTTGTCATAAGTTCATTATTAAATAGCTCATCAGCATTAACATGATGGTAGTGAGTTCATTTCCCAGTACATGAATCAATATGGCAGTGAGTGATTACGACACGTCGACAATTCAGTCAAATGTGATGAAGAGAGGCTTAATTACGTCAAGGGGTTGGCAGTAGGATAGCAAAGAGCGTGTGGATACTATGTACTGCTTGTGCTCTGTGTTCGACTGGCTCTTTGTAGAAGGCCACGTGTTGAAACTCATTTCAGAGATTGGAGATTAACGACAGTGTGAGCATTTTGGATAACGCAACAACGTGCTGAGTACCCCTGTCTCTATGGACGACAAAATCTCTGTGGATGTCTGACACAACTTCTCCATAGATACATACATACAAACAGGCACAGACACATTTACATACATCCACATATACATATATATATACACACACACACATCCACACACTTACATGTTGAATTGTTGCGGCCTAGAGAAAATGGCACTACGAGATAACGGATACTTGAAATGCCATATATAGAATGTGATATAGTGGTATATAACATGCCTGAAATCAGATATAATTGTAAACACGTACGTGCAATTGATCACAGGTTTGAAACATAGTATTTGAATAGTTTTGGATTATTTATGGTACAATTAATCAATTTCATATATATATATATATATATATATATATATATATATATATATATATATATATATTGATGTAATTTTATTTTATTTATAGTATTATAAATATCTGATCACTGATACTGTTCAAAATCAGACAAAGCAAAAACTATTTGATTCGCATATAAAAAATTCAATTACTCATTTTTTTTAAATGATGACTATTTTTAAGTAATTGTTGGGATTAATGAACTTGGATTATTGTCTTCCAGAAATGATTATTTACTACCCCAAAAATCGAACGATATCTTCTTCTGATCCATAATGTACAACAATTGAATATTGATCATTCTTAACTGTTACTTATAACCATTTCAATCATGATTTCATTATCTTAGAAACACTAGAGTACAGAAAAATCTTTTCTGTTTCTTTAATATTCTTCTAATTTTCGCTCTTCTAATGTAATTATCATCGAAAAGCATATAAACAACAATCAGAAATTATCAATAATCCGTTATAAGATACTGTCATGAGAAGAAAATTGTTATTTATGGAAGAATAAAAATTCATTTATAAAAGTGCATTTAGTACACTAATAAAAACTATATTAAATCATTGAAATTCTCATATATAATTAATTTACTTTCGTAAATTCATTAATAATTCACAATATTATATAAATATTTTCTCATTAAACTTTTTTTTATAAACCTAAGATTTTTAAAGAATAATTAACTTTTTGAAAGTAAAATATACATCGATATAAACTTGATATTTAACATTTTACGTTAATAAACTTATATTAAAAATTATCTTACTTTTTAAATTTTAAATTTAGTAAATTTAATGATGGATTTATTTAGATACAATATTAAACTAAAAATAATATCAGGTCTTTAAGTACAATATAATAAAAAGTATATTTTAATTTTTTACATTTTTTTTATTTTTTATAACATTTCAGCAATTTTATTTAAAGTATGTTTTAAATTAGATAAAAACATTAACTCCGTAATATAATTACCATATTTTCATAGAAAAGTAATATAGTAAATTAACAAATAAAATTGAAAAAAAATATTTTTTTTTAAATTAATTTCGTACCTCTATTTGAATAACAATTTAGGTTCTGAAGTGCACAAAAATTATAATTTCAAAATAAATAACTTCAGACTTATCAAATGATTTCCTATCACCATTTAAATAGTTATGTAGATATTTAAGTAATATTTTATACAATAAATTTATATTCATTATAATTTTACTACAAAATAAATAATAAATATAATTCTTTAGTTTTGTAAAGGGAAGAATTTACTAACAAAATGTAGTAATAAAAAAACATCCATGTTTATAACTAATTATTAATTTCCAATGTACCTTAAGTCTTAATCGCAAGTATATATATATATATATATATATATATATATATATATATATATATATATACGCCTTAGATTTTAAATATTAATTTTGAATATTTTTATATACTTTCTGCTGAATTATTAATGAAATATTAATCTATTTTATTATTTCTATTGGAAACTTGAAATAGAATACTGAGAATAAAGCTTTGTTATTGTAGGCAAGAATTCTAAAAACTCAGAGTTCATAAATTAGTAATAAATAATACGCGAGAATTACAACATGTTACCCTCAAAAACAAGTTCATTGTAACTGAGCACAAAAGCAAATTTATCGTGGAAACAGTTGATGACCTAACATGTACGTTCAGTGACCTCGAGTATAGTTACTGAACAATTATTGTTCGAACGAAGGAAGAGCGCTGTACGAAATAATATTCTCTATGCTACTGAATGCTATTTGGATTTTCGGTAGGTGTAGAAGGTGCTATTGACGTTCTGTTAAGGCTAGGCATTTGAAGACACTGTCCGACCTCAAAATCTCCAACTAAGTTTTGGTTCGCTTATTCATGTTGGTTCCTATTGAAACGTGTCTCGTCTGCGTTTCTATAGTTGCACATTGGGTTGATGATGGTGGGTCGCGCACACTCTAGGTATAGTAGTTGAATGAAATGGCGCCTAGAAGTGCCAGTAACACAGTGGCGGTTCATGATTAAAAAAAAAACGATTTTTTTAAAATTGAATTTTTTTATAGATTATTCTGAATGACAAAATTATCGAACAATACAGAATGAAAGTGAATAAATAATATGTAATTTATATTCGTTATCAAAAAGTACATAAAATGAATGTATAAGAAATAGACTGATCAAACATACATACTTCTTTGATAAGAAATGAACAATAATACATAAAATTTGAATTTGAAACAAATGAAAAATGAATTCAAATAACTTTTAAATTTTCTCAAACATTAAATATTTAAAAAGAAATTCTAATAAAATTCCATTTACTATCATTAATAAATATAACTTGATTTTGAAATTGACTTCTAATGATCCTTTATGATTACTAATATAAATCTATTTATATAAAAAATATGCTTCCGATTAATCAATAAAGTAAAAAGGAAAGGGAAATATTCAATAATGAAGTCAACACATTATTATCAAATACTTAATAGTTACAAATATATATATATATATATATATATATATATATATATATATATAAATATATATATAAATATATATATAAATATATATATATATATATAAAATATATAAAATATATATATATATATATATGTGTGTGTGTGTGTGTGTATGTGTGCACATTCAAATTTTGTTTTAATTTTGTAAATTTTAGACTTAATATGTGTTTGAATATGAAGTAAAAAATAAAAAGTATTTATATTTATTGTCTTAAAAACAGTTATATTATAAACACTGATTAAATAGAAATAATTTACCATTAGCATAGTTACTTCACGAATTATAAGAAATAATGAAGTTAAAAAAATTTTAACGTTGTGTTATAGATAATAAAACTAAGCTATTTTCTGGAATTTGTGTTCTTTTTTAATATTAAGGTATATAATATATATATATTATATATATATATACATACAGATATTTACAATGCTATTAGTATTTAATTTTATTTACTGGAACATTTTGAAATTTGGTTAACAATGTGACATATTTTAATGTATTATTAGTAATAATAAAATAATTTTTTATTTCCAATTTTTTTATTAAATGTAACTATGCATATTATTAAGTAGTCCGACCATTTTACTCTTTGTATTAGAAAATTATAACAGTGTTAATCATAATATTAACATATATAATCTATGAAAGTATATTTAACGATATTAAATCCCATAAGATATATGCTTTTATGGATTTGTCCCATTATTTATTTCCATTTTTTTCTCTGATTAGTTGTGATGACTACAGAATTTCATATTAAGTAATGATGAGTAATAATAATAGTAATGATTTTTAATAGTTGTGGAATTTATACATTACACAATACTGATAGATTTTGTTATGGATGCAAATAAATTTTCGTATAAAATCAAAAACAAAAATCGATGTATGGACTACAAAAGTATCTAAAAGTTAGCATAGACTATACTATGTTATTTACAAGACGAGGCTGTAAAAAGTTGCACATGAACTTATAACTTTTGAATGATTTGAGATATTGCAAGAAAACGAAATATAAAAAAAAAACTTGAAGCATCACATGTAAGTCTGATCTGTTGTAACATTATAACTGTAGTAAATGCTACTTAATGAGAATAAATATGGAACTGTGTTCAATATATTGTTATTGTATTTAAAACAACGCTGAAAAACTTATTTGCAAACAAAAGCAACAGCTTGTACATTTTCAGCCACTGAAAGATTTCTGATCACTGAATTTCACAAAGTTTGATCTCACAAATGAAAATCAAACGGTTTGAACTTTGTTGGTATATTTTCAGTGGTGCTAAACTGAATATGACGAATTTTTGATATATTAAGTCATTAGAAATGAAATATGGATGCATCACTTCGACTTTAAAGAAAAGTGGCAGTCATTAGAATATTGGTGTAATATAAGATGTTCTCACGGACGGGATGATAAACCCACTGCATGTTAACATACTTGAACTGAGAATGGTGGTGTTTATGTGTTAAATACATAATTTGATAGTTGTAATTTTCAGTGAAATTTTAGCAGTCTCTAGTACTAATGGTATGAAATCGAATATCTTAACTCACGTATATCTGTATTATGTTATTTGAAATTTTAAAATTACATTAGTCATATTAAAAATTTATAAATTTATATATTAAAATAATAAAACATATAAACAAAATGGAATTTTTTATAGAACTATTTTTTTCAATTAATTACATACATTTGAATAATTTATAAATACATATATATATATATATATATATATATATATAAGATTCAGTATTTCTGGTATTCACATGTCGAATAAAAAACAAACATCAAGTTACCGTAATTTCAATGTAAAAACTGTTTCAAGTTAGACTAACAAAGTCAATCAAGGATCAACTCAAGGAAAAACTAGCTTATAAAATAATGAACCTGTTTATTTTTTCATAGTTCTTAAGAATAGAGAATGTAAAAAAGTAAGTAATAAAAATGTAAACAAAAACAAAAAATTCAAACAAAATAAAATGTCTGGTAATTTTTTTATTACATACAATAATATATATATATATTTAAGCGAATAAAATATTTAAAAAACTTACCAATGGTAAATAAATTCAATATATGTAAATTTTGTATTTTATTGTCCAATAATATGCGTGTATTTCGAAAATGAGATACATTGAATTATAACGCCCAATATTTGTTTTGATAAAATTAGGTTCATGTTCCTTATTGGATTGGTGTTAATTTCATATCAGTAACACGGATAACCCAAACAGCTTAAACTGAAAATAACTTCCAACCCATTGGTCACTAAACCAATACAAGTTTCCTTTACGAATGGTCAATTTTGTATGATGTATAATTAAATTGGTTTCAATTAATATATCAAAGACTTACTATTTTTATTTAAAGAAATTACCACTATACTAAGTTTTTCTTATTAATTAGTATATTTAAATAAGTTCCATTTAATCATACTATATTTCATTTTTTTTATATTTATAAATTTAAAAAAGTATCATCTGTTATAGCTTCTGAAAGTATTTTAATTATTTATTTATAATTTAAATTTTAAAAAATATTTTATTACTCTTAATTATGAAAATTAGGAAATTTGAAATTTTTGATTTTTAATAACATGGAATTTTTCAAATTAGAGAATGCAATTTTCATTAAATAGTATCTCAATTTTATCACACACTCATAGACGTTTATATATATATGAAATAAATGAATTAAGAAAATTATTTAAAAAGATAAAAATAGAATACAGGTGTTTGTATTATGAAGTCATTTGATAGAAGAAAAGTTTAATTTTAAACCAAAACGCTCAATTTAACTCAAAAAACATATTTAACATATATTTTTATGTTCAACATAAAAAAACTCTCTGAAATCATTTTTAAGTTTTAAGCAATATAAGGAAATATGAAAAAGTTATCTTAATAATCAATGTATAGAAGAATATTATCAAATATGAGTATTTTAATAAAATAAAGACTATTTAATATTACAAATTATTTTTGTATTTTTCTTACAAGACATACATTATTTGGTCGTATGACATACGTGTAGTTCATTATATCATTGATATTGTTATTATTCTTTGAAGATTAAGTTGTTATGTAAGTTGTACTTAAGTAAAGTCTATTGTTTTTATCCCTTTTGATTTTAAATACTAACGAAAACAAACATGAACTAATACTAAAAGCATAAGTTAATAACTTTCAATGTAAATCAATAGATAATTAATAACACATTTTCTAGTCTGCATTCTTTTGTAGATCGTGAGCTTTAGCAAGATTATTAACTTATAATTATAATTTTCAAGTACATCGATCGATCTGTACCTTTAGCGCATTAATAAAACAGATTATCTAATAAGCAGACGCTTTAAGAATTAATATACACTTAAGTTCAAATAAGTTCTATTTGAAATATGTATGTTTTCATGATTTCAATAACATAAGTAAATCATTATTTATACCTTTTTAACAATGAAAATTTTACAAACAAATGCATAATATATATATATATATATATACATATATATATATATATATATATATATATATATATAGAGAGAGAGAGAGAGAGAGAGAGAGAGAGAGAGATAATTTATTTTGGCAAATAATTAATAATATTATACGTCTACATTTACATATAATAAACGTATACTTTCCGATTAATGTTTAGTATAACACAAGCCGTCACTGACAAGTGGGCGGAGTATAATTCGTAGCGAAAGGTGAGCACGCAGAGGTTCCTGTACTATGCGAGGAGCAAAGTAATTACACTTGAAAGGACCTTCGTGTCGCGAATACTCGACTGAAGATTTAACCAGAATGTCGGTGATGGCACAACGCGGGTCACGAGAGCTTTCACTGTTCGTGAATGTGACAAAGTTGAATAAAATTGAAACAAGGGAAGAATCTTCACTAGTAAAAAAATTCACTAGTGAAAAAATCGAGAATCCAAATAATAATATGAGAATAAATTTTATAGTATGAAATTATTGTTCGAGCTATGACATCAATTTAATACTTTTTGTACACAATGTAAATAAATTATTTTTATCTTTTCCTTTTTTCTATTTTTCTCTTACAATATCTCTCTTTTTCTCTCTCTCTCTCTCCATATATACATATACATATATATATATATATATATATATATATACACATCATTAAAATACTGACGAAGAGAAAAAAGTACTTAAAAATAGATAAAACCAATTCTGAATATACAAATACTACTATAAAAATATGAAACTCGATATGATAATCTAAAAATGACAACACTACAATGTCAAGAAACAAACTGATAGAAAATTGATAATAAATACCCTCACATATATATACATACATACATATATATATATATATATATATATATATATATATATATATATATATATACATAATGGAAAATATTAAAAATTGAGTATAAAATAAGGACATGTTTAAAAAAGTAGATTTAATTAAAAAATATTTGATCTAAAATAAAATTTTGATTTACATTTACTTTATATATATATATATATATATTAAAAATATTATTTTAAAATAAACATTTTTATAATTCGAACTTAATTCGAAAATTAATCGGGAACCAAAAAGTATGAAAGGTATTTAGACATACTAAAGAGCTAAAATTAATGAAATAAAAATATTGAGAATTATATTAAATTATGTTGAAAAGATACATACTTATACTACATATTTGTATTTAAAATAAATTTAAAAGGTATTTAATAATATGTAGCAATGAACTATCAAAAAGATGATGATGATAACATATAAAATCTAATTTCATTTAATAAATGTAACAAAAATGACGTTTCTAAAACAAAAATTTTTATTATATTCCAAAAAGAAATAAATTAAAAAAAATCCGCGACAACAAAATTAATAATGTAATTTTAAATATAATTTAAAGCTTTTTTGAACGAAATTTTATCTGTAATACAATGGAATTTTAAAATATTTTTATTTTATATAAAAAAAATAAATGGAATATTTTTTTATAACTTGCGAAAAAGGAAAAAATATACTTAATCTTTTTTATATATCAGTATAAATGGAACTGAAAATGTAAATAAAAATTTTAATGAAAAATTTAATAGAACGAATTAAAAAAGTATTCTTTAAAAGTTTAGTTAAAAAATGATACTTATTTTTCAACATGTTATTTCTCTAACTGTAACCATTATTATCGCTATTATGCAAGTAAACTTATAATATCTTTTCAAGGATTTGTTATTGCTTGCTCGATCATTACTGTATAAGTTTTATTTCGTCGTTAACTCTAAAGCTGCTTCTTCCTTAAGCTTTTTGAAAAGACTCAACGAATAAAAATAGCTTATCGCAAAATCAGAATCATAGACGGGAAATTGCACTACTTACAAATGCATTTTATTCAATGGTTCTTAGAATTGAAATATATATATATATATTAATATAACTTCTGCTTAAAAAAGGGTACTTATTATTTCTTATTTTTATTTTCGAAGATTTTAGTTATGGTTTTTCAACAAAATAATAATTAACATTTAGTTCTTGAATACTTATACTTACATAAAAATAAAAATAAATTAATAAGTAATGTTTACTGGCTTCATATGAAAATAGTATCTTCAGATCTATACTAATGATTGTAATATTAACAAAAATCAAACTACGATCGTCAAAAATCAACGATTTTGTAAGACAGGTGAATTAATGTTGTCTGTAAACATAGTTTTACCTCGATATGTGATATGCTTTAATCACTTCTGTTGTATTTTCTTTTTTATATAATGTTTTCAGATTTCTACAATTTAAGAATAAATTAAAAAAAATAAATATACTATTATACAATAATTTACTTCGTAAAATTGTAAAAACTAACACACCTTTTTTATTTACAATACTTACAATTTCGATTAAAGATAAATTTATATAAATGTTGAATTGTAAAATATTCAATGAAATCATTAATTTATCCTTTCTGTACTCACATCATAAATCCAGGTTTCTTTCTACTTTGCGCACGTAACGCAGTTTTTTCTCCAAACTGAAAATCTACTTTACTTAAACGCGATGTTGGATAATTTTTTTCTATTTAAAATGCAAGATTTTAAAATTTTACCTTTATTTGACCGGTATGTATCTACACAAGGTACATTTCAAAATTTTCTTTTATAAAATGATTTAACATTTTACAACCGGTTTTAAAGGAAAATATACTGCATTTCTGGACAAGAGAATTTTATATGAATAAATAAACTAAATTAAGTGTATTCATCGCATTCAAATTTCATAAAGCTCTGCCAAAATGACGGTTTACCAAGTATTTTAATAATTATAATTATACATATATATATATATATATATATATATATATATATGTATGTATTAACGTAACATACAACGTCCGTTAATGACCTTAGTTGTCAACGCTTCCTTAAGCCCCAAATAACAAGGTGAATTAGACATGATGAATAATTTTTCAGAATTCATATATGGATTAATAGCGCTGAAAGGGTTAATATCAGTATCTATATTAATAATTATGTATATATTATAAATTAACATTTATTTAATAAAATTAATCAGACAAAATAAATATTTTGATGAAAAACATTATTAAAAATTTAAATATTTGTACTTTTATGATGTAAATATAAAAAAAAAACTATTCAACATAATATTGGTATAAGTCAAAACAGTGTTGTAAAATAATAATCAAAAAATGTAAACATTTGCAGGTTTTAAACTAAATGAGGACACAAGCAAAATATATACATAATTTTATATTTCATTTTATATTTTTTTCTTGAAATGTGGATGTCACAATTTTTGTTCCAATTGTCGTATTTAATATGAGTGATGCACACATTAATATAAAAAATTATTTTTTTAAATAAACCAAACATACGGAATAAAGCTATATATATATATATATATATCGGATGAGATTAACATACATAATAAGCATTTTCATTTGAGCTTATTGAACAAATATTAATTTAAAATTTGACAAGCTTATTCGTATTTTTATAATGTTAAAATAAATTAATATTATGTTTATGATGTACAATTTAGAACAAGAGATAACAACAGTAAGGTCTGGGTTCAGTGAATACATTTTAAATGATAATTTTTTTATGTTTTATTTATAGAGTTACAGTGTATCGTATACGTGTCTCTTCTTTATAATAAATCACCAGGAACAACAATGAATGTTATACACAAATGACATTTAAATCACAGTTGTGTTGTACATCAAATTGTGTTATATACATCAAAACCGTCAATGCGAATTCAGTTCAAGCGTCATACATTCAAATAATCTTTGTACGACGTTAAAGATAAACAATAGATAAGCTAATATTTGACTATTTGGAACATAAAACGACTTGGGATTCGTTACAGACACGTATGTCGTAAACGTAAAACCGCTTCGTCTAAATACGGCGACAAAACAAAATAAATAAAACCTTTTATGCGGTACGAAACTTTACCTTGTGGAGTACGGTAATACTCATAGTTATGGCGCATTACGACATCACCAGGCAGATGTGTGTGTGGCTTTATCTTCAGCCGGTGTGAAGAGATGGGCAGGAGAACACTTCTACTCTATCACCGTTTCTCTATTCTATACTTATATACACTTGTATTTACTAGGTAGACGTTGAATTTTAGGGCTCTCATTTGTGAATTGCGTAAGTTAGTAACGAGGAATCTTGTTTACAGGAACAAACGTTAAAGAAACTATGTCGTTTTTTTCGACAACGTAATTATACGGATGAATTATTTAACACGTGTTTCATACTTTTGTGTAAAATACAAGGTATGTCATTTATATAATATTTGTTAAAGGTAAAATGTGCTGTAGATAATGTTGCGAAGAAAGAAGGAAAGACGAAAACGGTAGCAAAAAATGTTATTATGTATTTTTGGTACATGTGCATTACATACATACATTACCATATATATATATATATATAAACACACATATATTTACAATTATAAAATACATTGCAATATTAATAGGTTCATTTGAAAAAAAAGTACATAAACAGGCTTTTATACAAAATATTAACGATAGTAGTTTCAATTTCTTACTTAAATTTCTTATTTTAATAGGAATATAATATGAATTTAAATATTTCTGCAATAAAAGCATGTTTTTTTTCTGAATACAGAAAAGTGGTCGTTTTTAACATTCTTGGTTTAATTTTTAATAGTGTGACCATTTTATTATCAAGACTAATTGGTAGAGGTTTTTGAAAGCTGTTCAAACATTTCCTTATAAATTTTTATTTTTGAATGACGCTTCCAAATTAAGTTCAATTTTCATATTTTTTTTTATTATAATTTATTCTGTATTAATTATAAACAAAATATTATCTGTCAACGTTATTACACAAGAATAACGCTTATTAACATTACCTAAGCAATAAGAATTATTAGTTATAAAAAGAAAATAAAAAAATCGTTTTATTATATAAAGAACATTAAATTCATCGTAAAATTTCCAATAAAACATTTTTTTTTATTTTTCGTATAAATCATTAATGATTGGTTGATAGATATCGTATGGTCTCTGTTCTGATTGGTTGACATCAGTCACATGTATGTAGCTTTTTCATGGTGTACAAGGAAAGTGGGTATACGATTTCAGTGCAAAACTGATAAAAATTTATTCAAAATATTGTATTCGCTGAAGCTTTAGAGTAAAAAAAATTGTTACACATTTCGACATTGTATTTTGTTGTTAATTTTTACAAATTTTTCCCATAAAAATTTTACGACTTACATTTTACGTAGATTTTTTGTTCGTATAGTTTGTTATTTTCTGTTATTTTTTGGAGGAGATCAAGCGTTAGCAAGCGAGTGGCAAATCTCCTTCCGGGAGGTCGGCGAGCATAGCGAGTAGGAGGCAGAGCCCTTTGGTAAATAAAAAAAATGAAACTCTGTTAATATTGAAAATTAATGTATATACGTATAATGTATTAAAGTATATATATATATATATATATATATATATATATATATAAATGTTTTAAATGATATTCAGTAACTGCGAATACTACTAAAGGCTTTTTCACGCACTTTGATTTTCACCAAATGAGAAGAATATTTTTTGCTGTTACACACTTAATTGTTAAATATAACTTTTTCATTAAATTTAAAGTTATTTTATTGTCTGAAATAACAATATATAAGGGAATTATTATTATGTACAATAAAATAAGTAATTCAGTGAACAAACGTAGTATATGAACAAGCCACATATTAATACTTAGTAAGTAAGGAATTGATTTCATAATATACTTATTTTTATAACTAATTAGTTTTATTAACAGAAAAATCTAATATGAAACATTTTTTGTTGTGAATAACAAACTGATGAAGTCTTAATGAAAAGTGTTAATTTTCACTAATACAGTTGACACAATCTTATTTGTATTGTCATAAATATAAGTATAAAATTACTTGAAATAAAAAGCAATAAAATGATTTAAGCTATAAATGATTAAAATGAAAAGCATTAAAATGATTTCGTTATGTGATCCCATAAGTTAGAAATATTATAGAATAAAAAAATCGATACTGACTAATTCACATTGATAAAAAACTAATAATTAAAAATGTGATCTACTAACTTAAAATATATAAAAATCTAAGACCGAATTTATATTTTCACAAACGAATTTTACGTTTTCCAAGAAAGGACACTTTTTATCGAAAAAGTGCACTGTTTGATTATTTAAAAACAATGATGGTTGCTTATGCACATTTATATGGGGACATTTTCATTCACGAAACGCTAAGATATAAAATAATATTTCTTTTAATTCGTCATCTAGGTGCATGTATAAACCCTATAAAATTGATCAAAAACAAATTATTGAATCTTTTTAATTAGAAAAAAATGGGATTTATTATGAAAAGAAATTTTCATTTGTGACAGTGAATTTAGCATCAGTATCAAAGGCTATACAGTAATTAAATATTTACTTAAGTAAATTGGTTAAGAAGAATATTTGATATAAAATATTTCAAAGGTACTACTGAAAACATATTTATGTTTTAATTTTTTTCTGTTTACTGACAATTTTTTTATAAATTTTCTTTATGTTTTTATATTATGTCAATGGGATAATTTAGTTAATATCCTTTATAATTTTTCCCTGAGAGAACATAATGTTTTGATTACGTTTTTTTGTATAATAAAAATAGCTCATTATGATTACTAATGTTATCATAACAAAATAACACAAAAAAATTATTTTGTTGTTTAATATATCTTAATATAGAGTTGCTATTTTTTTATCTGCAAAAAAATAATAATCTACCAGGCTTAATAAGATTATATAGTAACTTAAATGATAATAAAAGATTATATATTGAAAATAAAACACAAATCATGGCTAGATAGCAACAGATTTATGTACGTTATTTAAAAATCAACAAACTATTTGCTTGTTACTTGGAGGTTGATATGAAAAAGCTTACCCACAACTTTAATGTATTTTTAATGTCATATTTTTTTATCGACAAAACACTTTTCCTGAGTTATTACACCTTTCACTCAAAATTTATTATCAGTCCATAAATTTTTGTTTTACCCAACTAATAATGATTTAATTGGGTTTTTAAACGATTAATGATCTTTCTTTTGATTTTTTATTAAATAAATAAACACACATATACTACCAAACATACACCTATACATGAAAAAAAAAGTTTTATGTGTGTAGATATATAAAACATAATAAGTTAGAAAGTTCATTATGAAGTATACCAGTATCAAAAAATATTTTGTTTAAGAAGGAGCTTTTCTATACGTAATAATGCCACACTTCATATAAACACACACATATATATATATATATATATATATATATATATATATATATATACATGTATATATATATATATATATTTATATATATATATATATATATATATATATATATATATATATATACCTAAATATCTATTGCAAAATACGTGTAAAACTTTTAGATTATTTCAAATCGAAATGAATATTCTAAAAGCCAAAAAGAAACTACATAGAAGACAACACAAAAACTAAATACAAATTTATGCGAGTGTTGAAAATATGCCATCATAAGCGCAATACGTATGTTACAAAAATCATCAGCGTATAGTGTGATCTTCTTTATCATACGAAGAGAGTGTAAGCCATAACTCTCAACCTAACAATTTATTCCAGAGGTTTCCCACGGGAACCGCGATTTCTTTGATGAAAAGATGTAGCATACCTTCTTTACTCACTGGTGGTTATGTTTGTGGAAAAGTAACATGAGTGCTTTTGCTTTATAAACTGTAGACATTGATATATACATACATACAAACATATATTTATACATACATACATATATATATATATATATATATATATATATAAATGTACATTCATGTCATATGATAAAAAAAATACCAAGTAACAGTAATACTTAGGTAGATTTGTAGTCAAAAAATATTATCACCAAACATTAAAATATATACCATTTTTCAAGTAATTTTGTTCTTATCAGTTAAATACAAAAATATTGTTAATTGGCGTTAAGGTTTTTGAAGAAATATTTTAATAATCAATACCGTTGATTCTGATTAAATTAAATTCATTCTGTTATATATAAGCACGTAATAAATTATCGCTATTAAATCATTTTTCTTCAGATTATATTCTCTGACTTAGATGATAAATTTAATTTGAAAGTTCAAGACTAGCTTTTAATTACAAAGCTCCAAATTACACAAAATTCACACTACACTATTCATAACTATTTATATATACATATATATATCTATTTCTTAGTTCGCTGTTTTTGATGTAAACGTGATTTCAATATCAAATAAATATACGACATTTGAATTTAATCCAATTACAAACTATTTAAATTATAATTCAGTTACAAGAACTTATTTCTAATTATATTTTCTTTTCAGAAAATTAGTAGCTAATTACAGGCAGGTAGAAAGTTTACAGTCAGAAATTAAATTGGGTACTCACTACAAACTTGTAATTACGATTGGTTTCAAACTTAGTCTCTAATTGAATTTTGTTGGATTATAAGAAGATAGATTATTTTTCCTTCTTAAATTTATTCTATTATGGATTTTAGTATATTACTATTTTCTAATGAAATGAGTATAAATATTTTTTAATAAATAAGAATAAAATATATCATTCAAATGAGATTTTATGAAAAGAAACTATAATTCATAAATTAGAAATCTTACTTGCACCTAAATGAACATATATAATTTATCATATTAAACAAATTATTTAAGACAATTATTATTGTTGAATTACGTTTATTATTGTTGAAATAAATCGAAAAAATATTGCAAATAGTTGAATGTAGTTTCGAAATGTTTAAACTGTATTCCAATTTTGAAAAATAAGCATGAATTAATTATGCAATAGGTGTATATTAAAAATCATTGGTTTTTAGTAACGTTTCAATTAAAATAACTATTATTTTTAGTAGAAGATAAATTAAAATACTGGAAATACAATCTCGGTAATAGAGTTTTTAGTTTAAATTACGGAATTATAAAATAACTTATTAAATTAATTAATAACTAAGGCACTTTTTTCAAATGATAAAATTTTACTTATCTGTTTCAATTATAATTTACCTGTCATATTTCAATTCAAGAGCATTTTTAAGAAAAACGATTTTTAATTTTAATCTTTTCCATCTTCAATTCAATTACTTCCTTTCCATTTTTAATTCAATAGCCCAATTTTAAGCACAATTAATAATAAAACCAAAGTTGATGTTACTAAAATATAAACCAATAACTGCACTTCAAATGTTATTAACACGAACACCATGAAATGACACTTTCATTAAAAAAAAATAATATTAGATTCAGAAAACAAAAACCACAAGTATTTTCCTATCAACCTAATATATATATATATATATATATATATATAAAGTTTAATTTCATAGAAATATATACTTGGAATAATAATTAGAACCGGAATTTGAACAATGTTTCATTAATTAAATATAAATATCAAGCATATTTTATGTAAACAATTAAAATATTTTGCATTAAGAATTTTCAATTTATCAAAACATATGCATATACATTTACATATATATATATACATATATATATATATATATATATATATATATACACACACAATATACATATATTAAATATGTATAAACACCTAATAGTATAAAACCTAATAGGAGACATAATTTTTACTGAGATGGTAAATGAAAGTATTCGTTCATGAATTTTTGTTTATTAATTTTCCTTATATACAACTTATTAATTGTGCATTTTAAGAAAATAAGAAAGGAAAGGAAGTGAGTTAAAAAGTGATTTTTTAAAACCTATATACATTTCTCTCCTAAGATTAGTATCAAAACATTCAAAAATTAAACTCGACTTAAAATTTCAATAGTTGCTAGAACGAAATTAGGGATAACATTACATTTTTAAAAATTTAGAATCGTTTTTCATCTTTTTTTCTTTATCTAAATCTATTATACACATATACACACACGCATATATATATATATATATATATATATATATATATATATATATATATATATAAAGTAGATTCATTTATATAGAGTACTGACATAGCTCCTTAAAAGTAAATCTGGATTATATATTTTCTTCAATTTCAAAACTATTACTTAAAAAATTATCTCTTAAATTTTGATTTTAAATCGCATTTTTTAGTCCTATTTATTTAACGAAACATCTCATTCCAATAATAGTATCGTGTTAGTAATATATGAGAATGATCATAAAAAAAAGAAAAATACATCAAGCATTCTTATTTTATTCTTGTTTAGTATTAAATATTTTTTTGTGTCCAAATATAATCTAATTAAAATCGTCTTCAGATATTTTTTAATTGCATAAAATTGAATGCAAAAAAAAAAAATAATTATTCTGATAATAAATAAAAAATAAAATAAATAAAAACATAAAATAAATAAATTTTGAAAACAATTTAATAAAAAATCTGAAAATTTTTCAATGCATTGGAACTTATCAAGATAAGAATCTATTTTTATAATCTTTTTTTTAGGTATAAAAAATTAATTCTATGCTTTTAAATGAAATCAATCATAACACTGTTTTAAATTAAATTATTTTCTCGTCGTTTTAGAGGTTTGAAGTGCTAAAATTAATGTGTAAAAGTACTTTATATTTTGATCGAGGAGTTCTTATAACCTCACAAAAGAGTAGTGAACACGATAGCATCCGAAAAGCAATATATTAGGCATTACAAACTTTTCGAATTCCAGTTGAAAAAAAATGCTGCCAAAGCCACGAGAATGATATGTACAGCTATGGGAAAAGTGTTAGAACGCATAACACAGTTATACGTAATAATGAGGGCTATGTGGGGGATGAAAATATATTCAATTTTTCTGTAAACAATAATTTTCTATAAAAAAAGGGAAAAATTAATTTTTTTAAGTAATATAAAGTTTCAATAAAAGGTATTGAAAATAAAAAAATATAGATTTGACTTTTTTAATTTGTAATAAATTCAAAAGTCATTTTTAAATTCCAATGAACCAATTGCAGTTTAATTTAATAAATGTAACTTTTAAAATTTTATTATTTCATAACAGATTTTTAACAGTTTAGGTATTTTATGAAAATTTTATCTTTATGTATCACTATTATATTTTTTTATAAACTACTATTATAGGAAAAAAATGTTTGAGTTGAAAACTCAAGAATGTAGTCATGATTCTAATGAATAAAAGTTGATTGTGATTAACCAAGTTGATTGAAAGTTGATTGTGATTGTGATGTGACCAGGTAAGCTAAAATTGTCAAAAGATTTCACGGAAACTTGATTTGAACCTTGACCTTTTTAATCACTGAGGACTTCACAACAACAACAACATTTGTTTTTCAGTTACAGAAATATTATCCCTGTACACAATTTCTATTCACTTGGGAGACAAGGAAGATAATTGCTTTTTTAATGACATATTTATAATGATATTTGTCATAATATTGTACTCGAACTCATAGCATAACGATCATCTTTTCAACAGACTAGCTATCGAGTACGAATTTTAAATTTAACATATATATATATATACACTTTATGTTCAAAATTATTTATTTTTTTCACATTATTTCAATTTGAAGAATTCTCTCTCTCTCTCTCTCTCTCTCTCTATATATATATATATATATATATATATATATATATATATATATGTACATATATATGAGAGTAAGAGAACATATTTCTATATGCACAGAAATATAAAGAAGAAAATATATTTTTTCATAATTTATAAGACATTAAATTTACTAATGAAATTAGTTGTAAATTTGGAAAAATACATGATTTCCGAGTTAATTAACGAATATAAACAAAATTCTATATTAAGCTTGTATTTCGGAATAATATAATGCTTAATTAATTTTCGCAGTAACTTAATTATTAAAAAAATAAAACGTCGTAATTAATTTGATATTATTAACTCAAGCTCTTTTTAGTATATTATTTCAAAGGTAATTATAATACTAAAGCTAAAATTCGAGATATACATATATAATACAAAACACACACCCACACACACACATATATATATATATATATATACACGTACACATAAATACATATACATTTGTAAAAGTACATGTAAATAAAGAAGAAGAAAGTAAATAAAACAGATGTGCCTAGAGGAAGGTACCTAATTTTATAGCAATTGAGTACATTTTCAATATACATTTACATTTTCTTAATATCTTTAGTAAATTTAATTGTTGTTTCGTATGATCACTGAAGAACGGACCTTTTTGTTAACTCATGTTTGAAATTGTAAAGGTTAAAGGATAACATGAAGGTTAAATGTAGGTTGTACAACGAGAATGATAATTTTTCAGATCACGTTTTGTTTGCCTAGCATGGCCCAATGCGAACGTTATATCTACGATGATTTCAGAAATATTTTTATCAACGTCTGTGCGTTACATTTTAAGATTGCTATTTGAAACTATTTCTGTATTAAATTTCTTTTCTCTTCCCTTTATTTATAACACTGTGTGTTTTCTTTATTAAAAAATTCGATGTTTAATAACGTTTTCTTTTCTCTGATGCTTGAAATTTTTTAAGTTTTCTTTTCATATATTTCTTTTTATTTTATGTGAAAACCTCGACGACGTACAAGTATAAATACAAATGAAGCTACAAATACATACTTTTATATATATATATATATATCCACTTGTAAAAATCAATAAAATTCATATTTTTTCGAACACAATGTTATTTATTGGATTGATGCATAAGTTCGTAGCGTTTTTGCTTTCTAAGGAAATAATTCATTGGAAAGAAGACTGTTTGACGTATGTTAATATGATTTTAATATTACATTTTTGTTTTATTTAATGCTTCTTGAATTTTTCAATTTGTAGAAAATTTGTGTTAAGGGTTGGTTAAGAAAAATGGCGTGTCAAGTACAAAAAAACAAACATTTCCGATATATCTTTTTGTTTGGGTTTAACCGAGAATTGAAGGCATCACAGGCAATTAGAACCATTTGTGACGTTTGCGGGGGAAACGCCATCGGGGAATGTACGGAATTGAAATGGTTTTCTCGTTTCAAAGAGGGCCATTTCGTTATGAATGATTCTCCACCTTCAGGAAGATCATCTGACTTTGATAAAGGCAGATTAAACGCTTCAATTAACGATGATCCCAGTCAAACAATATTGCCGAGGTTTATTGCCAACAACTCCGTCAATCATGAGGACAAAATTCAAGAAAAAGTACCAGGAAGACGGGATTAAGTTAATTTGGAGCATAATAATGCCCGTCCACGTTCTGCTAACATTACAAAAGTGGTTATTTAAGAGCTTGGTTGGGAGATTATACCACATCCGACTTATTCTCTTAATCTTGCTCTATCCGATTTTCATCTTTCTTGCTGTTTATCCATTAATCTCTGAGGAAACTTTTTTAATAATTACATCGCTCTTCAAAATTGATTTTAGGACTTCTTCACCTCCAAACCACCGAATTTCTTCAAGCGTGGTATAAAACTTCCACAAAGTTGGGGGGCAATCGTAAACAAATGAGAAGATTATATTATTAATTAGTTTATATATTTTGTTTATTTAAAGAAATAAATTTTAAATTGAATAAAAACGATACAAACTTATGTATCAACCAAATAGATTTAATATCTAATACCTGTTTTAAAATCTACAATTACGTTCTTCTGTAATAAAAAAAAAAAATCTTTTATAGATTTAAACATAATATAAAATCAAGATTATTTTATTTTCTTTAAAAAAAAACAATTAAAGCAAGTAACTACTTAATTTTTATTTTTTAGAATGAAAATATTAGTAGAATTCAATGACAAAATAACAATATTCGCTATTTTATTGTAATATAAAACATTTCATGACGGATATATAAAACTTGAAAAAATTTATAACTCTGAACCAAGTTTCAGTCTCTATATTATTCGTGAATTTTAATTTATGACTTTTTAATATATTCAGTCTGAATTTCAAATGTTTGAATTTGGTTGGAGACAATAAATTAAAAACTACTAGTAGTAAAAAGGTCAAAAGTATGTTATTTTTTATGTTTATATGTTTAAAGCAATAGAAATGTTACTAAAGAAAACCTTTATGTTATATATGAATTTTAGTCAGTATGATATATATATATATATATCCTCATCTTCTCTGATTTACTTGATCGATAAATTAACAAAAGTCTACATTTTGGTCCAAACATTTTTTATCTTTCAAAACTTCCCTTATTTTTCGATTTAACCATAATGTTATTTGTAAAAAAAAATAGTTAAACATATATAATTATTGATTATAATAATTTCTTTAAACTACTTTCATTAATTCAACAAATGTAAAATATAATAAAAATTGAAGATATATAAAAATATGATCCATACTTTATTTTATAATGATTTTTGTTTTTAGAAAAAACATCACTTTCATCCTATTAGTTTCTATATTTTATTTGAACAGAATGTATTAGAAAAAATAATGTATTGATATTAATTCAAAATAGCATAAATAATTATTCTCAAAACATTATATATATATATATATATATATGTATGTATTTATGTATATATATATATATATAATATATGTTTTGCAAAATATATAATTCCCGTTAAACATTTTCTTTTTCAATAAACAGTTTTAATTACTTTTTTATAAAAAAAATAACCAATATTTCCTTTTACAATAATAATAGTAATATACTTGGAAATAAAGATTAATTTCTATTCAAACAAACAATCAATGAGTTTTATTAGTTTATGCAGAATTTGTAAATATTTACGTAGACATGTATCACACAAAAAATTGGAAATTACTATAAATAGATGTAAGATAAATTTTCAAACATGGGTTCAATGATCTTTTGAACGTAAAATTATTACACTTAAAAAATCTTTAATTTCTTGATCTACTAAACTATCTATACATATCTGTCTATTTTAATTCAAAATATATAACTTTTTAATTTCATAAATGTTATAAATAATACTTATTTTAATACTTATTTTATTATAATGTGTAAAATAATACTTACTTTTTTAATTTTAGGATACTTAAAAAAATATTTTCAAAAAAACACATAATTTTAAGTTTAATTTTAATCTCAATCCTAAAGTAAATATGAACTGAAGAAAAAACGCACGCCATTGATCGAAGTAAGTGTTTCTATTTCTGAACTTTTGTATGATAATTTTAGAAATATTATTTGAACAGAAAAATATATTTATATCAATTATAGATAATAAATGTTGATAAAATTATTATCCGTATTGTAATTTGTAGAACAAACTAATAGAATCATATAAATGTTTATCTAGTTTTATAAAATTTTACATGAAAGAAAACTTTTAGCCCTTAGCAGAAAAAGAGTGATTATTTTTAAAAATGTGTAGCGAAAGAATGACGTACAATGACGTGATATAATTACCACCTGGAGGTACTCGTAGTACTGCCAACGAACACTTGCGGTAGTAGAGTGGTGAAGGAAGGACATAGTTGTCACTTCATTTAGATTGTGGAATGCATGTTATGTAACCATTGTCATACTACATACAGAAATCCTGAAGTCGAGACTTGTACAAATATACGAAACGAAACTCGACTAATATATTCAGTGGCGTAACTTTCATTTGGCTGCGTTTTTGTAAATATGTTTATATTTTTAACTGATATGTTACCGTACCTACTTAAAATAATTGATAAAAATTTTCTAATTTTCTAATTTTCTATATGTATATATATATAAATTACCTTCATTTTTTAAGTTATTCACTATAATTCTTTAAACTAAACTTTTCTCTTAAAAAAAAATTTAAATTTTTGATAATATATATATATATATATATATATATATATATATATTATATCCACGAAAAAGTAGCAAAGTTAAAATTAAAGAAAAAAATTATAATATATGATATTGTCATTAATAAAATTCGATTAAAATAGTTGTCTGTAATGTGTAAACTAAAAAAATTAAAAAAAAACAAAGGTTTGTTAAATGGTACCCCGCAATTTTAACCCTTAGAACTCTATAAGCAGGAAAACCGACGTGAAGGAGCAACGCATATACACGACTAGCCGGTATACCGGCCTATTTAGCTACCATCATAACGCTATGGGTCGGTATAGCGGCCCGCATATAAAAAGGAATAAAAAGTGTATCATTTCAAGGTTGATTACTGGAGATAAATTGATTTTTATTTCGTATATTTCTTTTATTTATACTTATTTATATATTGATATTATATGTTTATACTTTATATGTTTATATTGATATGTTTATAAATTATATATTAGTATATTTGTTTTTTTTTCTGATCTATTCTATTATCTTTTTATGCAATAAATAAATAAATACTATTATGTTGATAATTTGTCAAATATTGCTCAGGACCTCAGGGTTACGGTGCTAGTAAGATGAGGGCTTAGGGTCCAAGAGTTAATAACGTTCATTCTTACAAAATACAATTATTTTATCAAAAATTTAATGACATATTAGTTTCAATTAGACATGTATATACATATATATATATATACATACATATATATATATATATATATATATATATAAATAAATATATATAAATAAATATATACATATATAATATGACATATTTGACTAAAAATCTGTTGTTTGTAATAGATTGATCAATAAACATTTACTATGAACCCTTGAAGTGCCATGTTTATTCCAATATTATATATTTATATATATATATATATATATATATATATATATAAATTGTAATCTACTATCTAATTAAATAATAAGTCGCAGTCAAACTTTCTTGATTTGATATTAAGCAAATTTTTACATTATGGATTGTGAATTTCAACAAATCAATATAAATTCTATGTTAAAAACATATGGTTTTCTTTTGTAAATAGCCGTGTTCTAATTTTTGATGTTCAATTCCAGTATCAAATCTGTATCAAATCTAGTCCCTTAATTTTTATTTTACTGTAGCTCCTTACTCATTTTTAGCTAGTACATCAATCATAATATAAAAAGTGTATGTAAATATGATATATTTAAAATTTTATATCAAAAAATTCTTACAAATTAATAAAATTGAATCAATAGAAAAATCAAGAACATCTGTTTATTAAAAGAGTGTATTTTCGGATCACTATTATAATACGTACATTACGCAAATATTGTTTATTATTTGATTTGTAAATAATTTTGGTGTACACTAATTTTATAGAACTATGTGAATTTATGTATGTTTTTTACAATATGTACAATATATTATTTTTTTACAAATTTTTCAATAATCCAGATTGATATAACATATATAAATATATATATATATATATATATATATATATATATATATATATATATATATATATGTATATGTATATGTATATGTATATATATATATATATATATATATATATATATATAATATTTAGTAATTTTAAGAAGATTATTTTTTAACACTGATGATTTGATTTGGCTATTTAGAAAAAAAGATATTTTATTTTGTCATTTCTTGATAATAAGAAAGGTTTACTACCCAAATGAACAGAAATACAAAAAAGTATGTATATATGTATATATGTATATATATGTATATATATATTTATATATAAAGACAGAAGTAATGATATCGATTTTGAATAAAAAATTTTTTTTCTTACAACAATGAAATGAGAGATACAATGTGTTAAAAGAAAAAAATATATTTTGTTTCTAACATATAATATAAATTTTAGAAAATAATACACAAATTTCTTAGATTCTCTTTCTATAATGTTGTATTATATTTATAGGCCATAGGTTGAAAATTGTCACAATGTCTGATTTATTATTTATCGAATCAAGTACTAAGACGGTTTTTACCTTACAGTTATTTAATATGAACAATCATGTGTAGTATTGAATTTTATAGCTACCAAAATATAGAAACAGCTTTTATGAAATGGCTTAAACATCAAAGAAACAAAAGTATGGTAGTAAAAGAATATTTATGTAATTGAAACTCAAAATTAAATTGTGAAACTTCTTGTGAAAAAAGTTCAATGCACTAAGAAACAATTTACGAATTTAGCATACATAAGAACTTAGTTTTATGAAATGATACTGGATAAAAATCCAGCATCAAGAAACTGACAAAATTAAGTGAATTCAGAATGCAGGAATACAAAAATTCAAGTGAAGTCAACAGTTCAGTTATGATGAATTTTATTTAAATATTCTGTATAATGTACTGTTGTTCTTTTTGAACTGATATATTTTATACCTGGTTTCATCTTTTGAGTCATTTTCTTTAGTTTCTGATACTGAGTATCATATAAATAATATGACAAGATCTGAAACGGATTAGAACAGAATATGAGTACAGTAACTTAACAAAACTCAGTTGAAGTATACAAAGAAGCTTATTTATTTTATTTCGTATTTTACTTTATTTCAGTAAATAATAGAATTGTAACATCGAACAGCGACTCAATTGTTCCACGTAATTGTTAGTGTATATATTTTAATATATATATATATATATATATATATATATATATATATATATATATATATATATATATATATTCAATACTTTACTCATACCGCTACTGAATGCACCACTCCACTCGATAAACATGTCTACATGTTGACACTATTACAGTTTTAAAATGAGTAACCTTTTAACTTAAATATGTGTAATTGTTAATAATAACTTTATTGGGTAGTTGTGTCCAAGCTTATACTGTATAACATGAGATTTATATATTTTATTTCATGTATAAAGATAAGAAAATATATTTTATAACAATATATTTATTTTAAAGTCATTTAATATTTAAGTAAGAATATATTTTATTATATATATCTATATATATATATATACACACCTATACACAACTAGACAATAAATTTATTATTAAATATTACATATATTTATTATAGTCAAGTAACTAGAGTAGGTTACTAGTTTTAAAACTGGAATAGTGTCAACATATAGTCATTTTTATTGAATCGGTTGTAATGCATATAATAGCGGTACGAGTAGAATATTTAAAAAAAATTGAAAATAATCAACAAATTGACTCTTTCCTTCAATAGGTTTTGTTATTTTTCTGTAATTAATCATCCACGAATATTTACAGTATATTTGGTTGAATTTTACGTTGTAATACCAATAAATCAAACCTCCTAACAAGTGAATGAACTCAATCTACATTCATCATCGATTTTGTTAAAACTCGAGTAACTTAAATATCTACTAAACCTATCTGATAGATGTTGATATCAAAGTAATCAGAATTGAATTCATGTCATTATACAATAGGTTAAATTTAATTTTTTAAATTTATTTTAAGTTATAGACAGGCTAGTTTACTTACTACTTTATTTGCAAGTGTGTGAATTTGCTGGTAAGCAGCTTGTACTAATAGAATAATTATTTTGAATGTATTCTTAGAAGACATGCAATATTATATATATATATATATATATATATATATATATATATGTATGCATATATTTATATATATATATATAATATCTATTAAAGAAAAGTAACAAAATTAAGTGGGAAAAATTAAATGAGTCTAAAAAAGAAAAAAAATAATTATATACAAAACACTAGTACTAAAGGAAATTATTAGCGAATAATATAGTTACTAATTTTAACGAGATAATTTTTAAACGTTGATTCTTTGATTTGGCAATTTAGAAAAAAAGGATATTTTATTTTGTCATTTCTGGATCATAAGAAAGGTTTTACTATCAAATGAACAGAAACAAAAAAACTATAATGAAAATAGTGAAGTATAGACCAAATCATATCAGTAGTTAGAACAAGATATTATAATAAGCTTTAAAAACTGAAATTAATATAAAAATAATTAAAATGAAAAATCTTCATGTTCTCAAATACAGGAAATTATATATATATATATATATATATAAAAGACATAAAATCAATATATATATATATATATATACATTCATTCCCATAAATAAAAAAATAATTTTACTTTAAGACTACTGTAAAATAAGTTCTTATTGTTTTTGTATAATATCTTAAAAATAAAAAAAATATATTGCAAAATAATAATGATTAAAAATTATTTTTAATTAATTTTACTTTAACTTTTAAAAATGTGCTAAAAATTGTTTTTTCTAGAATAAATTCACTGTATCATTAGACAAAACAGATATTCAACAAAATTTTAAATTAATTCTAAATATTGAAATAACAGAATTTCAAATGAAAATTTAATTTTATCAAATATTTCTTATCAAAAATATCGAATTTTTAATATTTGCTACTGGCTTTTTTATATTTTCATCCAAATTTGAAATTATATATTAATTACGGCTCTATTATAAAATAATATAATATTGTATTATAAATATTTATTTGATAAAATATGGGTACTGACTTTTTTATATACTTCTTCAACCTAAAAGTATTATTATTTTAATATTTAAAATGTATGCGCGAAAAATATAAAATCATATATATTCAAATTGAAAATAAGTACAGAGTAAAAGCAATAAAAGAAAAATATGTATCATTAAAAATTGTTTCTAATTATACAATATATTATTTTAATTTATATTCATTTGAGAATTGGCACAGATTCAATAAATATCTGGCATGAAAACCTTGGACCAGCAACGTACAAACAAGTAATCAATGTTTGAATTGCAAATCGTGAAAGATAAAAGTCACCAGATATAAATGTTTATAGCATTTATTATCTCATGATTTTTAGTATTCATTTTGTTTTATAGTTTGAATTTAAATAGTTTCAAAGTATTAAATTATTGCTTATAAAATAATTTTCAAGTTAAAATTGTTGATAACTGATTCCGAATTAATATTAGTTTATATTTATATAATATAGAAATAAATACATACATACGTATATATATATATATATACGTATGTATGTATATATTAGTATGATATATATATATATATATATATAACTCGTTTATAGCCAAAATATAGTAAAGCTAGTATGGAGCCACAAACGATTTAAATAAGTGTGTTATTTGTTTTCAAGTTACACATTACATTATTCTATTTTCCATTTTATAATGAAGAATAATTAATAATATTGTTCTTGTATTGCATACATAAAGTTAGTGCAAGTCATATAACTAAGACTCAATGAATTTGTCCATTTATTTTTACATAAAAAATAATTAAACATATATTAGAAACTGGAATCTATTCTTTATCGAAAAAAATAATAAAATAAACATCTACAAATTTTGCATTGCTTTATCAAGTTATTAACTTTTTTTAAAATGTAAAGTTTTATACTAGAATTACTTTCAAAAAGAAGAAAATGTAATAGAAATATAGGTAATAATCTTTAATTTTATTAATCAATTCCTACAATAAATAGAAAAATATCAGTATATGAGCGAGATTATTCTATCTATAGATAAGACACACACACACACACATGTATATATGTATATATATATATATATATATGAATGTATGTTTATATTTATTTATAGTTTTATATCATGATTTTTCATGAAAACTGATTAATTTGAATAATTAAGAAGAACTGTAAGCCAATTGGTATGATTACATTTTCTCATTAATTGTGCAAAGTCGTTCTTAACAAATTTAGTATTAAATTTTATTGTAATATATTAATGGCACAGCGTAAATAAAATGTATAGAATGTTTTCTAAATGAGATTGTAATATTAAAAGCTTTATATCAAGCCTAATTTGCTGTTCGTTGTTAATAATCGTCACTGTTAATAAATAAATTTATTGTAAATCCTGATTATATTTGATACCTTGATAATAGCAGCTTTTCCATCTATTTGGAATTGGATTTAATCAGAAATTCAATATATATATATATATATATATATATATATACATATATATGTATATATATTTATATATACATATATATATATATATACATGTATATACATATATATATATATATATATATATATATATATATGTATATATGTATTTACAGAGAAAAATAGTGCTAATATTTTAGAGGATTAATATCCTCGAAAGGTTCTAAGTTCAAATTGAATATGTAGATTTTATCTGAATATGTCTTTTCTAATAATTAAATATCACAGATAATATTATACAACACTGAAAATATTTATTTAGAAACATATTGTTATCTTTTTACAATTAAAAATCAATCCCGTGCACATTTTTTGGGAATTTCATTCTTGTTCTGATTAGTTGTTGGAGTTATAACATTGTATTTTGTTAATTTTTGTAAACTTTTCCAATAAAAAGTTTACAACTTACATTTTACGCAGATTATGTATGCATATATTTTGTTTATTTTTGTTATTTGTTAGGGGAGAGCGAAAGTTAGCGAACAGTGGGCGAACGCAGCGGGTAAGGGAAGAGCCCTCTGATTTTTCTAAAAAAACAATGTATTTTGATATGACTTAATCTTGATAAAAAATAAAAATGTTTATTAATAAGAAAATAAAAATAATTAGTAAAGACAATTGGATGATCATACGTTAATTTTTATAAAAAGAGCATTTATATTTTTATTTAAAATAGTTACTATATGTTTATATTTTATGGGATGGTTATTTTATTTTATTTAGAACTTGATGGAAACAACCCAAATATACGTTAATAGGAAACAATTATTTAATATATTGAAAAAGTGATTGTATGTATATATATATATATATATATATATATATATATATATATATATATATATACGCTTTATTTTCATTATATACTGTTAGAGATATTGTTTTAATATATAGTACGCCAATGGTTGGAACCATCTCACACTTCAATAGCTTTCCTTCAAACATTTGTACATGGTATAGGTGCTGGTGACTACATGAACTTAGAGAAGTACACTTACTATATCTTTGAAATGGTGGAGATGTATCATAGTACAAGAAAGATGCAACAAAGCGAGAACTGGCGTCGTCACCTCGGGAAACACTACTCAATGAGTTTCTCTCTACATATACATTGTTCCCTCTGTAAGTTCTGGAGCTATTTATATCGTCTCATGCCACTTTAAAAGTACTATGTATGTATATATTGTATATAAAATATATACACATACAACTCATAGTTTGTACTGATTTTTAGAATAATATTTTGTGAAATATATATTATAAAAATAGTAACTTCTTATTAAATATATATATATATATATATATTTATTGAATACTTCAAAGGAATTTTAATTTTATATGCATATTATACATTTTTTTTAAAACAAATGTTAAATAGTAGTATTGGTTCATTTATTCATGTCGTTACATATAAAGAATTATTCAATAGATATAAAAAGTAAATCTTCATATTTATCAATAAAAATAAAATGTAAATACAATACATTTCCAAATATGAACTATTGGATCAATATATAACTCAATTATTTCACAATGAACTTTTTATAATAAATTTCATTATAGAATTAAAATAAATCCATTTTATCTCAACTGAGATAAGATTCATTTTTTTCAACGAAGGTAGTCATGAGATACAATGTTCTAATCATAGTAAAGAGGTTGAAGGGTTATCTAGGTACTGAAAGGTTATCTGAGTACGTAAGGGCAGTCTGACTACTAGAAAAAAAAATATATTTTACAATGTGATTGAGATTATGTCACCTGAAATTACATAGTATTCAATGATATATATATATATATATATATATATATATATATATATATATATATATATATAAATATAATGAACAAAAGTGTATATCTTTCTACCAAGTTATATAGTTTAAAACATTTTAATAAGAGAAACGAATTTGAAATTTGAATATGAACTTTAAATTAAGTGAAATTGAAAGTGAAAACTTTACCAAAGTATATTATTTTCATAAAATATATAATTTATTACATTGTTTTAAATCTTCTTTTTCCAGTATAATCCGTAAAAATTATTACATCAGCACTAATAATACGTTTATCAATTAATAACTATTTATCAGATTTAAATTATAAACATTAAATAATTCCATGACTTATAAAAAATATGTTATATACTTCGGTAACCATACATACCTCCACACTATGAAATTATGATATAACTAGTAGTTAAATTTAACATGTAGAAAATTCTGTTGAAATTCATTTAAGTTGATATTGTTACTAATTGAAATCGAAGCACAAGAATATCGTTTTGTATAATTAAAAAAAGTATTGTGAAAAATAATTACTTTTCATATATATATATATATATATATATATACATACATATATATATATATATACACATATACATGAAAATATATACATATATATATATGCAAACATATACATATACATATATATATATATATATATATATATATATATATATACCTTTTTGTTAAATGATAACCATTTCCATTCAACCCATGAATACTGAATGCCCGAATATCAATTTTAGAAACTTTATGAATTTATCAGCATGAAAGCATATAAAACATTGTTAATGATATATGGAATATGTCATCAATACGGATTACAACTTAAAGCCTATTGATCGTTTACCATTCCTACTAACCATTCGATTACGACGGTTTCGATTTCATTATTTATTCAGATGTGTTCAATTCAATTGAATCGGAAATTCGAATAGAAATAAAATAAAACTATAAAAGAAAAAAATTCATTGACCTTCACGTACAAATCAAGTAGTAGTTTTATGGTTTCGCTTGAATCAGTTCAAGATATAAAATTCAGTTTACGTTACACAAGTGACCTCTTTTCTATAACAATGCAGAAACACATATAATCTAAGTTCTAATTTTAATTCAGAGTTTTGTATAAAATCGAATTCAACACGTTTTATATTGAAAATATTCTATAGATGTAAGTTTTATAATTTAACAACTATTTTTATTATACATTATTTTTCTTTTAATTAAAGTTTTAAAAAATAATACTTGAAGCGCTGTCTCTCAGAATAAATATAAAGGTATATTTTTCTACGTTAAAGACAAAATAATAAAAAAATAATTTCTGATTTGTTGATAAAAATTTAAAACGAATCTCTAACATATTTGAAAAATTATACATTAAAAATAGAGTGATACTTCTTACTTAATTTCAAATATTTATGATTTAATATAAGTACTGAAATTAATAAATATATTTTTCTAAATCACAGAAGATAAAAAATAATCACAAATTTCTCTTTATGCTTTTTTCTTTATGTAGACGAGCTATTTTTTGAAAACTTTTTTAGAATTACATGTTAGATAATGTTTGAAATGTTTGTGTTTTTTTCTGTTCAATATTATGAAAATTATTCTAGTACTTAACTTTTAAGCTAAATCATAGCACTCTCTCTAAATATACTAGGTTGGTTAAAAAAAATAATGCGGTTTATGATCTTCAAATTAACTATTCTCTTTTTTGATTTTCTTAACTGTTTTAAGTAACCCAGAATTGTTGGATAACTAACGCCTAAATTTTATGCAATCTCTCGAATTTTTGTATGTGGTTCTGAATCAACAAACGCTTTTAGTAGGTCGTTATGACCTGAAGAAGGACGTCCGTAACCTTTTTTATCTTCAAGGCTTCCGTTCCCAACACAAAGTTTGGGACCACCACTGCACCGTATGTTCTTTGACAGTACCCACACCAAAAGCATCGTTGTGTTTACGAACAGTTTCTGTTGCTTTACCACCTGTTTTGAACGAATAAAAAATTGATTTATTTTCTTTTTTTTCATTTTTAATAAAATTAATAATAAAACCAAAGTTTATATTACCAAAATGTGGATTGAAATATGTAGTTTAAATTGATATTATCATAAACTCAATGAAATGACACTTCCATTGAAAAAAATCCAAATTCAAATTCAAAAAACAAAAAGTGCAATTATTTTCCTACCAATAATATATATATATATATATATATATATATATATATATAATAGAGGAGTCGTCATAGTAATATCACTTTTATTTTAGATATCTACTATTTTGATAGGGCATTGCTTCCGTGGCCTTCGTTTTTTAGGTCAATAAAGTTTCTGTTCATCACTATTAATTTCGATAGTTGTTGTGCATTTGTAGATAGATTCTAGATAATTACGAGTTACTTTCTTAGCTCTTGAGTTATCTAGACCGTACGAAAACATGAGACCCTTGTTGAACCAGTAATGTGGAAAGAAATGTCGGTGTTCGAAAAAAACGAAGATCATGAACATAACTTCTTAATGGTATTACAGATATAAAAACATTTATAATAATTCTTTGGTAAGATTAATTTTTTCTCTAATTTGAGTAACGAATTTGGAATTTTTACATAGCAACTAAAATTTACTTTACTATCAAACCACGACAAAATTCTTACTTAAAATTTACTGTCCTCTTTCCTCTCTCTCTCTCTCTTTCTATATATATATATACATATATATACACACGTCAACTGCCAAGCAATTTTTATATGTCTTGCCTTGGGGGCCACAATAGAATTTTCATTATTCAAAGCATATAATGATAAAATATTAAGTAATATGATTAAAATTAGATTATATCCTTATCAATAGTGCTTTTATCTCAATAGTGGTTACGAGTGACCACCATAGTCCCACAGTGCACTTGATTACTCTTGATAAATTGTTTTTCGAAAGCTACCGTGCAAGAACAAAAAAATGAATGTTTGCGATGTTTACGCGTTATACACACCTCGATAAATATCATAAAACACCGTAGACCGTAACAAACTTTGTTTCATTTCCTTTGACAATTGTATCTGCATCAGTAAGTCGTTTCGAACAGAAAAATGTTAGCAAAGGTTTCCTATTATAAAAACATTTTACGGAAACTGTAATTGTATGTAAAAATAATTATACCTATAGGAAACCAAAAGTTGTTGTTGACTACAATACAGGAAAATGTGCTGTAAACTTCTTGAATCAAATGATCGTATGCAGTACACCGCTCAGAAAAAAGTACTAAGTGGTACATAAAGTTAGCTATGTAAATGTTACTGAACACTTCAGTGACAAATACACTATTGCTATATAAACAAACAATAAATAAAAACTAAAGTGATAGAGTTTAGAATGGCATTTGCAATGCATTTAAATCAAAGTCGTAACGAAAACCTGCAAGATCCATCTTCATCGAGTATAGCTGTCCGGAAAGAAATACGCCATCAATTTCAAAAGAAGGAAAGGCAAGCGTATTTGATGAGAACATTTTGGTTACAAGTAAAATGTTGTACATTTTGATACGCAAAATGCAAAAAAAAACTGCACAAAAAAGATAACCACATACTGCAAATATTTTTAGGGTCAGCCCCATTTGTACTTGAAATGTTATAATATAGTACATTTTAATATTTAATTTTTTTTAAATATTATATTCTGTTAGAAAATTTTAATTTTTGAGTATTGCACTATTTTATTTCACAATATTATCTAGTTATTTATGTTCAAAAATTTTTAGTCGATGATATTCATCTTATTTTAATCATTCCAAAAATTTTGGTAACGCCACTCATCGATGACCTCTAAGGCCCCATTGAGGACACAAGCGCCAGTCACGGGTAACCAACATGATAGTCAACGTGTTAAAATAAACTATTTATTTATTAAAAAAAATGAACTCAATTTGTAATTAGGAGTGAAAACATCTACATGAATACAAAAAAGAAATCTTTTGTACTATTATGTTAAAAATTTTAAATATCTTTTTACAAAACACAACATGAATAAATATAAAACAAAATTATCTCTGCTTTTATTTATATATTAGAATTAATTGTGTTTGTCTTAGATATTCATCAAACTCTCTATTCTTTTGCTGACACAATTTATTGAAAAGATATACAAGACTCATTCTAGTCAGTCTAGTGTGTCGTTAAGATGATGACACTTTGTCTATGTTAAAATAGAAGACATGAACACTGCTACCAAACAATAGTAGTTCATTCTTATGTTGTCTTTCAACTTTGTGAATGCACGATGTACTTACGATGTGTAAAAATCAATTGTTCTTATAATGAAGGGTTGATTAAAGTATTGTTATATGAAGATGGTGTGACTTTGATGAAACGGTGATTTTCTCTTGAACAGATTATATTGAATTTCAATGGATCTATCTTCTTCGTATAATTGTATTCTACAAAATTTCAACAGTCCTTTTATAACGTTTATAGCCGCAACAATATTAAGGAAGACACAGATATAAAGACTTCAAACAATCATGATCAGATTTCAATCTTTATTTCATAATAAATTATACTGAGGTAAACGTTAATATAATAAAAAATAATAAATAACTCTTATTTATAAAGTATGGTAAATATATTCATTAGTCTTAACATAAAATATTACAATTTAATACACCATTTATTTTATTAAAATGAATAGTTTAAGTTCATAAACGTTAATTTCTTTAAAAAATACTAGTTTTGAATAAGAAGTATTTATAAACAGTAATGTTTCAATATATAATTATTGATAAAGGAAAAGTGTCTAATATTTTAATATTTTCAGGTAATATTTTCAGAGTTTTATAGTTACGAAAACATCTATATTCATAACAATAAACATGATAATTTAATGTTTGTAACGTCATTTTTAACATGTACATTTTTCGAAAGTATTACAATTGGTATATCAAAAAATATTTTAAAAGTGGAAAGTAATTAATAAGAACAGTTATTTCAACTGAACTATTTATTACATTACTAAGATTCGAGCAATCAAGACCGTAGTTTCCTTTAAGATTTTTTCAAGCTTGAAATGCATTGATCACTAAGCTAGCAAATTATTAACTTGACTAAAATCATCTTGAATTAATTAAAAAGCGGAAATTGAATTATATTTGCATGAAGAATTTCCGTTAGGTACAAAAACATTCAAAACTATTTTTGTATATAATAAACTCAGATTTGTTTAATAATTGACCTATTACATAAATACAATTTATCCTTACATGAAAATATTAATATTAGGTTGGTAGAAAAACAACTGCAGTTTTTGTTCTTTCAATTCGTTATATCTTATTAAATGAAAATAATAAAGATCTGTTTATAAAGTAAATGAATATATATTTATAATATAATTTTCTTATAGGTAAATTATTTAAAAAGAATACTTAATAATTAATAAGAAATATATGCATTATCACTGTTTATACAGTTTTAATACTTAATATATATTTGTATTTCTTTTTATGTATTAACAGTCAACCGTTATTATTAAATTGGTAGGAAAATAATTGCGGTTTTTGTATTTGATTCTAGCCTTATTTTCTTTTTAATGAAAATATCATTTCATCGTATTCATGTTGATGTTATTTTAAAGTGAACTTTTCGGTCTCTATTTTGGTAATATTGACTTTGGTTTTATTATTAACATTACTGCAAATTGGACTATTGAATTAAAGATGGAAAATAAGTAAATAAGAGCATTATTTTGTATTATTTCAAAACAGGCAGTAAATTAACAGAAACTGCTCGTAAACTAAACTATGCTTTTGGTGTCGGTACTGTTAATGAACGTACGGTTCCAAAAATTTCCTGGTGGTGGCAAGAGTCTTGAAGGTCGTGGGTGTCCTTCAATTCATAACGACCAACTGAAGGCGTTAGTTGAATTAGAACTAAGCACAACAATTTCAAAGTTTGCACAGAAGTTAGGCGTTAGTCATCCAACAGCTCTGAACAACTAATAATAGTTAGGAAAATCAGGAAAGAGGAAAATGTACATGAGTTTAAAAGGTCATAAGTCGCAATTATTTTTCTGCCACATATAAAAAAATTAACAAAATTGAATGACTATAGTTATAATAAATAATTAATTAAATCATCACATTATTTTTACCAAATAGTATTAACTTCTAATAAATAAAATTCGGTTTTGAACAAGATTTTTTCCCTATTGTTTACTATTAATTCAAATTCCTTATTAACTATTATAATTTAAAAGATGAATGACGAAAATGAATGAATGAAAATGTTTCTGAACAAATTTTTTATCGAATGGATTTAACATGATTTTATTTTAATTTTCTTAATAATTTTGCCTTCTTTAGTTAACAATTATTTTGATCATTTTCATACTCCAAAATATTCTATACATTATTTTCTAATATCATTTAAACTGATATTTAATTTTTGACTAAATCATCGATATTTAAATAGAATAAATACTTTAAATATAACTAACTTTATAATCTGAAACAACATTATCAATATAATTTATTAAGGAAAGATAATTAATGAACAAAAGTCCAAAGCTAACAAGTGTAAAAATATAATACTTCATCCCTGAATAGATTTTCGTTATAAAATCTGTATAAGAAATAATGATCGTATTTAAAGTTGCTTCAATATTAGAGATAATTTCACTTCAAACTCATTCCATCACACATTAAATTAACATTTGATGTTTTACTTGGGAGTTGAACTTCTCTTCTTAGTTTTTGTTTAATTTATACCACACAACTTTATCGTTCAATATTAAGTTAGTTAGTTAAACTACATGTATATGATAGCATATATATATATATATATAACATGTCATAAAATAACGAAGACGACGAAAACCTATTGCATAAGATAGTAAATGATTTATAAAAGAAATTAAACCATATAAAACACAAATTAATATTAAGGTACAAAGAAAATAAAATATTACTTGAATATTTTAACATTTATTTTTTAACAATATCATTATTTACGAATTAATAAAAATAGAAATATTTCTTATCTGTAATAGATGAATTTTATTCCATATATTAACAAATATGATTATTGAAATATATATAACTTTATGAACAAATTTCTATCAATTTTGGATTGGGTATTGAACATTGATCTCTGTAAATATCAAATTTCAATAATTCTTTCATCATTTTTTTATATAAATACCAGGGTTGGAGTGTTTTATGTATATATATTTAAAATATGAAAAATATTTTATAATTTTCAGTTTAAAATTTGTAGTTATTAGGAGAATATCTTAAATTGAATATTTAAATTAGAGATAGACATTAATTTTGAAATGTCCATATTTCATCGATGAGATAAAATCGATATACAAGATACCAATATTTTCACTTCAAAAATTCAATAAATTTGCTTAACTTATGAGCGGTCGGTGTTCTCTGTAAAAATTTCGACCAACAATGGCGAATATAAAACTTCTGCGCTGAACTGCTCGCTGTTTAGTATTAGTAATTTTTTCTCCTCCATTTATGTAAACATAAATGATTTAATTTTTAATATTTTGATTATATTTTTAATATATTGATTTAATATTTAATTAATATTCTTTTTTAATAATTTTGTAACATTTTTACTTTTCTTTTTCATATTGTCTATTAATTTAGAAACAAAAATTAATTAACAAATCTTGACGCTACCGGAAATTATTAATGTCATTATAAAAAAAACATTTAAAAACTACAGAAAAAAATATCAAATGCATAGTCATTCAATTGAAAATGTCCTAATTTTTCACCATATGAAAATGAACAATTTTTATTCAATTAGAGATTAGTAAGCCGAACACAATGATTAAGAGGAGATACACACAGGTTAGTGTCATATGGTAGGAATGGAATTATAATAGCAGTTTGCAGTGTCCACATTATCTTTTATTTTGCTAGGGGGATTTTCCCAATGCTCGTTGCGCTCACCTACTCGTCGATTATAAGCCTACTTGTAACCGATGAAAAAATAAATCTATTTTTTTAAAAATCATTTATGTCTACGAGTATATAATCATTCTTGCAAACATATTGTAACGTTGCTGTTATATATATATATATGTTATTATATCTACATAATCATGATCGCAGACTGATTATAGCGTGTTAATTTATATATGAGATAACAATATTTGGGTACCATAAAAATCTCAGCGTTACATTCTTTTTTTGTGGATAATTTTAATTTTATATATATAGAAAGATATATAAACTTTTCTGATTCATATATGTAAATTTGAAAAATAAAACCCATTGTTACGGAAAGTTGATATAAAATAATATTCTGTTAGTTTTCATCTACTTAGGGCACGTTTGTAACAAATACATAAATACCATGTGTAAAAAATAAATAATCTGTTAATATAATTAGAATCTAGAACAACTAAACTAGAATCAACCCGTTATTTATATTGAAGTATCTTGTTGATATATCCCATTCTAATATATATGTCTATTCATATATCTATATATTTATTTTTTATATATTTTAATAGACAAATTATATTTAAAAATTTGGAACACATAAAAACAAACTAAGCAAATAAATTAATATAAATAATGATAATGATATGATATTCTACAGATTAAATTATAAACGATTCTTGAATATATTTTAATGTACAGATATATAAATTATCCTAAAGTCGCTTAAAAATATAATACATGAGAAAACTATTTGAATAGCTCAATATTCGAAACTAGTTGTAGTAGAATACAACAATGGTTCATGAATAAGACAAAGACTAGAATGGTAATACATCAATGATACCATAAGTATAAGAACAAAACATTCTAACTTCAAATCAGTCGACAAATAAGAGAGTTTTCATAGGTAGCCTGAAGTTTGGCAGGGTAAAGCGCGAGAAGCAGCTTGCAGGGAGTATAAAAATTGTTCTACAACTTAGAGAAGATCTCAGAATCAAGATACATTCAAGATTTTTCAGCGACGCAAATTACAGTACTCAGTCTTTAGAGAACAGAAAGTTCAAAGGCATTCTAAATTTGCATTGTGATTTACAATAGTTTTTTTTGAATTTAGGAATATAAAAAAGCATTTTTGTCCCAAATAAGATAGTCTATAATCTCATAACAAATGCTTGCAAGTAAATAATTAAAATTCTTCTTAATTTTGATGATAAAATGTAAATTCTTTTAATTTTAGTGTATAAAATTTCACTGTTAGTATTCTGCCATGCTTTCCTCTTTCAAAATTTATTAATTAATAAAAAATAAATTCTAATTTAAATTTCAATATTTTTATGACAACTTATTTACTGAAATCTTACCAGATTTCACTAAATATCAGTTTAATAGAAATATGCTAAGTAAGATACATTTAATTCATGGTGTAGGAAAATAGAATAGAAATATTTTAGCAAATTTTCAATAGGTTACTAAAATTATTTTAAGTTTCGCTTCTACCGTTAGAAGTAACATTTAAAATTTAAAATAATTAATTACATAGTAAACAACTCAGCCGCTGATGTTTGTTACTACAAAAATAACAATTTTTTCTTGAATTATTAGAAGTCATTACATATCGATGTTAAGAATTATCAGTTATTTTATCAATGGTTGGTAAATGTCATTATTATTTCAATTCTGCGTAACTAATGTAGATAAATAAAATTGATTTTTATAATTTTATATGACAAAATATTAAAATTTTAATCACAAACGACGTTCATATATATATATTTACAAACAAAAATATTTTTTGATTAAACTTTTTATAATTAAATTCGAGTAAATAAATATTGTCATATCATGCACTCATTACTACAATTTCTCATAATTGAATATAATATTATAACTTGTAATTTTATTAATTAAAATGGTTTACCAATTAAGTTACCTTTTTATACATTTAATTAACAACATAAACTGTTATTTTAATTTTATATACAGAAGAATAAATCTGTCTGTACAAAAAATTAACAGATTAAATGAAAATATTTATTTAAAAAAATATTAAAAAGTTATTATGTAAATCAAAACAATTTTGTTTCCAATTAACAAGCTTCTATATTAATCTATCTCAACATTAATTTTCAAAAAAACCTACCACTTAACAACATTTTCTTTTTTCTCCTAAATAATTTACGTTTAATTATTTTGTCGTTTTTAAACAAAATTAATTTTAGTAAAAAATATTTATTTTTAAACTTACTTTCTTTTTCAAAATAAAATGTATTTGTTAAATATATTCACTTATTCAATACTATATATATATATATATATAACAATAGATTTTAAATATATAATTATATATATTTAAAATCTTTTTATATACCTACTCTATTAAACAAATATTAAACATTCTATTTAAAGATAATTTCAAAATTAAATTTATTCTTATATAAACTAACTGTAAAATATTTTTAATCTTCGATAATCTTTCGATTTTCTTGATATCTTCAAGAAAATGTATGTATGCCTTAATTGAAAGTGTCAGTCAGATATTTTAAAATAACAATAAAAAATGCAAATAAGTAATAAAAGAGTAATAATTGTAATCTACATTTTATGCTTTCTTCATTCTCGATTTATTTTTTTAGTAGTCGCGTTCAGTTTAAATAGTTAAAATACAAAATATATATATATATATATAACTAGGAAAAAATCCAGATAAAAGAGTAACACCGTTCACTCATAAAAATATAAAAACATTTACAATGATAAAATTTTTGTAAATGAAACTCAATTAGTATGTGCAAATGACAAATCAGATAAAATGACAAATTTTATAGTCCATTTTATTATCCTTATCACATAAAATACTAAATTTTATAGAATATATAATGATGTCAGCAATCATCGTTATGTTAGAGTACCAAAATTTATAATAACAATAAAGTCATAATTGGTACCAACGATAAAGTTGTATTAAAGAAAGGTTTTATCGTGTATATATATATATATATATATATATACATATAGAGTAAGATCAGATAATTTCGAATTATAAAGTAAAATAAAGATGGTACAAAATGCTACGTTGATTATAATGAATAGTTTTATGATTATTAATTAATAACGTTTATATTTTAAAAAAATCATTACAAATAAAGATGCCAGTATATGTTCAACGTGATTTTGAAAAGGTTTTTTTTACTTTTGATGAAATTTTGTCAAAGTTGAACTCAATTGTAAGAAATTTCTGCAGCATATGTCTTTACAAAATGCTACGAATTTATAAAACTAAAATATGTGCATAAAATCATATCCTTATGATCTTCTAGTTCGATCAAGCATTTTAATTATAATTGATGACACAATTGATTACAATGAAACAAAACTGTATGTTAATAATATACACGGCAATAAAAAATTATTACAAAAAATGAATTTCTTATTAAAAATGATATTTAATACCTTGATAAATTCAATAATTTTTATTAAAAAAATTAAATATATTGTTTATTTTACAATTACTGTAAAGGTTTTTTCCAAATTACCATAATTAAAATATGTAATATTTAATTTTAAATTGAATAATACATTTTTTTAAATATTCATTAGCTCTTAAAAATAATCATTTATATTTCTCCAAAGTTTCTGTTCAAGAACATGTAGTATTTGCGAATAAATATATATTTAGAAATTGTTAATTATTCTAATTCGCTCTATAAATACACACATATTACATACACACAACACACATACACATATATATATATATATATATATATATATATATATATATATAATATATATATATATATATAAATAAATGTGTAGATTCGCAGTGAAAATAATGTCTGATTGTGAACTCGTGTAGGTTGCATTGAAATACTTTGCTCAAATCCATTTGTTCAATTGTAAGTATGCAAATACATGATAAAATGCAGACTCGACTAGAGCTCAGACAAAATAAAACCTTATAAGTTCAAGCGATATTTTAGTTTATAGTATATGAAGTCTTTGTCAGCTTTAAATAATTTAGATTTATATAATTTGCTTTTCATATATACAATACAATGATTTTAAACGTTCATATGATCATTACAAAACCAATTTATTTTGTAGTATTTATATAGTTTTTTTTAAAATTAGTATTAATAACTTGGTTAATTTTAATAAAGTATTTAACTGTCAAGCAAATGTTTTATTAGAAATTTTAATTTAATATGATAATTAATTTCAGTTATTCCTATTACAAATATAAGTTTATACACATACATATGTACATATATATATATATATATATATATATATATATATTTATATATATATATATATATATAGGAGAGAGAGAGAGGGGGGAGAGATCAGTTTGGTGCAAAAATAATTGTGGTTTTTATCATTTTAAGTTTGGCGCTGATTTTTCTAGAATTACTGTTGTCTTTTGTTATAGTCATGTGCTACATCATTGTAAACAATGAAATGAGCACTATTGATTTCATCTTATGTCTGCTGTTTTCATACTTTAGTATTGTTGGATATTACCTCTTAAATTGGTCATGGAAAAAAGCAAATTTGTGTGATTTTATTGTATGGGTTTAAGTTGGTACGTAAAGCAATAGACACTACTCGAAATATCAAATTTGTTTTAAGCGAAGAGTCAGTTAATGAATGTACAGCTCAATACTGGTTCTAAAAATTTCGTAATTGAAACAAAATCTTTGATGATGAGGAAGGTCGTGGACGTCGTTCAGCTATAGACAATAATGATTTAAGAACCATTATAGCGAACCCACGTGAAACAACTGGAGAGGTGGCAGAAGAATTCAATGTTAATCATTCAATAGTTAACATTTGAGCCTAATTGAAAAACAAAAAAGTTGGATAAATGGATTCCGTATGGACTAACGAAATCAAGCAATTCGGCGAAACGAAGTCTGCTTTGCGTTTCTTTTGCGTAACAAAAATGATCCATTTCTTAATCCCATTGTCACATGTGATAAAAAGTGAATTTATCACAGTGTCCAAACCAAGGAGACGCATTAAAACAATTTCCTAAACCGAAGTATCATGAAAAAAATATTATGGTCACTGTTTGGTGGTCGGCAAGTGACATTATTCACTACAACTTCTTACACCCTTGTGAAACAATAACAGTAGAATAATATTATCAGGGAATTGGAAAAATACATGAGAAGTTGTATCGTTAACTGCCAGAATTATTCAATCGAAGAGGAACAATTCTTATTCATGACAACGCTCGATCACACGTCTCACAAATGACTAACAAAACTAAACGAACTGGGTTTTGAAACATTACCTCATACACCTTATTCTTCGGACCTATCTCTGATAGATTATCATTTTTTTAAACATTTAAATAATTTCCTACGAGAGAAGGTTTTCAAATATCAAGCATCAGCTCAAAGCGTTTTCGATGAAATTGTTAATTCCATGAGTCCAGAATTCTATCTTGTAGGAATAGACGAATTTGTTTTCCGTTGGGAGAAATGTGTGCAAGCCAATAGTCTTTGTTTTGATTAATAAATACAATTTTAACTGATATATGTATCTTTATAATCGATATATAAAAAACGCAATTATTTTTGCATCAACCTAATAGATATAGATCAATTCCGTATGCAAATAGTTTTTACGTTGTATAACGAAGTCTAACTATAACATTATTTTACAAATATAAGATAAAAGAATCAATGTTGAAAAATGATGTCTTTGTCATCAACAACCTTATATAATAAACTGCAGTAAGAAGAAAATTATCAATATTAATTTATCATTACTAAATTATATGAGAGCAATTCCAAAATTTTGTGACCAGGCACAGGGATATCCGTGTTAAGTCTAAAAATCTTGCTGCATGTATGTCTATACCTGTCTTATTAATCACTGTGAAATATAAAGTCGATCTATTAAATATTTCCTTGTAAACAGCTTTTTAAATAGTCATCTTAATATATTTTTTTAAATGTATAAAATTTTACATCATACAGTAATAAAGTTTTCGTTAAAAAATGTTGAACACCAATCAAAATTCTTAACGGAATGACAAATGTTTGTGGTGAAATTTCATTTTCATTTACAAGTGTTAAAAAATGGGCTGTAGAATTTGTAGTCACACAAGCGTAGAAGGTGACTTTCCGTAATGAACGGCCAAAAAGTTCAACGATACCAGAAAGAATTAGTAAAGCCAACAATATTGTTTTAGAGGATCGTCGATAAGTGTCCGAAAGTACTAAAAGTCTCAGATGAATATATAGTTCATATCTTAACTGGAGAATTAGGTATAAAAAGTAATCGGCAAGAATTCTGCTGTGTTTACTGACAATTGAGGAGAAACAATTGAATAGAAATTTCTGAAGAATGGTTGGCCGTTTTAATAAATACTAATACATGTTAAATTATACTATAGTATAATTAAACATGTATGAGTATTTATCTTTAGCAAATATAATTAAATAACTGTAATATAACATTTTGTGTTGAAAAATACATTTGTTTTTTCAATATTCATTAGCTTTTTAAAACTTATAACTAATCATTTATGTTTCTTCAATGTTTCTGCTCAAGAATATGAACTAATTTCGAATAAATATATATTTAAAAATTATTAATTATTCTCATTCTCTGTATAAATACACACATACATACATCTACAAATCATTTTAAATAACTGAAAAACCATTAGAAGAATTTTGGAATTATTTTTCTATTTTATAATTCGATGCTTCAAAATATTCCGATTAACCTTCAATATTTTATCAAAAAAGAATATATAATAGCAAACATTCATATTTTCTGCTTATTTTTTTCTACAAAAGAAAAATATATAACTTATATTTATAAAAACTATTAACAATGTTTTTATCTGTGATTTATTTTCAAAATAAAAAAAATAACTAGACCTCTAGAACTATATTTGAATCATATTTGTAGCCATAGCGTTTTCCATTGTGTACAGTAGTACATTTATGTAATTTCATACATGGTTAATTTAATTAATAAAATAAGTAACTTTATTCTAATGTTTAAGACATTTTTTTTATTTTGAACACATCATACAATAAACACTATATTGTTCATTATTTTATTTTTCAAAATTGTTGTAGAATAGTCATGAAATGAAACTTTAAAATAATTCAAACTACCGAGTATTAAATCTCTGCATTCAAAAATTATAACTGCCTCTGAAATTGCTTAAATGTTGTGTAATTAGTTTTTCATTTTTTTTTCAGAAAATTCGATACGTTCATAACGTTTATACATACATACATACACCAGGCATTATTGCGTTATTAAAAGTTTTGTCATTAATTAAAAACTGTTTGAAGTTTAGAAAAACTTTTATTTATTTTCATAGAAAATATTTGAACCGAAAATATTATTATGGCTTTACACAAACATCTACACACACACACACACACATATACATATATATATATATATATATATATATATGTAGAGAGAGAGAGAGAGAGAGTGAGGAGGTAGATAAATAGAATTTTAGATATTAAGTTGGTAGGAAAATAATTGCTGTTTTTTTTCTGAATTCATCTACCTTCATTGCAACAAATATGATCATTGAATTTTCTATCCTCATTATATCATGTATATTTTTCGAAAATATTACAATTATATGTTGAAAAATATATTAAAAGTGGAAATTAATTAATAATGACAGTTTTTCAATTGAACTATTTTATTAGATTACTGACATTTAATTCTCATTTAGTATTCGAGACCGTAATATTCTTTTTAGATATTTTTCAAGCTTGAAACAGATTGATCAATAAGCTAGCAACTTATTAATTTGACTAAAATCATCTTAAATGAAATAATAAGTGGAAATTTGATTATATTAGTATATTGAATTTTATACTAAGTTTGCCATTAGGTACAAAACTATTAAAAATCACTTGTATATATAATAATCTGAGATTTGTTAAATAATTTACTCTATTATACACAAATATAATTTATCCTTACTGGAAAACATTAATATAAGGTTGGTTGGAAAATAATTACGGATTTTGTTTCCTGAATTCTAACCTTAATTTTTTCAATGAATATATCTTCATTATATTCACGTTAATATCATTTTAAAGTAAATTTTTCGGTTTGTGTATTGATAACCTTGACTTTGGTTTTATTATTGACTAATTCAAATTGAACTGTTTAATTAAAGATGGAAAAGAAGCAAATGAGAGCATTTTTTGTATGAGTTCAAAACGAGTAATAAAGCAGCAGAAACTGCTCGTAAATTAAACGTTGTTTTTGTTGGGGGTACTGTTAAAGAACGTACGGTGCAATGGTTGTTCCAATAAATTCGTACTGGGGACGAGAGCCATGAAGATAAAAAGCCTTCTTGAGTTCATAACGATAAACTGAAGTCGTTAGTTGAATCAGAATCATACACAACCATTTTAGAGCTGGTACAAAAGTTAAGCGTTATTCATCCAAGAGTTCTGAACCAAATAATATAGTAAAGAAAATGAAAAAAGGTTGACAAATGGGTACATAAAACGTAATTAATTTTTCTACCTAATAGATAGTTTTACGTGAATTTCTTTAAATCTATACAAAGAATATAAATAACACATTATAATTTAAATATATCAGAATTACAATCATCTCTTTTATTTCAAATGTGTGTGGCTCATAAATTTGTTTAGAAATTTCTATAGAAATTATGTTAAATTTATGAGATATCACACAATGTGCATGTCATAAATGGTTCTGAAAATAAATCTCTACTACATAGATATTTATTGTGTTTGTATAAATTATATATACATATATGTACACACACATACATATATATATATATATATATATACATGTAAATGTGTGTGTCTATGTTTATTAGTATATGAAAATATATACACATACATATAATTTGACAACGGTCAGATTCAGACTGTCAGATTCCAGTTTTGTGAACTGTGGAATAAACCTATGTTAATTTTTTATGGAACGTTATAAAGCAAGATGTGTTTATATAATTCTGGTGTAAATTTAGGAAACGATAAGCATGATTTATAATAATTTTTAATAATTTAGTAAACTAATTCTTAAAACAATTTGTATATTAAGTACCTGTAGAAAAAGTTAATCACTTTTTAAAAATTGATACTCATTGCTTTCAATATTTTTTCAGTCATAAAAACGTCTAACTTTATAAAAAATGTAAAATTTATATAGTTATATTATTATGTAATATATGAAAGATTCTTTTTATGTTTGGCACGAAAAATATGTAAATTATTTAAGGTTTTTTTTTCTATTAAAAAATATCTAATAGTTATTAATTTTATTATTTATATTTAAATACCATTAATAAAGCTTTATTGTTTTAATCAATTTTTTTCTTCATATACCTATTTTACATTTGGTTATATATGACAAATTTATTTATAATATTGCCATCAGAATTTGTAGTTCCATCAATTATTAAAACTTTCATAATGACTGATTTTGGAATTTGTTTAATTTTTAGGCTAATTAAAACTGCAGGTCTAAAAGTTTTAATTCACTTACGAAGATGTTAAAAATGCAGGAATCGACCACGGAAACATTTTGAAGATCTCATGTATATTGATTTTTAATAACTGTTTTATTAATATATCTTAAGCCGCGTGAATTAACATGAGTGAGTATGAACGAAAACCACTAAGAAAATCCGAAATAAACTAAATCAACTCTTTTTTAATTTCACGTTTATGTTGAAAACTGTGCTAAAATCAAAGTGTACGAGATGCTTCATTGAGGGACGTACCTGTAATTTTCTTAAGACATTAAAGTTCAATAAAGTACACACGTGTATTAAAATATTTTTTACTTTTATTTGGTATTTAGGATGAAACACGTGACTATTGCGTTCGTTTCAATTTTAAAACTTTCTAATCTATTATTGTGGGTGTGTACAAAGTTTGTCTTTTTTGGACAGTTTTCGCTTTATTTTCATAACATATAACATACAATTATTTCATCAAAATAATTTTTCTTATTTTGTGTGAACTTTTAAAACTCTCGGATAATTTTTGAATTTCTTCTAGAAAAAAGACCGTCTTGAAGACAATGAAATTGCTGAACTAATTTGTATCTCAACCTTTCTTAAAACAGCTGTCCAGTTGAAGAGTTCTACATCGACCAGAATAAATGATAATCCGAAGGCGCCTAGTCTTTTCCAGCCTATAAGCAGTCTGTTTGATTAGTAGAAGAAAAATGAGGTCTGGTGTTGACCAGTAAAATGACCTGGTCCAGTAAATGGCATGTTATGTATCATTTTGCATGACAAATGAATTAACTGAGGAATATAGCGCTTGATAAAAACAATTTCACGTGACTAGAGAAACTTGTAAAAGAGTACACTCTTTATGTCCCTTTATATTCACAAAATAATATTTTTGGCATGTACTTTTCCCTTTATGTTGATATCTGGGGGCTAGAGTCCTACCAATTTCCGAGCTTATAAATTTTTCACATTTCATGCAATTATCTCGAAATTGTTGTCCATCATTTCTCAGTTATTCCGCAAGTTCTTCTTGTGACTATTACGGATTTTCATTAAATAATGTTTATAGATTATCTGCCTTCCATCTTTGCAATATTCCAGATCCTGATCGATAACTGACATTAAAATCGCTGACTTTATAACGTTAAATCCAATATTTGCAAATATTTTGGAACTATACCTCCAAAAAGAACCAAGGCAAATGATCCGTATGTTTTGGGGACGTTGCTCACTGGTTTTTCCAGTGTTATATATATATATATATATAGCTATATATACATATAGCTTTTTCCCAATCATTGTGATCACAACTATTTTGTGAGATTGTTTATCATTGAATCCTGATTTATAACAGACTAATGCCAACCATTCATAACCACAAAAGGCGAAAATTTATTTGAATTTTAAATAGTTTTCACATTACCCAAAACTTTTGCACATACCTAATAAGTGTACAGAGTTTAACCTCTTCGTAACAACAGATATATGAAGAATGAAAGAGGTTAATAAAAAATATTTATTATTTCAAATAATTTACAAAATTTTAAATTACTAATAAATTAATGTATATATATATATATATATATATATATATATATATATATTAATATACATAATAAACTTCAAAAAGGGTTATAATTAGTTTTTCCAGTGAATGAATTATATCACAGCTTCGTTTTAAAAACACTCTCTCACCCTATTATACTTTAATATGACTAGAACATGGGAGGGTATACGCTCCCATTACGTTTCTTTCGTCGATAATTTATTTTAATCCGCAGCACCGATAATGTGATTAACTTTATCGAGCTGATAATATAAGATGCTATATTTATGAGCTGGCTTTAAGAGTATCTAGCTCTGGGCTATGAGATATTATCGATTCTCTGTGTACCAGATGTTTCCTGCCTGCATACAACGCCTGCAGCAAGTTAAAATGCTGTTATAGATACCTGACGCAATATCGATGGAGTGCTTGTAATCGATTTTTCAAATACTTAGAAGCAAAATAAAAAAAAAACTTTTATTAAATGATGTGAACTTTAAATTTAACTGTTACTGATATTTATATTTGTACATAAAATTATACGATTATAGATATGTACGAATAAACATCTGTTTTTGTTTGTTTGCATATATATATATATATATATATATATATATATATATATATATATATATATATATATATATATATATGCACACCCACATAATGTGTAGTCTAGATTTCCAGGAGGATTATATTTTTGAAAGTCTTGTGACTTGACATTTGCGCATATGAGACCCTTTTCTCGATACAAATTCATTACAATATAATTTGAAAATTTACTCTCACAAAGTGGATTAAACATAAATTAAGAAATATTTTTAGTAGTATTTAAAAAGGTATATAAAAATTAAAAATGAAAAAATAACGTTAAAATTGTTAGAGATAGTAACAGAGTTTTTTCATTTCTTTTAATTGTACAAATATAGAGTGGTGATTTAGAATACATGTTAGTTAAAATATATTTACAATATAGCCACGATATATATTATCATTTAAATTTACAGATAATTTATATTTTTAGATTGAAAAGTGTGAATTTATAAATACTTTTAATGTTCATAAAAATAGAGTATGTTTGTTCTACCATTCATAATAAAATCATTAAAAATATGTAATAATCTAATTGCATTTAGATCACAATATAAGAGATATATTTAAGTAGAGTATTGATTTGGTATTCATGTCAAATGCTTGTTTATTCAGAACTTATACAAACTATATTTTTTTATTATTTTATCAATACGTGACAGCATTTGTTGTTGATTCAAAATAAAGAAATAGAAAATTAATACAATTATATGGGGTATTACAGCAGGAAGAATCATTACCTTGTGTTATTTGCATTCATCTGTCTCTGTGAACTGGATTTGTTACTCGCCTTTACCGAAATGTAAATCACTTCGCTATATTTGTACTATTAACCGGTTATTTCTAATTCGTGTAAACTGAGATTATATAAATCATGGACAAATTTTATATGTGTATGTATGTATGTACGTACATATATATATATAGGGAGAGAGAGAGCGAGAGAAATTCAACTTAGGTTTTCACACGAAAGTATTCAAAAAACGCAAAAATTAAAAAAAATTGTCTTCTATTTAGCATTTTAGTTTAATTGAATTTTAGTATTGAATTGATCTAAAATACTAAATAAAAAATAACATGACTTTTGTTAACCCCTGCTCCCCCTATTAATATTTCCATGTGAAAGCCTAAATTGAATCACCTTATATATGTATATATAATTTGAAAATATTGACATATTTTTAAATCTTTTTATTTCTAATTAATTAATATAAAAAATACTAATAAAAAAATACAACACATAAGAAAAAGCTACTTATAAGAAAATTATTATCACGGTTTTTAAGTTCATATCATAAAATTGACTAAATATATTATTTTAAACGACGTGGAACTTATCAATGTTTACTAACTTAATAATAAACTAACTACTTACTTAATTTTCCATTCTTATTTTAACACTTCCTTATAAAATCTTAATAAACATGCTTAAACTCATTACTGTTCCTCTAATATTAATTTTTGTTAGTTTAAAATAGTTCTTTTATACAAAATCAAATTAATAAAAAATATAATGTATAGTTCCGGATGAATTATTTTTAATAAATAATTTTTACTTCCCCGCACGAAATATTAAAATTTTTTTTTTACTTCAAAATGTTTAATAACTTAATATTTATTATTTTTTTACAGTGTTGCTCATTTAAATGGGTTATAAAATCATCCTCAGATGCTAAGAAACGAAAACAAAAACATTTTTATGGGTTTTGGGATGAGAAAATCTCATTTATAATAGTTTTTGGACAATATTTTTGTAAATTAGCGCTTGGATAATTATGGACTTTTCATTGAAATGCACACATAAAAGAATCAAAACAGCTCAATTTTAATTACTAAGTATTTTTGATCAAAAATTCTTTTGTGGTTTATATATTTAATGAACAATTTATTTTTTTTAAAAAAAAATATTTTAAGTGTTTTAGATAACATAATAATTTATTTGTCAGACGTCTTTAAATTATGTTAATATTTGTAAAAAACTACAGGTTTTATAGCAAGCAAGTAAATAACGACACTTTTTTTATTTTCGGAATAATATGTTAATTTATATATAATTATCGCTAATTTATAAATTAGAATAATTATACTCGTATATTTCACCTAAGCAACGGAAGGTGTCTCAGTCTTTACACTTTTTTTTTATAAAATTATATTTGATGTAATTAACGTATATTTATTTATGCGCAGCGTTACGGCAAGTAAATTTTTTTAAGGTTGTTTCTAAGACTATTCTCTTGATTGTACTTGAATATCTTTTCAGCCATACTGACAAAAGTTATTATCTCTATATGTGATAATCTAGCAGACTTTTTACAAATTTTTCCTCTGAAATAAGCTTCTGTCTCTATATCTATCTACTTTCATATTTTATAATATTATATATATATATATGTATATATATATATATAATATTATAAAAACAATTTTGGAAAGAAATAAACAATTAACTGCTATGTTTATGATATAAAAATTCGATAGATAATGAAGAAATATTGTCAATTATGAGAAAAAATGAAAGAACAGGACTAAGTTCTCTACGTGTCATAAAGGAAATCAATTTTATATTAATTGAAATTATCTTTATAATTCGATAGTTCAAATAATGTTCTTTAAATAATATTCTTTGACGATTTTTCATACATGAACTCGTTTTTTTATATACAATAAATTGATGATATTGCTCAGTATAATTTATGTCTTATTCTACAGGAGTACGACGATATCAAAGATAAAAGACATTATATGAGGATAGCATAGACATTTAGTGAAGACATGAGTTCATGTTCAAGAAGGTCATAATGTGGCAGACGTGTTATATTATTTCTGCAGGTGCAGATCTCGTGAGTTTACAGCTCGTTGAAATGTATATTACCCACATCATTATACTTTTCCTGACAAGAGTGTGCACTCATAATTATTTTCTTTTCATATATTATTTCGCGTTGCATGAATTATTTTTTGTTACTAAAAATAACATCGCTGTTATTAATTTCAGTTATACTTTTAATTTGTTTTAGAAAATTAACATTTTGCACGTCAGTAATAACTTTGTGCGTTACATAGAAAAAAAATGTGTAGTCATATTTTTACAAACATATGATTTTCTTCTATTATAATCTTATGTTGAATACTTTTTGAAAAGTTTTAGTTTTATTAGAATTTAAATAATAAATAATTCAGCCTTTTATTGTTTTTTCATACATACCGGCAAAAGATTGTACAGCTACATACATCTGTTAATAATAATGATTATTATTTTATTTTACTACAAAATTCAGAGTATAAAAAGTATTTTTGTCACTTTTGAGAAACATTTAAGCATCATTGTATTAAACATTATTTCAAATTAAATATTTATTCAGTCCTTTTAGGTATGTCTGTATGTTTTCTAATTTATGAAAAAAATATTAAAACTATTTGTAAAAAAAGAATAGTTCTGTTGGAAGTAATAGAAATATACTTTTTTAACTATTATATGACTAGCTAATGTTAACATTGACATATATATATATATATACATAATTTTTAATCAATATTTTAGGATTAAAATATTATAAATATTTTTTAGAAAATAAATAAAAAATTATAACCATGTGTATTTGTGTATTAAATTACCTAACACAAAATTAAAATCATTTATAAATATAACTAAAAGTTAAAAAATAAAAACATGATAATACTGAATGAAATGACTAAAAAATATTGAAAACTAATGAAAATAGATTAATGTAAAATAAAAATTAAATATATTTAAAGGAAAAATAAAACATCAAATACAGTTTATATGTAAAATGAAATTAGCCTTTGGCAAGAACCAAAAAATATTCAATAGATTAAAAAATCATATTCAAACCATAAATTTAATATTGGTTTGTGTGTATTTTTAATAAAAAATTGAAATTTATACAATATATATTTTTTAAATAAATTATTAATTAAATATTTTGCAGTCGACTTTTTTTATATTTGTTTCAGTATATTTTTTTTTGTTGTATCGGTATTAGTGATCTATTGATATTTATTCAGAATATTAAAATAGTATTCAGTTTAATAAAAATAGAATCTCATTATAAACAAGTGTATAATAAAATGAGAAATGTTTATTTCAATCAAAGATAATCGCATAGAAAAATATTTACAATAAAGCAAACAAAATTTACTGAAGAATTTTTAGTTATTGTTCTATTGAATATAAAATAATGTTTTTTCAACATTTAGTTATCAAACTAAAAAGTTGAATTTTAGTATGATATGGGAAAAATGATTTTTTTACATTATAACTTGTTATAAATATAAAAGTAGCATATATATATAATTACACTTTATTTTATGTTGCTTATAGGATACTTTTTTATGTAAGTTAATTAAAAAAGAACAATATATATTTCGTCATACTTTGTTATACTTTGATAACAACAAAAAATAGTCCATAATTTTTATTTTAATGTATATCAAGATTATATAATTCTAAAGTTATATTCTTTTTCTTACACACACACACACACATATATATATATATATATATATATATATAATATCTAAATGCAAGTGAATGTCTGCCTTTGTGTATGTGTTTAATAAAAAATGTTTAAAAACTCGACTGTTTAAAGACGAAAAACTTTTAAAGCGGAAAAAAGTATTTTTCTTCGTGAAATTTGGCTTAAAGAAGTTTTATTGTGTATCGTACTTTTTTTAGAAAAAATATGTTTCGGAAGACATATTTGCCAAAGCTTATCGTGTGTAGGTAGGGAGTATAACTCACACTAGTATTCGAACAAATAAAGGTAATAGTGAAAAATATAAGTAACAACGTTGTTATTCGAATGGATTTGTGAAATCTACTGCTGATATTGGGAACTTTCTGTGAAATATTTGTATTCTTTTTTCTAAGAAGTATTTTTACATTCAGTAATGTAAATAGTTGATTAACTCTCCCATTACGATGCAGTTAACTCAGTTGTCAGAGTGTGTTTAGTTGCAAATATCTGTCATGATATTTTTCATTATATTCCCTTATTTTATTGCAACAGACATATTATATTGATACTAATCGTAACTGTAAGGATTGATCTTGATATTCAACTAATAAAAATCCTTCTATCCATAAATAATAATTTTGATAAAAAATATTAGCAGTAAACGGAATTTACTGCATCGGTACGGGAGTGTTAAAAAGGCACCCTGCCTGAAACATTGAAAATAAAAAAATATTAGATTTTTTTTCAATCTGCGATATTTTATTTATTACAATTATAAAAAATCAACCATAAGTTTAAGAAAGTAATTACATTTATAAAAATTTATTTTTGTAGAAAAAATGTTGTCGCATTACTACTTTAATATGTGGAATATATAGCTGATATCCTTAATTCCTAAAATAAAGTTTACTATATTTCTTGAAATGAAATTAAATAATATTTGTTTTAGTTTTCTAAAATTTAACTTAGCTAAGAAATTCATAGAAATGATTTAAGTCTTTACTGATATTTTATTTGTATTTTCTCCATTAACAATGCCTTAGGGCTTACACGTATGTTATGTATTGTCACATTTTCCGATTACTCACAATGATATTTTACTTTATCAGTGGTGCGTGCACAGCTACATATGGTTTTGTAAAAATGATCGATTCGGAGAAATTCATTACAAAAGCAAAGAAAAGAGAATGTTGTGAAAAGAATTGTGACATTCCATACTACCTGAATATCTTTGTAGACTTTTTCGTTTCTTTATAAATATTTTTTGAAGTTCTCCTTTTACTTTCAGTTTTAAGTTCAATGAATATATACAGTATATACGTTTTTTCTTAAAAACATTTTCATATAAGTCAGTTATTTTTTAATCTAATAAGAATTAATTTTATTTATGAATTCATAAAAGAAAATATTTTATTTATCTAAAATCCTTATTTAACTGTACTTGGTAACATAAATTGCAACAATGAATACATTTAAAATTCTGTCCATAAAGTAATTTTAGTGTTTCGAAATTTAGTGAACTAAAATTTAAAAAAAAATCTAGCAGAATTATCGTACTTTCATAATATTATGTCCCAGACATGGATGTTAGACTTGATAATGGGGATTATTATCCTTCCAATAATTTAAATATAAAATATACATTTATTTTTCTTGACTATTTAAAAAAAAACAAGTATCCACTATGTACCACAAACACTAGATAGTGAACAATATCAATCTCTCTCTCTCTCTCTCTCTATATATATATATATATATATATATATAATATATATGTTTTTATGAACTCTCCTCCTTTCGCTCGTCAAGCTTCACGCTTGGCATATAAATATTTAGTGTGTACATATTTGTATGTATATTTGTCGAGAATATGTAAATCATTCAGAGTAGAGTAAACAATCTACAAGACAAATTTCTACAACAATTGTATTGTATTGTAATTTAAGTTAATAAATCATATATTTTAATTTAAAATATTTTTCAATTTAATATAAGGACAACATTTAGAATCAAAAAAGAATTAAACATAAGAGATAACTTCTTAATAAAATATGAAAGTCGTAAACTTGTTTATTATAGTTTGAGCGAATATTTATCATGTTATAGTTTCCATTATAATTGCCAACATTAGAAATGTGTAAACTTATTCAAGACTGGTTCATATTTGATAGCATATATATATATATATATATATATATATATATATATATATATATTGGATTTTTGTTTACTACTACTAGTTTCAACACGTATACTGTTTTCAGATATATTGCAGTACTTTTTCTAGATAAGGTATCTAAGATAGGTAAGTTACAAAGGAGATAACATTTATAAAATCTACTTTAAAATAGCACTCTGACTGAAATAAATAATAAAAAACTGAATCTCTAGAGATCCAAAAATCCGAACTTCACAAGGAAACCGTATCAATGGGATCACTCATATAAACCATAAAATATTAATTTTAATATCACATATTATCTAACAGTGTACAAAATTCAAATTTTTGTTATTTTTGTATTTCATTCGGAAGTAAATTACAAATTTAAATATTCTTTAGCTGTATTTAAGAAATTAAAATAAATAACGCTTATATTTTGATAAATGTATTGAATAATATGACTACGTATTTAAAAAAATTACATGTATTGTACGAGACTTAAAGATATTTTAAAGATATAAAAAGAAATTAAATTCAACTAATACAAAATATTTCTTCCTAAACCTGTTATTCATCCAGTCATAAAGTAATAATAATATGTGTTTTTATTATTTACATTATGATCAAAATATTAAATTAAATTTTATAAGATAATGGCAAAGATATTTAAATAGAGATAAGAAATAATCAACAATCGAACATTATAAAATAATTATTGAGCAGAAAAAAGTGCTATTTGTAAAAAGTGCAAATTTAATTGAGATAGTGAAGTTAACCGAAATCAAAAATTATAATTTACTTTTTTCAACATATTTCATTAAATTACTAAATTATTACAACTGCCAATAATTTCTTCACTTTCGTAAACAGGCAAATGCACACTTCCTCTCTCGCACACATACATTCTCTTTCTCTCACACACATACATTATTCGTATATATATATATATATATATATATATATATATATATATATATATATATATATTCAAATATTTAAAAGTACTTAAATTTAGGATAACGAAAATAACTTATTTAATGACAGATTTGAACAATGAATCATATTTCACTAAATCCATTATTTTCCTATAAGTTCTCAAACTAACCCGAAATAGACAAACGAAAGCTAAATCAACTTGTGCTAAAATTATATGGTGGAAAACGAGGGCATATATACTCATGTATCATCCCGCCTTTGTTTTCTAGCATATTACCTCGACCTACACCGGTTCAACTCTTAATCTAACTTTAATCGATTTGAAATGCGTTAAATATTTACTGATTTATTTTTATAAAAGTAAGTAAACTGAATTTAAGAATTAAAAAATATTTAATATTTCAAAATGGTAAATAATTCTTAGAAATTTAATTTTAAAAAATTTTTAACATATATTATCTTATTAATTTTTTTACACATAATGTGAAATTTACTTACCAATTTCTAGTATAATTTATCTTCGGAAAATGACTCCTTTCTGCGAAAAGAATATTAAGTTAACAAAAATATTGTAAAAAATATATGATTTTATAAACTACTGTAAAATTAAATTCACATTCGGAAATTTCATTTTTTGATAAATATAAATAATAAATTTAAAAAAGATGTAAATCAAATAAAAATCATTCATTCACAATAATACAAAATTAGTATTAGTCGAGCTAACTTTAATGCTATATTAACCTCGCCACACAAGCTGTAAAAAAACAGTACAGATTAAAATATCAACCAAAGATAAATAACTATATCAATTATTATTTAATAACGATCATTTATTAAATGCACCACCCTGAAAAATGGTAATTTTTAAATTATAATACCTTTCTGAACAATGAAAATAATTCTCTAATATGATTAATAATCTAGTGAATAAATGAATCACATGCATATTTCTGAAAAAACTCAATCAAAGAAGACAAAAATGTTGTACACAAATTGAAAAACGAATAAACTTGTCAATATGAATGTTTTTTTTGTATGTCTGTTTTTGTACGTATTCATAAAATATCACATAAATTTCAGTGTAGACTTATTTAATTATCAATTACTAAAAATATTAAAACCAACACAAATCTCAGTCAGTGTATATGTCCATCCACGCATCAGTAAAAATAAAAAAAATCATTAGCGCTGCTATTTTCCAATAATCGTAATTCGCGCTGGCTTAAAATTTCATAAAAATGTCAATATTTGAACCGATTTAATACGCAGATAATGGGTTTCGTTTATACACAAAACGAGGGAGGAATTTTTTAAATGACGTTCCATATTCATGCAGTAGTGCGTTGCTATGTTTGATGATTGGCGATTGTGAATCGTCAGCGTCATGAAAAATGTTTTATTTTTTCACAATGTCTCGTTAATAACAAAAAAAGAGTTCAATTTATATCTGACAAAAACAAAAGTTAATTTTTTTCATATCGATTGGCAATTGTTTTGTGATTGGGTTATCAATCAATCATAAGTTACATGAATCGAATTATAAATTATCTCCAATTAAAGATTTCTACTGGGAATAATTACCATCATCTATGCATACATTTAAAACTTTGGAATGCAACATTACCATAATTAATTCTTCTTTGAGTACTGAATGCTTTTTAAATACGTCAATTTATTATTAAATAAAACTTTAAGCACTTAATTTCGGTACTTTAATATAATTACTTGAAAGTTGAATATCATTATTTTTTAATACGACACTTAAGCATTTAATTATGTAAAATATAAATTTGAGACAATACATCACTTCATAAAAGTTATACTCCCTTAATTAAATTTAAGAGAAATATGTGTCTGTATGCATGTATGTTCGTATATATGTACGTACGTATATATGTATACAATATATATATATATATATATTATACATATTTATTATATATATATATGCATATATATGTGTACATATATAAATATATATATATATATATATATATATATAAGAAATAAATAACTAAAAAAATTAATAAATAAACCATAATTAATAAAATTATATAAGAAAAATATTCTACATATTTCTCTCTACAGAAGTAAATAATGATCTTAAATTAAACCCAATTCAGTACTTTCAAACTATAGATTGAAAATAGAAATAAGAATAAATATATACTAACCTGTTAGCTGTGTATGACGAGTATACTCGTCATGAAAATGAATTTGAGCAATAAAATTACTGATTTTTCCAAAAAATTGAATGCCAATCCATTACAATTTTACAGAAACTGCATATAATCTGTTTGACGAGTATACTCGTCATCCTTTTATTTGTGCGACACAATATGGATACACGCTTTTAAAATAGGACGACACATATAACAGGTTAAGGATACTAAGAAAAGATTAAACAGATAATAGGATGGATACGGAAAAAATAATGAATACAGACATATTAATAAGAATAAAAAGTTTGGAATAAAAATAAAATTCATTTTGAAGAAATTAATAAAGATTTGAATTGAAAATTATATTTTTTAAAAAAGAAAAGTATCTTATTAATATATTTACAAATTAAAGCACTTTTTCTTATTTTTATACTTAATACCCGTTATTATATTTGTTTATTAAATGAGACTCGAATCAAATATCTACAAAAGTTTTAAAAATGCTTAAAAATTCATTCAAAACCTACATGAAAATGAAATATGTTCTGAAATCATTTATAATGAAATACAGACAGTGACCTAATGGTGTAAATTCTGGTAAGCCCAATAAAAGAGAATAATATTCTATTTGCTTACAGCTATAGAAATAAAGCTATTATCTTAAATATATAAATAATGCAGTAATTTAACAAATAGAATCATATATATATATATATTAGAGGGGTTTACTCCCTTCTCGCTGCACTCCCCCACTCGACAGTTACAAGCATGTACAAGTAAAGGAATGAAACAATACACATATTTGGCTATCATAAAAGCCACGTCTCAAATAAATAATTCAAAATCATATATTTATATATGTACAAAATTATATAAGGTAGCATGTCTATTTAAACATTATTGGAGATAGATTATTGCAACGTGTTATTTTATATATGGATAAATATATTTGAGAACCATAGAAACCACGAAATCATAAATAAATAAGTTGATGTCATTGTAAATTTCTCGTAGATAATTTTGATATTATATATGCACTAGGGGGCTTCACCTCCTGCTCGCTGCGATTACCAGCCCCCGGGTTCGCTGCCCTCATCCACTTGTCAATTATAAGCCTAGAAACATATAACTGAATGAAAAAATAAACATATTTTTTAAAATTCATTTATGTCTATATAATCATTATCTGAGACGGACTGCAACGTTGCTGTTTTATATATTAAATAAATATATTTGGGTACCATGAAACATCGACGTCACAAATAAACAAGTCTTCATTGAAAATTTTTTGTGGATAATTTTGATTTTATATATGTATATATATATATATATATATATATATATGTTTGTGTGTGTGTACGTATCAAATAGTTTCTTTTCATAAAATTACAACGTATTTTTAATAACCTTATCTCATTTACGTTACGCCATTTACATTAAGCCTTTATATATTTTTTGGGTTTTTGGTCTATTCGAACACTGTTATTATATCTTCTTGTAATATGCCCAACTATTTCCATTTCAAACTCGTTATTCTTGTTTTTATATTTATAATACTTTTTTTCATTTGTACACATTGTGTTATTCTTCTCTCATATCTCTTTTTGTTATTCTTAATATATGTATTATTCTCTCTGTGTTTTGAATTCGAAGAATTATTTTCACATTCCAGATCGTTTTATTTCTAGTTGTAGACAAGTAGAATATTGTTCTCTTTGATCTTTTTCAGTTTTCGACATGCGGTCACTGGCATTCTGTTCTGCTATGAGTGGTTTTAATATGTGTTTCATATTCAGGCAGATTTCTGATGAATTTTAAAATGAATCTAAGTATTTATATATTCTTTCTTGAAGAGTGTAATTTAAGTAAATAATTTAATAAAATATATCAGGTATGAGAATTGACAATTTTTATTTTTACATGAGTATTAGATTGATAGCTAAATTTCTCTTAAAATATATTTTAGATTTAAACATTGAAGAGTGTATCTCGACTGGCATTAAATCTATTTTACTCTTACGATTACTTTCTCAACGTACAATCTGTCTTTGATAATAGTTGTCAAAATGAATTATGCCATATACCGTCTTTTATCAATTAATTTTATTTAATTTTCCTCTCTCTGAATAAATTCTTCAACAATAAATTATGTTTGAGATAGTTCATATGAATACCTATGTACTAACTGAGTTCATTTAAATTTCCATATTTTTTCTGATGTTTGACAGGTTTATATATATAAATATATATATATACATATTATACTGGTTTTATTTCCTGGAAAGATTCTATTTCTAACGTTTATTTAATATTTTGTTTATTATTTTATTATTAATTTAATAAATTAATAATCAATATTTAAGGCATAGTTAATATTTTAATATTAAAAATGTAAAAATACGTTATGTATCTTTTTTAACTATATATATATATATATATATATATATATATATATATATATATATATATATACATACATGTATATATGTGTGTGTATGTGTGTGTATGTGTTTAATATATATATATATAAAATTATTAATTGACCCTATATACATATTTATATTTTGTAATATTCAATTATGCCACTTTTTTTTTAAAAAAAAACATGGGGCTCTAACTCCTACTCGCTGCGTTCGCCCAAGTCTGGAAACCATTCTTCCCCCGGTCGCTAATTCTCACTCCCCCCTTACAAATTATAGAAATTAACAAATTATACACACAAATAATCTGTGTACCATGTAAGTCATACATTTTGTATTGGAAAAGTTATAAGAATTAATAACAAAATATAATGTTTAAATGTGTAACAATTTTTGTACTCTAAAGCTTTAGTGAATGCAATATTTTTAATAAATGTGATCAGTTTTACATTGAAATCGTGTACACCTCTTTCGCTGTACACCGTGAGAGAGCTACATACATGTGACTGATGTCAAGCAATTAAAGAAGAGACCACACGATATCCATCAACCAATCATTTATGATCAGGTATGGAAATGATTAATGTGCTACTTGTCGAATGTAGCGGGAGAAGTGGAGTTGCAAAGAGGTAGTCTACACAAAAAATAAAAACTTTTTGTTTTATGGAAATTTTACGATGGAATTTTTATTTATTGATATATATATATATATATATATATATATATATATATATATATATTGTATATTTATTACTTCTTTCAATTGTCCTAATCTTTTTGTTTCTAGTGAGTTACAAGAATATTTCTTTATTAAGACTAGTTTCAACTCTTAAGCTATCTTTTTGTAATTTGTAGATAAACTTAGCAGTATAGAATGGTTTTACATGAACATTTAAAGCACCACAAAATAATCTCTTAAGAGAAACATATTCATTTCAGTTAGTTAGTTCAAGTTAGTTCTCACGGGGTTTATATGGACATTTGTATTGAGGAATGTATTTATATCTGTAGAGAAATATTTTGTGAAGTCAGAAGCGCTTATGGCAAACCGCTCTTGGTTTATCAATAAGCTACTGGATGATAGCTAGAGAGCCGAAAGTAATTATGGTAGATAGCGACTCATGTGTTTCATCAAGATGATGATAAACTAGGACTATATTCCAATCAGATGGCAAATATAAAAACATATGATATTAATTTTGATCAATTATTGAACATTATTTTAATATTTACATGTTTATTTCATGGATAATAATTTTATTATGATAATAGAAATACAATTTTAATAATGTATATTTGAATAATCTGAATATATATATTCACATCAAATTTCAATTTAATTTTCATTCACAAATTTTAATGAACTTTTATTTTTCCAATGTATGTAAAATTGTAATAAAAGAAAATATGCATGTGAATGATTTCTTGAAATATAATAGTTGTGTATGATTTTAACAATATTTCAACAGACTTAACGTGTAATGATTTAATACAGTTCATTAATATAATCGATAATAGCCATAACAAATTTTTTCAGTTAGAATTAATTACTTACGTAAATTTCAAAAATATATAAAAAGTTTTCTTTCTAATAAATTTCAGGTTATAAATGATGCATATATATATATATATATATATATATATATATATATATTGAATTGTATAACAATATAAAAAAATGACGATGACAATACACAAATTTAGTTGCTTGAACTGACAGCTGTGCCATATTCCGAATAATTCTTCATTACAATTAATTTCTACCCAAACACGTCAAAAGCAGATGTTTGCTTGCCTTTTCAAGAAATCCAAACGCACGTTTTATTATGCTCTCTGCTGGTTTTATTCATGTGAAAATTTATTCTATAATAACAAAAAGGTAACAGAGACTGGAAAAATATTATCATTTCGGGAAAAATCTACGAAAAATTACACAATAAAAATGTTTTAATATAATTTATACACATTCAGTTATATGTATGTGTGTAAACTAAAACACGAATACATTTTTTGTTTGATTTTTTTAATAAATGTTAATTTTTTATTTTGTATTTTAAAGGATATTTCGATTGTTAAATTAATTTTGTATAAGTTATAATTGATAAAGCTATATTATCTTGAGGTTTAAAACGCACACACATATATTTTTTATATACATATATTTATATACATATACATATATATATATATATATATATATATACATATATATATATATATATACACGCACACACACCCATACCCACACAAGTATATATAGCTGAGATATGTGATAGAGAGTAGGTGTATATATATATTAAATATTTTAAATCTATAGTAAAAGATTCAGAATAATATATTTATAAAACATTTTTATCATAAAAAATATTTTTAATTGAATACTTAAATATTGCTCTAGTAATTATCTGTCAAAATAAGTTACTGTAATAATCAGAAAGGTAATTCGCAGTAATAAATTGACTATTGTTTTAGTAAGAAAATTAAGTCTAGACGATATATAAAAAATTATGATTAGGACATGTATCTACAAATATGTTTTCCAACTGTGTTTTTCAAAAGAATGAATAATATGTAAATACATATTAAAATATTTATAAGTTTCATATCTTTATAATTATTTATTTATTAAAAAAAGTAATGTAATACAGTTGAAGACTGATTTATGAAATGACTACAAAATTCCAATTAATTTTGTATTTTTCACTAATGAAAATGGATTACAGACAATTCATGAAACACGGGATTATTTTAATTTAAAATTAAAAGTTAATTTTTTAAAATTTAAAATAAGTATATAATATTTACATATATATGTTTATGTGCACCTGGAAAGGACCCACTCCGAAATAAAATACTTTTCAAAGTTTTTTCAAGTGTTATAGAAAAAAAAAATTGAATGTGAATAAGAAACATGAAATAATAATAACAGTCAGTAATGCTTGTTATAATCTTTAGATAAAATTAGAAAGCATGTCTTACAAATAAATATATTTTTTATGTTTATATATGTTTATTTACATATATATATATATATATATATATATATATATGTATTATATATTTATGTTTATATAATATTATAGTTTTTTTTTCATTATGAAGTAAAATTTTAACTTTTGATAGTTTCTTATATAGTGCAGATATACTCTTATTTAATTTGTAAGGTATATTTTTTGATATATAAATTGAGGTAAGTATTGATACACAGACTTTAATAAAATCTTCCTCAATCTAAATTCATTTACCTTTTTTCAATTAAAATCTATTATTAAATAAAATAATTTTTTGAAAATATATCTTGTATATGTTAAAAAACAAGAATAAAATACAACTAATAGAAAATAGAATAAATTTATTAAAAAAATTAAAATATCTACTTTATTCTGGGATAGTGTGATTATGTAATTACAATTTTTAAAAAAGTGTGATTAAATAACTACCATAAACATCTCTCTAGCCCCTAATTAGCCTAATTGAAAAACATATCACTATGTTTTTATAAACTGAATATAAGTTTTAATATTGAATATAAATTAAAATAAAAATATGAATCATATATGCATGGTAAATATTTTTGCTAAATACTTTTTGTATCGATAAATTAAATTTATAATATGCCTTTATTAAAATCTTCTTAAAAAAGTTATTTTTAATTAAAAAATTCCAAACTAGAACAAAAAATTAACATTTTACAGTGCCTTATTAAAACACTATAGAACCAAGTAGAACTCTATACTAAATGTGACTCTAGAGAAATATATATATGAAACTTCGAAGTCTTTTGATTTATGTAGTAGTTATTCGTTCTACTTGTTATTTTATTTTAAGCGATTTATTTTCCGACAAACAAAATGTACTTTTTTAATGAAAAATGATTCAGTTCAAACGAAATTAACCGTTAAACCATTTTTCTCTAGTTGACATTTTGTTTAATCACAAAATGTTAGATTTAAAATTTATTATTTTTTAATTTTATTTTACCGAACAAATGTTAATTTTTTTTTGGATATATACATATTTATTATATTAATCCTCAAGTAATTATATGTATTTTTTTTACTTCACCTCATAGATTTATTCATGAAGCAAACTTTGATAAGATTGGTCGCAGGAAATAAAAAGAAGGGATTTTATATGTAAATATCACAATTAAATAATAAAACTTGAAGACTGGCCAAACTTATAAGCCCATACTATGTATTTAAATGTAGACAAAAAATAATATTATGCTTATGATTACATACAAAAAGTCTATTTTATGTATTTTTGGATTTTTATATTCAAAAAGTTTTGAAAAAATATAGTGTTGTTGAATATAATATTTGATGAATTTGTTGAGTGAATAAAAAGTTTTTTTCGTGGATGGACTGAATCTGTTGCTACAAATGATTTTTATGTTTAAATGAACCATTTAAGGAACGCTCCTAAATTTTGGACTAATAAACAACAATACCAAATCGCATAAAAAACAAGTTATACCATAATATTTACAAATTACTTAAAAGAATTAATATATTTGAGCACAAATTTCTTAGTCTCTCAAAAAATTCATCAGATATGACATTGAGCAACTTTACGTCTTAAGAGAATTTAGTCATTTATGAAGATAAAAAACTACATTAAGCAACATTAAAAATATACCAAGAATAATATATTAAATATAAACCTAGTTCCTTTTTTCAATGAGAGATTCAAACATTAATAAAAATTTTGATGACTATTGTAGATAAAGAGGAAAAATATATAACAAATTGATTTTTATTATTATTACAAATTATTTTTAACTTTGTTATTGGTTAAAATAAAAAATATTTGTAGAACAGCATAGTGTACATATATATATATATATATATATATATATATATATATAACGATTAACGAAAAATAGACGTGAATGACTAATAGCCGACGCGTCCTTAAACCGTAAATAACCAACCAATTAACGAAAAAATGGAAAATATTGCTAAATAAGATAAACAATTTTATTGAACTCAATTTCGATATATTTTTTCAGTTATTGAAACGTTTGAACAATCAAGTAATAGAAATATATTTGAATTTCGATCCACAAGGAGTATGAGAAAAAGACAAAGTTTAATTAAGTTATCAAAGAAAGATATACTTTATCCTATGAATAATGAAATCTTAAAATTGTGTTTGGAACCATATTCAAAACACAAACTTATAAGTACAAAACAACCCATGTTTACAAATCTTAAACTTTGAAATACAGACAGTTAAACTTGTAATTTGTGAATTACATATATATATATATATATATATATATATGTATATATATATATATATATATGTATATATATATATATATATATATATATGTATATATATATATATATATGTTTGTATATGTATATATATGTATATATATATATATATATATATACAAACATATACCGTATATCAAGTCGTATAAGGTGATTTATGTATAAGACGAGGTCGAAATTGAACATTTTTCGATTTAAAATTTCAAAAATTAAATTGTAGGAATCGTCTTGTTTTGATACACTGTGTATTAAAACAGCGTGCACGGTTTGTATCTAGAAGCCTATGGCCGTACCGACATAACCGTGAAAATAGTAAATGATTGGCGAAAAATGAAGGTATTCTGAGAAAATGCCAAATAATAAATGTGATATGAGAACAGGAATCGGTTATTGGCCCAAATTGGAAAATTGTTTTACAGATTGGGCTCTCGATCAAGAACAGAATAGTTTTATCATCACACAGAATGATTAAAGCGTAATCATTAAATTGGTCAAGATGAAACTCAGAAAAAAGATCATTTCGTGATCAAACCGTGGGATAAGATAAAAGTAGAGAGTGTAGTCAAATCAATTAAAAAGTGCGGGATCTCTAACGCTATTGTTGGTACGAAAGATAATCTGTTATGGGACACTGATGACGATGAAAATAAAGCTGATCCAACAGATTTGAATTCTGACCTGTACTCTGAATAAGTAATACTTTAAAAATGCAAAAAATAATAAACTTGAAATCTTAATGCTTATGTTAAGATAGTAATCGGTGTTTAATAAATACAAACACACACACATATATATATATATATATATATATATATATATATATATATATATATATAATTATTTTAAAAGTAAATTTTCTTGCAATTATACTAGTATAATTAAACTGATGACAGAATCTTTATGCAAACAGTTATATTGAAATAAATATTACTGAGAGAATAAATACTGTATTTGAATATTTCTCCAGACTATAACGAAACGACATTTAAAAACAGAAAAATAAAAACAGGAGTGAGAAAAAACAATTTTATCTTGTTGATAAATCACTGGAATAGTTCTTAAATCCTCGCAGGAAATAAAATCATACGCTGCACACAAGTCGTGAAAATATTTATGAAGAAGCGAAAAACAGTCCAAACTCTGTTTCTATCTGTGTGAAAAATGTCACGCAGTCATGAAAATATATTTTCGGCAACAACGAAAATACTAACGTACGCATACAAACAGAAACACACGAATTCATACTCACATATGTTATCAGAGACGAACTTACCCTTCTATGAAACAAACACACGAATACACACACTCATATTCGTGTACACATACATATGTGTACATTATTCGTGAAGATGCTGGCGAAAGGATGAGAACAAAGGCGACAAAGTGCGTCGCAATAAAAAGGTGTACATAAAGAATCCAGTACATTATTGTCTGTTTATGTTATCATCTTTTTTTCGTTACTCCTATGCACGCACGGTGTAAAGAACAACTCCTTGTCTGGCGAAATACGACTGCTTCCAAACGGTTATTACCAAAACTCGTGTCACGAGATAGTTCTTTGTAGGTCACTCGAAGGAAGTTTTTTGGATTTGAAATAAAAGCAATATATTCTGTAGAGTGATATTATATCACCTTTCCGAATATGAAAATATGCTTTTGAAAATGTACAATGCTCATATTTAAAAATGTCTACAATATATATTAAAATTTTGCTTTTATACATACACACACACGTACACACACATATATATATATATATATGTACACGTATGAAACTACTTTTTTAACAAAAACATGAATATTTAATATTTTTTGGGATTATTGTAACATATTTTATATATTTTTCAAGGAATAATATATGTAATAAATTTAATGTCTATTAATTTATAAAAATATCAAATATAAATTAAATAACATTTGTACATTTTTAATACTTTAAATGAATTAAATATATACAAAATATTTTTATAATTAATAATTCAATGTTATTAGTGATGTTTATTTAACTTTTTTAAGACATAATTAGACAAATCGGATCTAATACCATCCATTAGTACATAAAACGTGACATCACTAAAGCGGATTATGGCAGTGTGTAAAACGTAATAAAAATGATCCCTTTCTTGATCGTATTGTCACATTTGATGAAATGTGAATTATTAAAATTTTAATTATAAAATTCACAAATAGTATAATTATTTTTAATCATTTCAACGCATTCTATTATTTCCGTATTAATAAATTGTCTTATAAATAAGAAATTTTTATTTAAATATCACAAGGAAAAGTCTTTCTAAATAATTTGAAAGCATTTTAAAAATAATTTCGTTTATATCTGTCATTACCTATAAGTTTTTAACAACGTGCGGTCGTTCAAATTATTCAACTAATGGTAATTAAAAACGTTCTAGTTGTATTAAAAAAATTAATGCTATTACACAAAACGAACTTTTTGATTTCAATCGAACAGTATGATTAATTATCTGTAAAGTAATTCATCTCTTATAAATTTAACTACTTTCGCTAATATAACAGAAGCATCCGTCTTAAATTACATGCAAACATAAAATCTGCCTGCGTCGTAGCTTAACAGGTCGTCAGCGTGAGGTATAACCTAGAAATGCATTTAATGCGAGTTATAACATCAAATTCCATCGTCAAGGTATAGCACGAAATAAGACTCTATGTACATCATTGCCAAACCGCAATTATTTAAGTAATGTTGAAGCATTACATAACCACAAGAAACGTTTGCGTTTGAGCATAAACTTTCTGTGTCGCTTGAATACCATATATCGTTCAAACCGCACCGCAGTTATATAATGTACGTATGTTAAACTTTAGATAGCACATAATGGCTGGACTTATGACCACTCAAGTGTACATGTACATGGAAACATAAGTCTGTAAGTAAACTTCAACGATAGTACGTGACTTGAGTTCAAGGTTCCTCTAATTATCGCATTTGTCATACCCTTATCTTATTACATCCTTATTTTGTTATTTTCTACATACATTTTGGAAACTAGGTCAACTATTTTCTTGTATGAAATAGCAATTTTCGAACATTAAACGTACGAGCAGGATTATAAATGAAAAATTTATCAAACTGGTTAATCGAGTCCTCCTCTTTGATAATCTTTTTTGTAAATAATGAAATTATATATATATATATATATATATATATAAATATGTATATATATATATAAACGCGAATGAATCACTTCATTGGTTGGAAAGAGAAATACAGAGAGAAAGATTAATGTCCTACAGCGCAACGAAGTAAGTGTACGTCGTAGTCAGGAATTATTAAATCTAAAACATTCGTATGTTTACGTACGACGAGCATATTAATTTTAATGTCAAAATTTGTTTATGATCTTTTCTCACCATGAATCAAGTGGTCTTGTTTTACAAAATTACTACACAATGATGAAATATAATAAACACACCGAAATTTACATTTAAATATTCAGTATGTTGTACACATCATTTATATACAGACATACAAATATGCATGTACGATTATGTAATATATATATATATATATATATATATATATATATGTAAAATACATTTGTTTTCTTAATTTGTTTAAATAAAAATAATACAATATAACTCCAATTATCTGGAATTCAATTATCTAGAAAATCGATATATATATATATATATATATATATATATATATATACATACATACACACACACACTATAATGTTACACCAAACAAATCATTTTTTTTGTTTTAAAATAAACAATCTTAAAGCGGGTAAATGAAATTGAGACTACTAAAGAAGCTGTAGCCGCTGGTCCGTCTACATCTAGTGCTGCTACAAAGAATGTTGATGTCATTCCTAGTGAGAACAAATTTTTAGATATTTTACACAAGATACCTGGTTGCTCAAATTGTGATGACGAAGACATCCAAGAATGGCTAAACAGAGATGAAAATGAAGATAGACACCAAATTTTAAATGACGACGAAATCGTTAACCAAGTTTTTCAAGAGTCGAGAACTGAAGACGAAGAAGAAGAAAGAACGTCACGCCAACCAAAAATTATCCATGTTCATGCCATCAAGGCAATTGAAGATATCATGAAATATTTAGAAAACCCAGCACGAGTATAATGATATGAACAAAGAGACTACTGCGGTACATCGGAGATATGGCTGTAACTAAACTATTTGCTTCCAAAAAACAAAAAAGAAATAACTGATTTTTTTCTAAATATTTTTTTTCTAAATTCAAAAACTATGTACATATACATATTTACATACTATGTATAATAATTACATTCATGAAATATCTTCATTACATAACTTAAATAACTATGTGTACACCTTCATTAATTTAAAAACCAATATATCTGCTCATCTGGAAATTTCGTTATCCCGTATAGCCATGACAGAGGTTATGGCGGATAATTAGAGTTCTACTTTATTTCCTTAATATTACACAGTAGTTAGTTGTACACAAAAAGTCATGAATTATCTATCAGTTATTACAAATTATTTAACTAACTACAACAAAAAATATAAGTGAAATTTTTGAAGACCATGACATTGACTAAAAATAAAATAACAAAAAAATGGTCAATAATCATTTATTAAATAATTTTGAACAAACACTTTTTATGGTTTGTTGATGAAACAATAAATCACTTGTGAAATATAAATAGTTAAACAAAAGTTTTTAATACTTTTATTTAGCAACATAAATATATACAAGGTATACAATTCCTAAAAATCATTAACTTTTAACTAATTTTAACTTTTGAAACAATTTTTCAATCTTTATTTGGATGTATAACATTCTATATAATATGTTATATATATATATATATATATATATACATACACGGTTACCAAAAAAAGATTTATACAATTGCAAGATGATTTTAAAAATATAAAATATCAGATTTACATTTGTACAGCGGAAATGTGTGTTAAAATGGTATTTGAAGTTAGAAAACATCAAAAACTTAACATTTACGATTGAATATACAACTGAACCACTAATGCGTTTCACAATTTTGTGTATTCGTTTTGAGTTTGACACGGATGTTACGTGTAAATTATAATAAGTTAACAATCTGGAACGCTTAAAATTTTCCGGAGCCTCATAATATCATAAGAGATGCTGAAATTTTTTCGATAAACACCAGAGAAATCTTCTCAATAAGCTACTTGTGAAACAGTAATTCACAAATTCAGTCTGTATAATATTTTAAAAAGTGCAAGATGGAAAAACTACATTCCACAAATAGTGCAGGCACTGAAAAAAGATGATTTCTGACCTTAAGTTTGTATTTTGTGCAATTAACAAAATTTGCAGTGGATGCTTTGTTTACTGGTAAGATGGTTTTGGACTAATGAGAAAACATTCAAGTAGAATGGTGAAAAATAATCTCTATAATTGTTTGAATTGGAAAAACAAGAATCTATCCATTACTGAAAAACTACTACTGTGAATTTACTAAACATTATAATTTGGTATGGAATATCAACCTTCAGTTTGATTGGACTGTTATTTTTAGTGCATTTCCGCTGTATACCTCAACTTGTTTCAAAAATCAATCATACAAAACATTCTTGGGCTATTTGAAGATGATGATTTAATTTTCAACAAGATGGAGTACCTCCCCATTTTAATTGAGATGTTATTGCTTATATAAATGAAACTTCCCCAAACAGATAGATGAGACGAAGACGAAGTGTTGAGAACTCTATGCGTTTTCCAGATCTAATATCATTGGAATTTTATTTGTGGAGATACCTCAACAATAAAGTTTATGCCACAAAACCAGCAACTCTTCATGAATTACAAAAAACTATTAAAACAGATTGTGCACCAATATCAAGAAGTATCTAATGTGATGTATGTACTTTAATTTCTCGACGATATTAACAATTTCTGGATGAGAATGGAAGACAATTTGAATAATTGAGTTAATATATATATACTTATATATACCTTTGTCTCATTTTTTCTTTGATATAAAATTATATAATTGAATTGTCAGTGTGTATATATTTTTGACACAGAATATATATTAAAAATTCAAATACCATATAACAATATTGTGAATAAGTAAAATTTTATATGTTAATGCTATAAAATTAATTATATATTGATAAATTACATTATCTGTGATTATGATTTCATAAAACCTATATTATAAAAATAAACAAAAGCAGAGAGAGAAGAGTTCCTGTTTATGGGTTTAACGTTTGTAGAATAAAAGTAGTTTAATACAGTTTGATTACGTCCTATTAGTTCATTTTTAATTAATAAAATAATCTTTCAATATTTTATAGTTGATATTGATTAGTCTGCAAATGAAGTAGCGTTTAACATATATCCTATGATTCACAACCACCAGAAATTTTTATACTCGGTGTTTATACTGAGATTTTAATATAAGTAAACAACTTTTATTCAGTATTTTATTTAAATTATTATGATACATACATAGAATCCGTTCTTAGCAATTTATATATATATATATATATATATATATATATATATATATATATATATATATAAGTATGGGACAATGTATATTTTAATTTATTTTTTTTCTTCCTTCTATCTAACAATAATTTGATTATTAAAGTATATATTTTTAAACGAGATGTATTCGTTGAGAATCTTAAGTTGTGCAATAAATCGATAATATCTCATTTGTATTCCATCCATGACTTTCTTTAGACTTGTAAAGCACAGGTAAGCTGTTCCGTTATATTCTTAGGCCTTCTTTATAATTTGTCAAACGACAAATATTACATCCACACAATACCGTCCTGATAAAATCGTTGTTTATTTGTTAAGTATCTTTGTTGTAATCTTTCTGGTTAGATATTGTGACATATTTTATTGTAATATTTTAATATCTTCAATTTATAATTATTTTTCTTATTTATTTTTTTATAGAACAAACGATATTTTTAATGTTTTATATAATTACTGCTGATTCATTTTTTGGAAAATTTTAATTAAAAAATATTGAAATCTTAATTAAGATTCTATGGTTTCAATCATATTATAACACAAAGATCTTTTTTAAAATATTTTTTTTCATAACAAACTTCTTCAAGACTAACATAAATGATATTTTGAAATTCAAGGTTTTATTAAATAGTTTAAATTTTGATAAGAGTTCTATGTAATTACCATTCCGTCATTTGATTGAATCATAACTACTTTCTATCAAAACAAAATTCTCGATTGAATACAAAAAAATTAAATAGATTTTTTTCAAATTAATTGATATAAATAAAAAATGTATTTAAAGTTATGCACATACTATAGCAGTCATATTTGTTTTAGAAGTAATGAAATAATATATTAAAAAAAAAATACAATAAAAACATAAAAAGGTTTTAAAAATGGAAAAATAAACCAATAAAAGAAAACGTAAAGAAATGATTAACCACCTATAAATAAAATCAAAGTTTACATATATTGAAGATGATAATATCGAATTTTTTACACAACTGAACATATTTATTTGATTTTGATTAAAACTATTAATATGTTTGCTTGAAAGTAAATATATAATTAAATATACAACACTTATCATTGAATGATAAATTGTTTTTGATAAATGTTTAAATATTTATAAAACTGTAATTTTTGTACTTCTCATTTATTTTTTACATAAATATAGACATATTTTTAAAAATAAAAAGTAATTAGCTACATATCTAATAAAAACATCATTGTGTGTCAAATATTAAAATCAAAATTAATAAACATCTTAAATCAAATTCTTGTCTTTATTTGTGAATTTATTAAGCATTTAATTTATAGATACTTCTCGAACGAATTAATTATGTCTCATTAATTTATTCATGAGTATAATTCAATTTTAATTAAATTTCTTCCTTATTATTTCAAAGTATCAAATATAATGAATACTGGATATGAGATAAATGAAAAAATAAAAAATTATATTGATTAAGGAAAAATGAATATTAACAGTACTTTAATGTATAGCTTAGTTCAGATAAAAGAATTATTGATTACTTTGGATCTGCTTTTAAATATTCTCTGATGAAAATTTAATCAGTAATCCGCCTACAGTATTCTGTGTATAATTTTACAATGAAACGCTCTTAAATCTTGACATGTCATCTTATCATGTATTTATTATTCCACATGCATTACCTTTAAGTTATAGCAGAATCAGTGCGTGTCAACATAACCTATAATTTTACTTATTTTTAATGTGTAAACTATTTCTTTTAACACTTAATTATACGAGTGAGTCGTTTGATTATATTTATTCGATGTATAAACAAAACGTGTATACTTTACTAGCATGATAAAGAAATTGTATTAGATTTCATGCAGGATACCGATTGCATGAGTGCATATATTTAAACTTTTGCTTCCTTTTCATCGGATATTGTTTATTTAAAAGCTTTTAATATATACTCTATACCTTTAACCTTATATTCTATATATATATATATATATATATATATATATATATATATATATGATTTCATTACATTAGTATATGCACATTTATAATATTTTTCAATGTATATTAAAACGAAAGAAATGTTTTCTTTTATTATATTTATATGAATATTTTATTATTAAACAGTAATAATTGGGTAGAGTTCCTTTATATAGAAATTTCTGTTACATGGACAAATAAGTAATTAAATTCTCAGCTTATTACTAAAATTTTGAGCTATTACTAATCAGACGTTATTAAAATAAATCAAAATAAACATTATACAACAAAAAGAAGTAATAGCAACGAAAAAAAAAATATTACTTTAATTTTTACCATGTAGATGATAATAAAAAAGATTTGTAAATAATTACTTAAAGTTTATTTTTAAATATAATTTTATATTTCTGCTTGTACTTTGAGATATTTTTAGAAGGCATCATCTGATTTCAAAGAATCTTTTTGTGTATACTCACAAAACTGTTTACATACTTGTGTTTACTTTTGTGTATAAATATATAAGACTTATAACATGTTTTATATTTAGACAGCGAGATCAACCATGAACATTTGTTCAGAATGAACTTTTAATCTTTTGCAAAAGCAAATTTTAAAGAATAATTTTACAAAAAGGAATATTGCAGTCAATTATTTACTATCCTTTATTTAATGTTTTACAACCTTTTCCCATAATTTTAAAATATGTCATTTGGTTATTGAAAAATAATTGAAATGACAGCTTTTTATAATCATTTTTTCTTTTTACTTTTTATCGTTTAACTATATATATATATACCTAAATTTTTTTTTAATATTTTCCATGTGTATTATTTGTAAATAATCAGAGTCAATTTATTTATTTAATAAAATATCATAATTCTAAAGATGAATTTCAGCTCATTGTGTACGATAGGTCTTATAATTAAAATAATAAATATATAATATTAAGAATTATCTATTGTAACTTGTATTTTATATTTTTTGATTATTTATTTAAATTTATGAAACCTTCGTATAACATTTCGTGCAGCTTCCAGTAAGTTTAAAAATAAAACAACGTGAATTCTTATACATTAAAATCAATAGCCATTAAATCATGAAATAAAACTTTTCTAACAGGGAGGAAAACTTTCATTCATTTGATAGTCCAATCTAATTCTAAGCATACTTTTGCACTAGTTATTCATTTGGTCTCATCTGCAAGGCTGAATTAAACTATTTTACTATTACTATATATTATTAAGATTTTCAATCGCATTTGCTCTTAATTAATAAATTTGAATTAATTATTAGTCATTTTAAACTCCGAAGTAATAAGACGAATAATTGAAACTAAATTTACAGAAATGCGCTTCAATACGTTATGTCAGACAAAATCAATTGTTCTATGAAGAGAAAGAGAGAGGGAGAATGAGATCAAGTAAGACATTTCGACATAGTTAATAGGTGCGACTGTACCATTATTTATTACAGTAAATGTAAAATTTAAGAGACTTTTGTTATAGTTTGCAGTTACAGGTTACAGTTATAGTTACACGTTTCATTTTGTTTCATTTTATTTTTTTCATGATAAAGAACATATTCTATCATTCACAGATAAAATAAATATTTATATTCTTCAAAAACCTTATTATGTAAATTATATTTGTACACTAGATCAAAAATGAATTATTCAATTGTATAATATTCCAGAGAAATTCATTATTTGTAATTCTATTTCAAATAGTTCTATAAATACTTCATTAAATATAAAACTCATGAAAATTCATTTAATAATATTGTAAACATAATTTATTAGATAATAATTTAGTTAAGAATTATTTAATTTTTTTGATTAAAAATATAAAACACTTTAATACAAAAAAGTTTATTTAAGATAGTAAACAAATATGCATGCAAACATACACACAATACACATACATATCCGCACCATACACACACACACACATATATATATATATATATATATATATATATATATATATATATGTGTGTGTGTGTGTGTGTGTGTGGTGTGGGTATGTATGTGTATTGTGTGTATGTTTGCATGCATATTTGTTTTATTATTTTTATTTTATTATATTTATATTTCTAATTTACAGAAGTAAAAATAAAAATATCTTTCATTCCGAAGTGAATGATTTTTTCTTCTTATTTATATTAGGTAAAATTAGTTTTTTTTTTAATTCGGACTTAATTTTTATACGGAATTCCTTAAATTACTAAAATATAAATTAACTTAGGATACTTTAATCAATAATAAATTAAACCCCTTCTTTCTATTTTAAAAATGTTCCTCTATCTTGAGATATGGGTTTAACGGAAAATATAGATGTATAATAAATGTAAAAACAATTTAAAATTATCCATCAAAAATAATTATTCATTTGTCAATTCATTAAGCACGAATTCTATAATAAACATAAAAGCTATCACAGTAATAAATAAATAAATTAAAACTATATTTCTAGTCAATAAAATTTGCTTTTACAGTTTCCAATCATCACAAATGTCAGAATTTATTAAATAAATATCGAGCGAGTGCACATAAACGCGCAAAACTCAAACAGGAAATCACATAAAAACAATCATGAAATATTTAACTGGAAGTCATGTATTTTTATCACAACATTCTTGAATACAATAACAATGCATACAAGAGAAATCCGTTTCAACGTTCTTCGTTCAAATCTGTAACGTTCCGATAACCACTAACGACAACACGTGTGACAATATGGTTATAACATGATGGTACTTCTTCTTTACGAGGTGTAAACGCATTATGTAATTCGTATTCATAATATTACAGGTCGAGCTTGATAGGTACTCAGATACTGACGCTGTTGAAATAATAATATTCTCGTGTAAATGAAGGGGTTGCTTCAAACAAATTTTCATAAACAGGGGAATCATTGTTATCCAGTGTTTTAGTTAACTAAGAATGTGGCTTCTATTAATAATGACATTATTACAGAATAATATACTACTATAATAGAGAATATATATAACGTCAATTTTAAATATTAAACTAGAAATTTTGCCAAATATTTCATAAGTACTATACTATTAAATATTCATGATAAATATTAATATTATTTTTTAAAGTAAATTCAGGCAAATATATTCCTGATTTTATATTTATAGTTTTTTTATATGCAAATAAATATACAATTAGGACGTTTTTTACATACAAATATTTAATCATTACACGCTTATTATCAAATTAAGAATATTTAAATATTAAAGAGGTTCAAAAAATTCCATTTTATTCAATTTTTATAGAAAAGAAACAAATTAAGCAAAATTTATATAAAGAAAAAAGTAATCAGTATCATTCACTTTTCTATTATTAAATATATATATATATATATATATATATATATATATACACATACATGTATACATATGTTCAAATTAGGAAAGGATTTTATTATGATTTATAGCATTTTTTGATGAAATATTGATGATATTAATGTGGTTTTACAATTGCTACATTCAAGAATATGACATTGTTTAGAAAAAAATTAAGAGATGTCAATGTAGATGTAACGTTCGTTCTATTTAGTTATAAATTAGAAAGGAAATTAAATAATATTTAATTATTGTAAAAAGTTTCAAGAACTAAATCTATTTCTCAACATAACTATTCCTCGAATTAATAATTTACTGCATCGATAAATGTTTGAACCTTTTCACTCAAGACATTTTCTGTTAAAGTTGTAACCAAATTCAGTTCGTCTGTCGTCACCTCACCATAAAATGAAATCTAGTCGAGTATCAATACAATTCCTTATACCCTGGGAGTACTAAATACTTTTTCCACACAAGATCAACACATTATCTTAAAATGAGTTAAACAATTAAAAATATTATTAACTGTTAAAAAAAGGTAATCAAAAACGCCAAAAACGTTTTTCAAATAAAGTCAGTTATCATATTTTTAAAGTTACAATGAGTTATTAAATAAGTTAAAGCTGTTATCGCTTAAATAATTATGTTGTTTTCAAAACGAAAAAGGCGATTTATATATATATATATATATATATATATACACAAAAGCAGTAATGTACAAATGTATTTTATTAAATAATAAAATGAATATAAAATTTATAGATACAATTACTACCAAATATAAAGTAGTACATTGCTTAACATTATTCCAAAGAAAAGTTATTTCAGTTAGTAAACTATTCCGATAAGATTTTATTTCTAATTTCCTTCAGTTTAAGACGAATCGTTAGAATTTAATGTTGAAAATTGATATAAGAACTTCAGTGATATATAAATTTAAAGATTAAAAGACAAATCGTAAAAACGAAACGATGGAAATAAATCACTAAAACGTTTCTCGTTCCTCATTCAGGAACCAAACTTGAACGAGAACGGTATTTTCTTGCATTGGCGTGATGATATCGTTTTAAATTTAGAATTCGGAAGCATCATCTTCTAGTGATCATTTGCAAACTGCACGATGGTCCAAACCACAGATACATCACGGCTTATCGCTGAATAAATGGCATGTATATCTGTGTTGTTTTATTCACCGCATAAAGTATGATTTATAACAAGCGCCAAGAGCATTTTTATGTTACTCTCACTTTCCCATGATATTATCACCGTCGTTTCAAACCACATAAAGGTTGCATAACGTCTTGTCATTACTAGTGTCGCACGTGGAATAATATTTCTATACAGTTTATTACAGCGAATGATAAATACATTGGAAAATGTTTTGTAAATAAAAATAAATCTTGATTAAAAACTGACAAATATTAAAATTACGTAACAAAAATGTCTAGATATATCCTTTATTTACATTTCTGTACGACCTGTTCGAATATTTGTGTTTAATATATTGCGTTAAAAGCAATTATAAAACATTGTCATAACTTTGTTGTTATTATAGTAAACAATATATTTAATATAAATCTTTCTTTATTTTTGTAAGAACATTTTTAATAAGACTTGTTGAGTTTATTTAAAATATACTCTGATAAAAAATTACAACTTGTTCTTTAAACAAGCAAAATTCTAAACATCATTTACAATATATATATATATATATATATATATATATATATATATATATATATTCGCTTATTTCTTATAAATAATAATTTGAATTTTTATTTCATCACATATTGCAATTTATTTTCATATATTTTCAATCAAAAATTTTACCTTCATTTTAAGTTAAACATCTAATTGACATCCACTCAATCATAAAATTGATTTCAAAAGTATTTCAAACTTGTCAATATTTGATGAGGGAATATCACGTTTTTATACAAGTATGTTCTCTTATTTTGACATACGGGTAACCGGATACACCTTTGAGTTTTTTTTGTAAATGTTTAAATATTTAACGTTGAGAAAAATTGTTAAACGTTAAATATTTTTAATGTATTTATTAGGTACTTTATTACAAATTTAAAGGATTTATCGTTATTAAAGATGTATAAGAATAACATCAAAGTACGAAATATATTTCTGACAAACAAACAGGAAATTGACTTGATATCTGCATGTTCTACCTAATTTTTTTATATTTTTTGATAATGATGTAGTACATATTTTTACTTCAATCAGTTCAGTTCAATATTATTTTTTAATAATTAATCATCTAAAAGGTTGTTTTTTTTGGAATATTATAAATTTAAGAGTAGATGATTTTAATAACAAGAATATGAAATATATAAATGTACTTAAAAAATTCACATCCTTGAAGACATTATATATTAACTTTTATAATTTATGAATGAAAAATAAAAAATAATGGAAATCATTAATATAAGCAAATATATTTTCCACGCAAAATAAATTACGTTATTATAAACTCAAAAAAAAATTAAATTTATTTTATTCACTTATTAAGTACCAGCATTCTATTTTAGTGTAAATATTATATTTTTCCTTTGTTTCTATAAATAAAATTAAATTATTTTTTCATTCGTTGTAGTTTTAAAAATATTGTAGAATTAAATGTATGTTTTTTAAAATGATACATTTATTGAATTTTATTTTAATATTATTGGAAGCTTTTTCTCATCAAGTGTCAGAAAATACAAACTAAAAGTAGAACAATTAATATTATGAAAAAATACATTTTTTTTTTGATTATAAATGGAAAATAAAGCACTACCTCAGTTACAGATATGTTATAAGCTTATATTAATTATTGTATTATTACTAACTTATCATAAAAATTGATTTTCTGTAAATTGAACGCCGATAACAAAAAATGAAACGAAATGATGTAAGTAAAATCAGATTTGACAATAAATGTTACTAAGTTTGTACTTAATACTTTGATATATGTATTAGATCGGTTTGTTAAAATTGAAATATTAAATTCTTCAAACTGCGTTGGTGAACTTTAATAGAAATATTGGAAGTTTATAATATTCAACTTGGATAATAATACTAGTTCATATTTTTGTAGTACAGAAGGTAGGAAAGAAATTTATTATATACTCGTATATAGATGTAAATATATATATATATATATATATATATATATATATATATATATATTATATATATATATATATAGATAGATAGATGTAAATATATCTCTCTCTCTCTCTCTCTATATATATATATATATATATATATATAGATAGATAGATAGATGCCATGTGTTATTAACCTTTTTTATACTATATAAAAAAACAAACACCTAAAATAGTTGGTAAATATATGATAAACAAAATTGTATTTGATAAATGTTATAGTAAAAAATCATATTCATTAATATAACTCGATAATTTTATGAAATGGTTGTTTTAAAATATAGAAAATTATAAAATCCTATATGTGTACTGAATTAATTAATTAAAATTGAAATTACTCGTCAGTGTGTTTTATAAAGCTACAATTTTTAATTATAAATTATTTTTAATGTAATATTCAACCAATAGAATTAAAAAAAAATAATTTTCTACTACTGATTGTATTTTTCATGTTTTGCAAAGATATAATTGAAAAAGGTCGCTTCTACATTCGCATCTACATACATATTCTATAATAAAGTAAATTAAAAATGAAGGAATTCTATATACTTTCGAATTAATATATTGTAAAAAAATTATACACGAACAAAGGGCTCCCATTCGTGACATTATAATATGACATATGTAATTATTTTTAAATATAATAAACAAAAACATATCATGATATGCGCTTTAAAATATGAAAATATTTTATATGAGTCAAAACATTACCAATAAAAAAACAATATATCTTTTGTCACCTAAATTAAATAAATGTTTTACCTTACAAATTGAATAAAACGTTGAAGTGAGAAACAAAAAATATATACTTTTTAGAATCTATAGCAGTGAAAAAAATAAGAAAAAGCTTTTAAAATAAATCTGCACATACTTTTTCGTATTCTGACAACATATGGACACGAAACATTTCTAAAAAAATCACACATACATACTTGCACATATAATTCTTATTTTATATACACATAGACACATTTACACACACACTTCGGGATCCAGTAATAAAACAAAGCCGCCATTTTCGTCAGATAGTGGAGCGTAACGTACGTATAAATTATACCGTCTTTCGTTTTTAAACTGGTTTTTTATCGTCTCCGCAAGTGTGTATATATATATATATATATATAACGAGTAGCATGGGTGAAAGAGTACTCTCACTGGTTCTGGCCATCCGTCGACGATGGGATAAAACAGCAGCAGTGTGGCAAGGAACTCAGACATCCATGCAACGCTATCCACTGTTCTTCGTATCCCGCATAAACCTTTTAAACCGCCACCACTACCATGCCGACAACATTCACTTCTAACCCTACCGCAACATGAGGCAACATTTACCGGCGCTTCCACCATCGACAGTACCAACATTTGCAGTGGCGCTACAAATTTTACAGGAATGAAAAAAAAGATAAGTTTGTGTTATTTAAAAGTTAAACATATTAGTTGAACAAATGTAAAACATTTGTATCTATTTTCAAACAAAACATTGTAAATTACTTTGTTTCGTGTTCGTAATATATCAAATTTTTGAATTTTTCATCGGATTTTTTTAAAAGTTGTGTTCACTCAATATTTAAATATTTCAAACTAAAAGAGTTCTCAGAATATAAATACATACATTCAGTAAATGTACATGTCCCATGTTTGAAAAATGTAAAATAGTTTTTGTTCTGAAAAAAACACTGCTAAATTAAAAACAGACAGCTTATTTTTTTACGTTAACATTTTACCATTAAAATGAATCAATACTAACATTAACTTTTATGTACTATTAAAATAGATTTATCTTTTATATGAAACAAAATTAAACTGGTAATACTCATATCATCATATCTATTAATATTTATTAATAATGAAAATATAAAACAGATATAGTTTCTGTAATATAAAATTAACTACGTACAACTTACTACCAATTACATGTACAAAACTTTACTAGTTGTTTGTTGTTCACTCAGGTGTTAAAACTTTATCAAAACGCAAACTGAATAACTAATTACAAAATGATTTACCAAAGTACAAACGAATTTATGATCATTTTTATGATAAAATAAATTCCATGATATAGCATAAAATACGTATATAATGATTATCGATTTTATATACCTACATGTTTATGTATATATAAACATACAGACATTACTTATTAAAACTGAGTGCCGAATTAATGCTTATATGCATAAATCGCTAGTTTTAATTTAACGATTGCCAAAAATAGGAAAATCGGAAATAAACAGGAAGAAATATAACAAGAAAATAATAAATACAAGAAGAAACAAAATTTGTAGATATAAAAGATGATTTAGACAATACCATCTAGATAATCATTTTTTTAGTTAGAAAATATAAAAACTCAGAGAGGATTTGAGTAGAGAAGGTAACGATATAATAAAGTATAAGAAATATACTAGCCTTATCAAAATGTTTTAGCAATTTTTACTTTAAAATAACCGCCCGAAAGAAACATTATTTTTTTAAAATGATAATGTTAGAAATCCTTCCACTATATTCTATACCAAAGATTATTGCAATCTCTCAAACTTTTCATGAACTGTTGATGTTTTTGTAAAATAGTGTTTGGTGTGTTCAGCGAATTTTACTATGTTTAAATTTATCGAGCCATTCGGAAGATTGTTACTTTGTTTCGATGTCAAATCCGTACACACCCGTCTCGTCTCCAGATATAATGAGGTTTCATAAAAGTGAAATCCTTTGATGCTTTAGATATCATTTCAGAAGCAACATATTTGCGACGCTGTTTTTGCTTGAAATTTATCGTTTTTGGCACAAGTCTCGCTACGACACGTTTCAAGTGCAAAGTATTGGTGAAGATGATTTGGCAAGATCCATACAATATGCTCACATTAACAATCTCTTAGTTAGTCGACGATCATTCATTTGATGTCGAAGACTGTCCCGAACAAGGATCATTTTCTATTGACTCTTGGTTTTCCTTAAACAAACTGTACTATTGATATAGCCGCGTTTTTGATGTCATCTGTAATGTTGTGGTCATCTGTAAATTTTTTTTCCAGCATTTTAAAAGTGCTATCAAAAGAAATTTTGTTTTTAACAAAAAAATTAATACAATCTTGTTGCTCGATAAATTTATATAGTAAAATACGCCGAACACTGCTTTAAAAAACATCAGCTGTTCACAAATAGTTTGAGAGTTCGCAATAGTTTTTAGTATAGATTATAATGGAATGATTACCAAAATTATCATGTAAAAAATAACGTTCAATTTGCACAATTTTTTAAAATAGAAATTTCCGAAACTTTTTAATCACGGTAATATATAACAGAAAAACAAATGATCTTTTAAACTAGAATAAATTATTAATATACCACGATTTAGCTATTAACTGTCAGATAATATAATAGATAAAACATCACACTGAAAGAAAATTATCAACTTGAATCCATATCTGTCTCTTTAATATGTAAATCTTTCAAATATAGATTTTAAGAATGTATTGTAAATAAATTCTTTGGGATATGTAAACATTTTCATTTTAATGGCAGTTTGAGATGAAACTTTAATTAAAGAACTATTTTTTCTATTCTGACTAGACCTATTTTTGCGAATTTTCTTAATATAATTAATAATAAAATATGTGTTTATAATGAAATCAACATATTGTTATAGAATTTTTGAAATTTATTTTAAATTATATGTTAAAACATATCAATGAACAATACTAGAAATTTATAATTTAATTATATTGTATATTACATTTAAGAAAATTATGAACAAATAGTTTTATTTATTTTGTTTTTAAGCATTTTTTTGGAGTGTTAAACACGACAGCAATATAACAAGATACATTCATGATTATAATATGAAAGTAATCTAATAGTGTAGCAAATAAAAACATTTTCAAAATGAAGTTAGATTATATAAGCTCGTTTAAATATCATTTTTTGTACTATTCAGTTTTTATTCAATTGAAACATGAAATAATATTTAATTTGTATTAAAAACATGAAATGGAAAATCATATTTTATTTTAATTGTACAAATTTTATTTGATATAAATATTTAATTTTGATACATAAATATGAACACACACACAAACACACACACATATATATATATATATATATATATATATATATATATATATATATATATATATATATATACATATATACATATATATATATATATATATATATATATATAGTGTGTGAGAGAGAGATGTATACTCATTTTTTAACAAAATTAGTAATTTGTTGAATAATTTAATACACGCTGTCAAAAACATGTTTTATTTTGTTATTTCATTTTTAATAATTGATTTCGAGAAATAACATTTTAATTGAATTTCTCTTCCTGTAAAAATTTTTTCGTTAAATATAAAAACCCACGCAATAATCCACGTATATAAAAATATATTTATGTAGGAAGAAATATATATATATATATATACATTTGAAATGTTACCAATTAAATGATAACACATTTTTATATTTTATTGTAACACTATCTCGAAACACATTTATATCTCATATTCTCTAAATACGTTTTTTATTATCGATATAAGATCAATAAAAGATATATTTGTCGAGTTACGACTCGAAAAGCTGTTCCAATCAATTTGAAATTATACAATAAAATATATCCTGAAAATAATAAAAATTTAAGAGATGAACCATTTTATGATAAATCTAATGTTATTTCGTAAATAATTATTATGAATCGCAATTTCCAATCAAAAACATGAATATGAAATTTGTTTGTGTAAACAAATGCACTTAAAACAGGCAAAATAATTATTATATTCATTATATACATGATTTCAAAAATAATTCTGAATTTTAATCGCCATTGTCATACATTTGGATAAGAATCATTTTTTCACAAAAATATTTTTGTATCATTTTCTAACAAGAATAATTTTATTTATTGATTTTGTATATTGCTCACTAGCAAAATATTTTAATGAAGTTAAAATGGTATATTAATATATGAAAGTAAATAGCATATAGTTGTGTGTGTCTATATGTATATGTATGTATATATATATATATATATATATATATATATATATCTGAATGTGAATGTGCATGTTTATGTAATATTATGTGTACGTTTCTCTACTCCTTTTAGTACAAATGTCACACATTTTCATAATATCTGTGACTCACGTAGCTTTCGATATATTTGCATTTTATGCTACTACGCCAATGATTTTCTCTGTGGTTTGCGTACGCGAGGGTGAAATTCTCATGCATCCACGACATATGCCGTTCTCTTCACTTGTCTGCATCACTTCTGCCGCCTGGCACTTCGTCCATCCTCATACCTAACAACTTATATATACAAGAGACGGTGGTATATAACTGGTGGCCTCCGGCATCGTTACCACCATACTTCGGCCTATACAGTGGTGGCAGCACCGAATGCGACGCGTTGGAAATTCTGCCTTATCTTTCCCACGGGGATAAGCCGTTTTATGATAGCGTTCAATATTAAACCTACTTTTTCTCAGCTCTCCGCGCTATGTCCCCTTCATAGTAAAAATAGCATCTGAATGGCTTTATTCCCGACAGGAACAACGTCGAGTACTTTCGCACGTACCACGTGGCCACACGTGTGCGAAAAACGGTACGCAGAATTGAACGCTCTCCCTGTGTGGTGATTGTCGAACAATTATACTGGCGACGCGTTGGCGGCTTTGTGTATACAGCTTATTGCCACCGATATGAAACTTAATAAAATTATTCCCGGGAAAGAATATCAAAATTTTCTCTATTATAAAAAGTGTGTCATTATTTCAAAAATCTTAAGTCTTTTTTTATTATCGATTTTTACACATTTACAAGACATATATATATATATATATATATATATATATATATATGTATATGTATATATATATATATATATATATGTATATATATATATATAAATTAGCAACCAGAAAATAAAGTTTGTGTGCATTAATAAACATGAAATAACAGAATAAAATTCTCAGAATTATGAAATATGTATATCTAAGAAAACTTATTGAAAAAGTTTTTTGCTAAAAAAGGATTACCACCAAAATAAAAATTAGATGAACTTCATCTGAGTGAAATAATTTAATATTTAAACCAACTATTCCTTGCTGTCGAATGAAAAAGTAACTGGACAATGTGTTCGATCTATTCTTATCTACGAAAAATGTTTGTTGAATGCTAAAATAATTTAGTAACTTCAAACACAAAAGAAGAATGGAAAGACATATCTTATGTATATTAAGAAGAGAAAGATGAATAGAATGAAATCAAAAAAGTACTAGACACAAGTTTATTCACACAAGTCACTGATTCCAGACTAGTGGGTGACATCATCATCGAAATACATACTAGTAATAAAAAGTAATCGAATTTTTGATTAAAATTGCTACATTTGAAGTGATAGTTGTTTTAGAGAACTATTTTATAGTTAGAAATAAAAATAGACGAATCATTACAAGAACAGATGACATTAATTAATTATTATCAAAATATTATTGCCGATCAGTTTCTACATGTTAGTAACGCTATTTTAAAAAATCAAGTTTCTAAAAAAATTTCGAAGAGCCAGTTTCATTTCTACAAAGTCTGTATTTTAATTAAAACTTGCTGATACTTTTCCAAAAATATATTAACAAAAATTATATACTAAAATATAAAAAACTTAACCAATGTACTCAATTAAATTGTGTGTCAATTTCGTAGTATTAAGCTTATGATATTTTTTAAGAAATTCTGTTCAGTAATATAAGTACGTTCATTATTTTCAAAAATATTAATTCTTTTTTTTCATAAAATATAGAAGAATAATTTAAAAATTTTGCAATTATAAAATTTTCTTCATAAGTCTTATTAAATATTTTTTTCTAAAAACATGTAGACTGGACAATATTTTCGGTTATAAAAATATTACAATTAAGACTAAATCATACCCTTGGTAAACTTAATAGCTGGATGAGTGAATAATTATTTTTCATTTTAAAAATTGTAAAAATGAAGTATAGATTTCAGCTCGCTTTAATGATCGTATGAGAGATGTAGTACAAAGTTATAATCATAACAGTAATAGAATAATAAATGAAATACAGTTCCAAATATCGCACTACATCTATAGAAGCTGAATAAATCCAAAATGGAACTACTCCTATATAACTTTCTACTTAACGGAAATAAACTAGAAAATTAGTCAGAAGATTTTATTTCTATTTTAAATTATTTTTTTAACATATTTTGAGTATATTACATAATTTTGTTTTTTCATTCAATTTGTTGCTTTATAAGTGAATTTGATTTGTAGTCATTAAATTGTTCGTTTATTTCTTAAATTTTAGATGACTGATTTTATACTACTTTGTTTTTCTACTAATTAACATCCTTGATATTAATATATTATAAAAACATTTTAAGACAATGATAGGTTCACGTATTATACTTAAAAATATTTTGTTAATTTTTATGTCTACCTAATTATTTAAATAAATATTTTATATATGATATTACTTTTTATTTATTTCTTATGATTTTTATTTAATACGGTATATTGTTGCAATGAATTCAACATTTTCAATACTCCTTAGGATTCATAACGTTTGATTGCAGCTCCACTAGGTAGACAAAGGAAATAAATATTGAATTTTACATAAGTTGAATTTATAAATTAAGTAAGTAGAATTATTGAATCTTAAGTAAGTCTAATTTGTAAATTGCTTAAGTACTTTGTAAGAAACTACAATATTTATTATTATTTATTATTTTTTATATTATATACTTATTATTTTTTATATTATTTGTATGTATATTATTTACAGTATTATGAAAAACAGAACCAACAAATTCTACTTAAACATTTAAGTGTATTTATCTTTTCTTGCAATTAGTTAACAATGATATTAATAATGCATACTTATATATCGATGAAACAAAAACAATTATACATTTTAAAAAATAATAATAATTCATTGATATTCAAATGGCAACAAAAACAAGTAACTGCAATATGAGAGTGTGCAAAACTAAAGGAACAAATCTAGTATTTTGTGTAAAAGCCCTTATTTTTAATAATCTTAGCATATCTGTGTGAAATTCAAGAAAATAAATCTAAATTGGTGGTTACGGTTATCTTTTCCCATTAATTTTGTAATGCTCGAAACATTTCCCGCTTGTTTTCAAAGCGTTCGTTCGCAACTCGTCGTCTGAAAAGCCCTAAGAGATTTTCAATGGGATAACAATCTGATGGTTGTCGGCCAACCAAGAATTTGAACCCCATTGTCTTTTAACCAATTCAATTTTTCACTCAGAATGAAGAATCACTTGTGTTTCTAAAATGTTTTTGTATTCAAAATGATGCATATTCCTCTCAATTTCATAAAAAGAACCAACAATATAGCCTGAAAAACATGTCCAAACCATCACGCTGCTACCTCCATGCTTAGTTGTGACTGATTTGACAAGTTACAGGCCACCGGAAAAGCCACTGTTGGGAAGAAAACATTTACACAAAAGATTTCTATTTTTAAAGAAATCACACCTTTCTTAAAAACCCCATGTCAAAGCATGAAATATCAATTGAACTACTTATTTCAATTGAATAACTTGTCAATTGAACAAGTTGTAACTTTCGAGGTTTATTACATAATTGCGAATGTACGTACGTTACATGTTAGGTAACTCGTTGCGTTACTCTATATGTCTATATATATATATATATGTGTGTATATGTATATATATATATATATATATATATATATATATGTGTGTATATGTATATATATATATATATATATATATATATATATATATATATATATATATATATATATATATACACTATAGAAACCTCAACATCATAAAGAAACAAGTCGACGTCATCGAATTTTTTTTGTGGATCATTTTGATTTATATATATACATATATATATATATATATATATATATATATATATATATATATATATATACACAGAGAGATATGGATTAAGTTTCATTTAGATAAAAGTTTCACATTAAAAAGTTAATATTTATTTTAAAATAAATTGACCTTAATATCAATTTAAACAGTTTATAAAATAATTTTAATAAAACGAGTATCTTGATGAGCAAGTAAAATTCTCGAAATGTAAATCAATTACTAATATAAAAAAAATTAATTTCCTGGTAAAACTCAATTTAAAACATTTATGAATATTTCAATATGTTATTTTATAATCGTAAAGTAATTGTGATACTGTCTTCGTATACTTTCACAAGTTAATTACAAAAAATATATTATACAAAACATAAATAATTGATTATTGATCCCACTTGATTTTTTCTTATAGTTGAGCGTTATAAGGATGATATAATTGCCATAAAAAATTTATAAGCAGCAATAAAAAAATTATAAATAATCAATTATTAAATATTTGTGATAAGATATTTTTTTTGATTTGTAGGAGGAGATAAACGTTCTTTTGAAAAAGATGTTACATTGGTTACAATTATCTGTACGTCCCTTAAAATAAAGAAACAATAGTAGAATAATTATATGTCTCATGAAGAAAATCAATAATAAATAAGAATAAGTACGCTAAAAGTATCATTTGTTCACTATATATTATACTAATTATTATTTTTCAATGAACATTGTTCTTGTATATATGATCATTGTGTTAACGCCAAATTGTCTTTGACACGTTTGACAATTTGACACGTTTACAAAATATGACTTTTGTAAACTTTCAATCCCAGAAACTTGTCAACAAACCAAAAAAATGCGTGTCTCCACTATTGTCTACAAACAAACAAAATATCAAGGGAAACCTAAATAATAGGAATCGTCTCACACTTCCTAACTCTTGTCAAGAGTATTCATCGAAACACGTAGTTGTTTCTATCAGTTCTTCTTGTTTAAATGAAGATATTCTCAATTGCTTTTCAATGATTTATTTATATATACTTAGATGAAAAAGTTAATAATTAAATATCGATTTAAGTATACATCTGAGAAACTTAAGAAAAATATATTTGTGAACTATGAAATTCTTGACAAATATAAAATAATAATAATTTCAATCGTTCCTAAATAATATGTGTCATCATGTATATATATATATATATATATATATATATATATAATTTCTTAGATTTAAAATATTAATATAAAATACAACAATCGTATCTCATACAAAACCTTTTTTATAGAAAATATATTTATTAATCAATTAATACTTTCATAAATCGTAACAATTTCATGCTAACAAGTCATAAAAAACAAACAAAAATTAAATTAAAAATCAATTACTGCAAGTTTATAATATGATTTCATTACTTTATAATAAAATTTAATCGATTTAAACGTACATTAAATTAATTTTATGAATATGACCAGCGTTTAACAGTTTATAAAGATATAAAATCTTTATTGATTAGCGTTAAAGCTAACCACTTTATTAAAAGATGAAATTGATATAAAATATATTTTTCACGACATATGTATACGTATACATATATATATATATATATATATATATATATATATATATGCGTTTAAATTAGTTTATATTAGAATTAAACAAATAATTTTTAGAAAAATAATCATTAATTTAAAAATATTTATTTTAATTATGAAATAATAATTATGAGTTTTCACAGTTAACATTATTTTCTTTTTATAGTTTTGAATGAAATATATACTTCAGTATATCTTCATTTATTTTTTTAAAGAGTGTAAATATTTGAAAAAATGCAAAGCAGTCCCAAACACTATCTGATGGAAAATTAAAACTTTGAATTATTCATCAGGTAATATTTGGATGTTGTTCCAATACTGTGGTACTTAAAAATGATTTTTTTCCACAATACAAACCGTATACATGTTTTTTCTGATCAAACATTTTCAATAAAATATTATTGATAAATGATTATGCGCATTTCGCCGGTAATGCTATCATCCACAAATTATACACATTTTTCTGAACCTAGTGTTTTGTGGATGATGACAATTTTGTATGACATTGTCATACAAATTTGCATAATCAATAATAAACAGTGAGATGCGATAGTAAAAATTTATTACATTTAATTTATTAACAATAGATTAATGTTTTGAGACATATAGAGATGTAATTGTACATCCAATTAAATTATTCTGATTTACAACATCGATTACTATTCGAAACATATTAAATTGAAAAAAAAAATATATATATATATACGCATCGGATAGTATGTAAAATTATATATATATATATATACATATATATATATATATATATACATATACATATAAATATACATATACGCACTGTGACAGGGAGCATTGTCGTGATGCAGAACCCAAGTCTTCGCGATCTCTGGACGCACTCTGAGCACCCTTTTTCGTAATTTTTCGAGCACATTGCGGTAGAATACTTGATTTACGGTTTGTCCAGGTGGTACGAACTCTTTGTGAACCACCCCTTTGCTGTCGAAGAAGCAAATCAACATGGTTTTCACTTTGGACTTGCTCATTCGCGCCTTCTTTAAAATTTCGCCTTTTTTAAAATCGGCATGCCACCAAAGCACCTGACTACGACTCAGAACATCACTACCATACACTTTAAGCACTTTTTCATAAGTTTCTGTCGCGGTTCCGCCGAGTTTTGCACAAAATTTTATATCGCACCGTTGCTCTAAATTTCTCTGTTCCATTTTCGTGACATGCACTACTCGCGCGTTGTTACAAAACACTAAACAGCTGGCGAAGAAATGATCGTACGAGGGTGGTCAAGGTCTCAATCGAGAGAGTAGGGATCTGCTATTACGGTGGCGGAGTTACAGGTTCAGTGTTACCACAGGCCGAGAAAAAATCGGTCGCATTACTTAATTGTCTGACCTCGTATATATATATATATATAATTTTTGCGGACGTATTTGTATATGCACATATGTGTGTGTAACCAAAGAATTTATAAATGTAAGTAACATTTCGTTATATAGGTCATGAAAAAAAAACAAGAGCAGGCAGGAGCTTTCTATAAATATACATCAAGTGTTTTAATGGTGACCATGCGTAACGAAGTAAAGCTTACGAATAATACCTAATATATATTCATAACGCTACGTACACATTGTTCAAATAGCCATTTAAACGAGTGATTTTCAGTTCTGTTGAAAAACACTCCGCATCTAGTTGAATATTGAACATATGAATGTATTGAGTGTATAATGTTGTGCTTAATACTAAATTAAATACTGGAAATATAGTAAAAAAATATGTAGAATAGAGTTTAAAATTAAAAAAAAATTCATATATTTTGTAACTGAGCTATACAAAAATATATAATATATTTGGTTACTTATACGGTTGTCGAACTTTATGACTAATTGTATATGAATTAGCTCCAATTTTAAATGTAAAATAGAAACTACGTTGAAACTGAAATTGATTTCATTTGGAAATATTGAAAACAATAATATAGAATAGTTAATTATGCATCAACATATTTTAATTAATGTATCGATGTTCTACATGGCTTTGAGGTATTTGTGTACAATTAAATTTCAACACTGTTACGAATAAAAAATATAATTAGTATGTACTAAATTAATATATATATATATATATATATATAACATATATACTTAAAAAAGCAAACATTGTCTATCTTCTCCGTATATATTCTTATATCCCTTGATGTATCAATTCTAAACTTTGCAAAGTTACTACATGTGGACTTCTTAGTAACTCCAGATATCTAATAACCTCATTAGTATCTCCATTTCAAACATATAGAAACTAATTTAGACACAAAATCTTGGCCTTAAAGGAAGTAGGGATTTTATTTCAACAATTTTTATGTTGCTTAATATAAATTAGAATATAAAAATTGATTTTTCATCCCCTCCTATTCAATGATAAGACTGAAAATATTTCCTACCAAAATCCAATATGATGATAATCAAATTCGAATTAATAATAATAATATAATTTCTAAACTGATATTGTGATTCCGAGCAATGATGTTTATCGACAATTCGTTAAAAGTTATTTTAGCAAAAAGACTAAGCTTTCTCAATATTTCATATTAATATTATTAGTATTGTTTTATAACAAAAAACTCCAGATCTTAACTGTCTGAATTTAAAAACCAAGCTCAATGTTTTAGTGGTACATCGATGCATTCACATCTAATTTCGATTCCCATTTAAGGTATATTTTATTTTAGTTTTTATATTTTGTTTTATATTTTGTTATTTTAATATTTTACGTATTTTCATTAAAAAAATTTCTCAAATGAAAATGTTCAATATGATACAAATAATGTTTAAAAAGAAATTCTTCCTTTAGTCTGTTAAATGGGAAGATATTAGTCTATTTCTATTCTCTGCCTTAAGTTATTATTATTATATATATATATATATATATATATATATATGTATGAATGTATGTTTATGTAATTAACAGTAATAATATATATGTAATAAGATCAAAGCATTTAGTATTCCAGGCAACAGCTGTTGGAATGACGATGACAATATTGAAACTAAACTCATGACTCATGTATATCATTTGTTTGCCTTTTGAATTCAAAAGCTTTGAACATATGTGCATATATATATATATATATATATATATATATATATATATATATATATATATTTATTGATGACTGCATATATCTGTGGTTTCATCTTAATTGAAGGATTATATATAACACAAATATGTTATCAATTTCGATTAATAAGTTTACCCATTTAACAATCAATGAACTATTATAGCATTCCTGGTTAACAAGTTTAAAATTTCGAATGTATCAATCATCAGAATTAAATTGATCTAGAAATATAATAAGGTCGCACAATTGTTAACTAACTAAAAAAGATAAATCGCAAAATATTACAATAATAAAAGATATTAAAAACTAATAAGAAATATATTAAATATTCCCTAAAAACTGCAAAAACTGGATCTAGAACGAAACTAGATATGAAATCAGTAACTAAAACTGCTTGAAACACGAATTACACTGAAGCACTTATTATTTCATCTCAAAAAAAACATGAACATACATGAACCCTAGAACAACGTACTTGCACCAAAACAACAAATTATAATTGATTATAAAAGGAAATAGGAATACTTAGGAATTATTTATATTTTGAATTAAATATAAAAAAATAAGAATATACTTCTTCTACTTATATACTCTTAATTTTTTTATACTATGATATACTTTTAAATGTAGAAAAATGATAATAGTTTCACTAAGTACAACATTGTGTTCAATTCTTATTAACATGGGTTAATATATATATATATAGTATATATATATATATATATATATATAGTACATATATATATATATATATATATGTATATAGTACATATATATATATATATATATGTATACATTGTATATATATATATATATATATATATATGTATACATTGTATATATATATATATATATATATATATATATATATTATATATATATATATATATATATATATATATATGTATATTGTATATATATATATATATATTGTATATATATATACTGTATATATATATATATATATATATATATATTGTATATATATATATATATATATATATATATATATATTAATTTCGTTGAAAGTAATATATTTAAAAGAAAAAAAAATGGAAAAGGGACTTATGTTTTGAAGCATCTCATGTCTCGAAAATTATAATGAACGTATTTGTCAATGAAAAACGAAGAGCTGTCATTAGAATTTATAAAACATCTGTTCTTTTGTATGAAAGTAAGAAAATACCATGATGTAAAGAAAGTAATTTAGTAAATATCTATAAAAATACTTGTCACTGAGCTGACTCGGAATAAGAGAACAAACGATAAAGTTTAATATTCTCTATATTAAATATTTTAATGGATTCAGAAAACCATTAAATATAGGTTATCTCGATAATTTTCCAGTACATGAAAATTCTCTCTAGACGTCAAAGTATATAAACGAAAACCACTCTATCTCGTTCAACGAATGAAAAATATGGCAATTATCACACGTCGGTGCTTTCATATTAATGGCTCGACAACGTACGTGATGCTCTAAAATTCACGAATGACCGTTGTTTTCGACTAGAGTGTACACATGGTAGAGACTGAACAGACGGAGGATGGGGCGTTGGGCAGTTCGATTATTGTGGGCGGCGGTCGCGTCCCAAGAGCAATTAACCTGTATTGTGGCACATATAGGTCCCTCGAGGACTTTCAAATGCGTATACGTGCTGGTAAATACTAGCGCTGTCATTGTTGTGGATTGGTGTGATGTGTGTTCAATGAGAATTATATTATAAAATACGATTTGTTTGCGTTACATTACTTTTAATGACGATATTAATAGTAACTGAATTTTATTTATAACTAGATGTATTTTATCTGACACTTGATACCTTTGGATATTACTTATATTGTGAATGTTACTAAATTATTCTTTATTTTTTATTACATTTGGTGTATTAATCATAAGCTTTATTTAAGAATATTTTTCAGATTCATGACGTAAACGATTTATTACAAATAAGTAATTCTTAATGTACATAAGGTTGTGTGTAAAACAAAACAAAGTTTATTTCAATAGTAAAAAACATTTAGTTAAAAATAAAATACACGAATTTCAAAAAGAATAAAAATGATTAAGGCAGAAATAAGGATTATATTCAATATTCAACATAAAATAGATGCATTAATATATAAATTTGACTTATATTTATGAAACATTTTTTACTTTATGTCATTAGACAACAAAAAACAGCAAGTCATGTGAAATTGTTTATGGCTCATCTTAATTATATTTAATATTTTTTTAAAGGTCAACTTTTATCACAGTAACTGTTATAATTAAATCAATATATTATATTAAATTATTGTAAAGTACTTTCAATTGTGATTAATTTTCACAAACGAGTCATCATTTCATAAAACCCACAAGAGGTTTTTTCCGATCAAAATGTTCTGTAATTCATTAACCCTTTGGAACCTGGAAGAAGTAAAGGGTGCTAAAAAATTGTAACAACGCTTCTTCGATTAATTATACAATTTTTCATCGTAAAGAAATTAAAAATTTGAAATTTGTCGGTTTCAAGAAAAAATATGTTAATTCAGATTAGCCATTAGAAATTTTAACTTTTTCTGATATATCGTCGAAAATGGTGGTAATATTCTTAGAAACAAATCTCTTGATTGGAAACATATAATTGGAGATAGAAATGTTGATTACAATTGAAAATTTGTAGAAATAATATAACTGTTAAGAATGAAAAATTTTCAAACAATCAAGTGTATATAAAATAGTTTCATATCGGTCATATCTTCTACCTGGATGTAGGTTTGAATTTTTTTTATACACTTGCTTCTAATAATTAACTTTTGGAAAAAAATAATATTCAACCTAATTGAAGTTCACAATTTTTGCAGGTTTTTCAAATGAAAAAACTGAGACTTTTCTGATTTTTGGATGACTGTAATTTTTTTTCATAAAAGAAAGTTGTAAATTTAGTCCCGTTTGAAAAAGATTAGTGACTTTTAAATATATCATCCAAAAGATAGCGCTTTGTGACCATAACTTCTATGAAAAACTTCAATGGATTCCTAGATCCACGTCAGGCTTAGAGTATTAATCATTCTGAACATTTCTCATATGCATTTCGATTATTAAATTGTTAATAATGAAATTTATAAAAAAAATTACAGATATATATATATATAAATTGTTATGGTTCATCTTGATTACATTTAGTTATTTTTAAAAATCAACTTTTATCATAACAACTGTTATAATTAAATCAATATATTATATTAAATTATTGTAAAGTACTTTCAATTGTGATTAATTTTCGAAAACGAGTATTCATTGAATATTAATGTATATTATTAAAAAGAAAATGATATTTATATATTTTTATTATTGCATAGCAATAAATAATATAAAAATTGTAAGAAATATACATTGGATTTCTAGAAGTGTCTATCTAATGATATAAAAACGAAATATTTTTAATAACTCTTGAACATTCGTGAGCTTTTAATATTCATTTAATTGATTATAAGAAATCAACTTCATCTCGTATTTAATAAAGAAAATTAAAATTCGATGACTGTTTACAAGAGATAATTTAAATAATTTATCATAAATTGATTCATCGAAATTTACTGTTTTCACGAAAAGTTTTTAATATATTCCAATTAACTTTTAATTCATGTTAATGGATTTAAATTTAATTGGAGGAGAATATCAGTTTAACGAATTAACAATTTTCTTTTTCATTTAAAGCTAATAAGTATATAACAGTGAAACAAAAATATATATTTCGCTTGACTCATTTGTAATTTTTAACCTTTCAATTTATTATGAGTACATATAAATGTGTGTGTGTGTATATATATATATACACTGGAAAGTAAATGAATATTTAAATGAATTACAACAAATAATATCTTCTGTTATTAATTATGCGAACTTATTAAAAAAATACTGTATATGTAAATTCAATTAATAACTTATTGAAACATATTTGCTGTTGCTGGTAATACTCTTTTTTGGATATTTTGTTGCAATTAGTAAAGTAAATTGAATCTCGATCTAAACAAATATTCTGCTATATTATATGGCGTTGAGTTGGAAGTTCAAGGGCAACGTAGTAAAATATTTGAAATTAATTTCAGTTGAGCGGTTCCGTCTTCCATATTAAATTTCCGCTACACTCATAACAGATTCTGCAAAAAGCAGCAAATACGCGGCGAAACTTTTTATTGGATAAGTTTTTATGGTTTACCATTCGGGTTATATTTGGATAGGCGAATGTTTTTTTCTTCGCTCTTTTCTTATATGGATATATATGAAAATTTGACATTGGTATTATTTTTTTTTCGTCTTGATTTGGATATTTTGTCAAATATCTCTGTTTTGTTTTTCAATAGATTGTTTACGAAAAATATATGAAAAAGTTTGATATTTTTTTGATTGACGTTCACTGATGACTGATATTGTAAACCGTCGTTAACAGACAAATAAATTAATTGTTGAAACAAAACCTATTTCATATTATTACTTAACTACTGTATAGATGTATTATATTTTAATATCAAACTTTAGAATCTGTAGGTAAATAAATAAGGTACTTTATATCATCTGCTACAAACCTAGTTTCTTCTACGTTCTTAGTTTTAAATTTATTTCTGTTCACAATTTCAATTTTTAAATCAATTCAATATATAAATCTATTTTCTCTAATATATATATATATATATATATATATATATATATATATATATATATATATATATATATATATATTACAAAGAGAGAGTAAGATTACAATTTAACCAGTTAATAAATTATTAAAAATGAGAAAAAGGGAAAATTCTAAAAATATACTTCAGTTCTTTTGATATATTTATTAAGTATTTTTTATTACAAAACTAATATATAGCCTGTCAAAACTGAAATAAATATAGAAAGAAAAACCTTTTTATTGATATTTACAACATAATATATTCAAATATAAAAAATTCCCAAGAACGAAATTTAATGAATTAAACTTGAAACCGATGAGCTGACAAATCAAACATTTCTCGTTAATTTGTCCGAAGGACAGAGTGACGAGAAATGTGGATTATATATACATAAAAATAAATTGTTGGTAAAAATACGGTTGTCTATAATTTACAGTGGCGAATATGAACTTTAACGAACTTATCACACACTATTTTGATAATAAATATTTCATACCGCTTTGTTATTCACTTGAAAATCTTTTTTGATAAAAATTTAATGTGTTGTTCCAGTCTTGTATGCATTTTGAAAAACCATGTATAGTTTTCTCTTTGGAATGCAGCTAATATACATAAGTAACTTTTTATTTAAATAGTTATTAATACTACAAATTTAGATTATTACAAATATCATTTGAAGCGGAAAAGTGTAAATAAATAATATAAACGACTGAAACATGTATAGACATGCATCAATTACATTCTTAACAAAATCAAATGACATATTTTAAGTGTGTTATTAAAATTGATTTTTTTTATGTTTACTATGATTTTTATATTTTAAATTATAAGTTTGCTTCTACTAATGCTTTCTTGTAAAAAGGTATTACTATTATTTATAAAAATTATACGTAAAAGAAGTGATTTGACAGCATTAAAAACGGAAGAAATAAACGCGATAACTGGTATGAAATTTATAGAAATCGAAAAATTGTTCAAAAATTGAACATGTCCGAATCGTTGGAGAAGTGAGTCAAAATAAAATAGATTTGGATCAGGAATTAGCCTCTCACAAGAAGACAGTCTGGCCGAAAATCGATATTTAGTCTAAGGTCAGAATAGTGTTTGAAGAAGATTTGAAGAATGGGATTTCCACCACGAAATAAATTAAGCGTAAACCTGAAAGAACTACTATGCCTGAATCTGACCAAACTTGAAGCACTTTAAAGCACCAACTTTCTGAAATGAACTTCAAAGCCCACACACCCGCTTAGATGCCCAAATTAAGAGATGTTATAAAAGCGAAACGTTTCAAGTCGGAAAGAAATAATAAAAACCGAGATTTGAACTTCTGAAGATCGGTAAATACTTTTTTTAATGTATTTTACTTCTAACAAAACATCTCTTTAAATTTTAAACAAAATTAAAATGTTTTTTTTTTTTGTTTTATTTAAGGTTTGTTTCAGTAATGAGAGCACATTCGAAATATTGGTAAATAAATATCTGTTCGTGCGTCTGTAACGTGGTGAAAAGTACCAAAACTGTAAAACATCTAACTAAAGTCATGATTTGATTAGTTATCAGTAGTAAGGGAACTGGGCGTCTCTACGTGGTTCAGGGCACAATGCGGTAGGATCAGTACAAAGAAATGTTGAAGAAGCGGCTGCTGTCTCAAATAATGGTTCACAAATAGAAAGGCTTCGTTTTTATCAGGACAGAATTCCATGCCATAATTCCCGATCAGTAAAAACTTTTTTGGAGAAAGAAAATGTCTCACTGTTGCTTTGGCCGGAAAATTTACCAGACATGAACCCAAAAAAAAACTTATGGAAACTGATGAATAGAGAAGTGGAAAAGAGGTCATTATCAACAAGACCCAGATAACAGAACAAAATATTCATGTCTGGAATCATCACCCTCGGATGCAACAAAAGTACAGGTATGCACTAACAGTATGCTCAGGCGAATCGAAGCTTCGATTGCCGCCAAAGGTGGTTCAACTAAATATTAAAAACCTCGCAATATTCTTTCTACAAAAATATATAAAGGCAAACTAAATCAAAATATTATTTTAAAACTGTTATTTATTATGTTTCAATGTTTGAATGAATTATTTATTTTCATTGATATATATATATATATATATATATATATATATATATATATACACATAAATACAAAAAACTAAATGGTGCAACATATCTTATATGAAAAATATTCTAAATGGTTCAAAAACCTCTATCACCAAAGTATTCCATTCAAATATTGGAAAGTTTATTACTTTAAACGTGCATGTACAATCAAAAATCACTGTAGTTTAAATCTAATTTTCAAAATTTTAGATTTTAATAATATTGATATGAATAATAAAAATTAAGTACAGTGTCAGTAAAACTGAAATTATCAGTAAAACTAAACCCCTTTTGACTTAATCTTACTTAATCAGAAATATGTTAGCTTTGGTTCTGTGATAAAAAAATGACAAGAACTACTATGTATTAACATATCATTTCTATAATCAATCCACTGAAAATGCCACTTCTTACACTGAACATACCAAAAATAATATTTATTATATTTCAAGTTTTATATATAAATAATATATATATATATATATATATATATATACATATATATATATATATATATATATATATATATAATAATCAAAACTTTAAAGTTAATTATATTATATGGTAATAAAGAAATCAGGAATTTTATTATAGTTTTTTAATTGAATTAAATTCTGAACTGTGAACATTATAGTATGCAAATAAGCTATTGTGTATTTGTAAGATTACATTGAACATTTGTAATAACTTGGAAAATATACTGTTCTTAATATATTAACTGGTTGATAATACTTTAAACACCATATGGTAAATACATTCTAGAGTACATATTTACATCGCCATAAGCGACATTTTGCATATCTACTAAATATTATCAATAACAACATATTGAATTTTGAACGGACGACATACACTTTCGTCATGCAACCGCATAAACCGCCACTTCCCTAAACTAAAACCATCAATAAATCCCAAGCCGACGTTGGATTAGGGAAACTAGAATCAGCTTTCATTGAGCGTACAGATATTACATACATTGTAACTAAGAGGCCAGTTTAAGCTCCGGTTACAACACGCAACGATTTCCTAAAGCAGTGGCAGTACATTACAAACGCATTGAGGGATCAACTTCGAAACTTTGTTGTATTCATAACAAGAATTAATTAAATATCAAACTAATTAAGTTTGTCGTGTTTCAAGGTTATAATTAAACTTGATTTATTTCATATTTCGATTCAGTGCGCAGAAGATTATATTTTGAAAATTATATTGTGATTCTGATTAAGAGTAAAGTTTGGATATTTTTACTAAATATAGGTTTCTGTGCTATTAGATTTAATATTTAAATGAAATCATTAAGTTTTGATGAATTAATACAATTTCTAATTAAAATTGACATTATACCCGTATAATACACTTTTTTTAATTTTGAGTATCCATATTTCTAATACGCAGCCTTACAAACACCATTTGACATAGCTACTTGAATGAATATTACTTTAAAAGTTAAAAAATAACAACATATATATATATATACATATATATATATATATATATATATATATATATATATATATATTCATCAGTTAATATCGATATTATCTTTAAATAAACGATTTTTTTAATTATAGTTAAGAAAATTAACATTGTTATAAAATTATTTTGATTTAAAAACAATTTTACAAAATTATAGGTTTCATTTAAATTGTGAACATTCTTTTCAATCAAATTCTTTTTTAATCTAATTTAAATTTAACTGTATTTACATATAAATAATTAACATTTTTAAAACACAGATTTAGTTTCATGTTCTTAAAAAAATCTTTTATAGTAACGATAAATATGTAATTAGTGAAATAATGTTAGTAAAAAAAATGATTGTATGAATTTTATAGAATTATGCGGTTAGTAATATTCAACACCATACAAATGTAATATTTAAATATAAATATTATTAATAGTGTACTAAATATTTGTTAATCATCAAACAGTTCAGAATTAAAGAATTCAAAATAAAAAAGTAAAAAAATTAATGTTTTGTCTAATTAGTTATTTGATTAAACTAATATGTATGTATGTATATGTATATATATATATATATATATACATACATACATACATACATGGTGAAAAAGTTTCAATTAAAATATTAATATTGATTTTAAAACAAAATTTCATTGATTTTAATTTTTAGCTCAAATATATTCTCAGTAAATGAAATTAATGAATATACTATTCTAAGAATTTTATTTTAAATTTCATTTTTCTTTATATTCTTAAAAAATATGCATATTAATCTTTTAATATTCATTAATTTCCAGAATTACAAAAATAGTAATAACAATTTTATGTTTTATACCGATAATCCAAAATGATATATAATCGTGTTGGCCTCTCTTTTTGGATCAATTGAGTTTCAGTTCTTCATTACTAGTTTCGGTACTTACATTATTTTGTGGGGAAAATAAATCGATAAAAGTTATTTAAAATCAACTTTAAGATATTATAAATGTCAAAACTAGTAAAAGAAAATGGAAACTCAAATCATTCAAAAATCATCAGTTCAACAGGATACAAATAATATATTTAATAACCTTTTTCTAAAACAATACACCATTATTTGACTTAAAAATTATTACTTTATTTATTATTATTAATAATTTTTATTCATACTATTTATTCCATATAACTATTGTTTTAAAAAAATAATTATTTATAATATTTTAATAAAACTAATTCTACAGTCAATAAATATAAATATGTATATATATATATATATATATACACTTATGAATACTCTAGTATTATCATTTATGTCAGTATTAAAATCTTTGAACTTTTATAATCAATACATGATTAATTTTATACTGAGACTTTTACTTATTACTAAAAAAATAACTTTTTGTTGACAACATAATACATGTTTCTTAATTATGTTGTACAAAATCACAAACAGAATAAAAATCTGAAATACACATTTTATTCCACAATTTCTATATTAAAATCTCTTCCCTCTATTCACTACGCTCACGGACACCGGGGGTTTCGCCTCCTCTCGCTTCACTCGCACCACCAACTAGCAACATTGGTATCGCAAATATTGGCACAATATCGTAATATGTATATATTATATATATATATATATATATATATATATATATATATATTATATGAGTATGTCTATATAATTAGTCTTGCAAATAAACTGCAACGCAGTTGTTTTATAAAGTCGAACATTTCATAATTTTTTGTGAAAATTTCGTGTAATTTAAGGTGTCATGGTTAATAATAATTAATTACAAATTATACACGTTTTTTTAAAAAAATATCTATTTTTTGAAATTTTACGGAATATTTTTTTATATATAGACAGATATAAAAAACCCGGTAATATAATTTGAACGAAGAGGTGTATTTTAAAATTTTTTTTCTTATATTTTGTTCCAAAAAATGATTACAGATCAATATGATTGCTTATTTTACTAAACAATTAAAAATTATTATTTTTGAAAAAAAATATATTTGATTTAAAATCACATTATCTAGTAAGTTTTTCATCCATTCATAAAGTTTGAAATTACTTAATTAAACAATAAATGTTAAAATTAAAAACAATAAACAAAAAATAATCTTACTTCTTTATGCATTTATATACACACACACATATATATATATATATATATATAAAAGTAAATTTTACTTGGTTATACATTCTATTAACATATTTACATCTCTTACTGGTGAATTAAAGAACCCTAAATTGATTTCTGTCATTTAAAGAAGAAAATATCTTATAAAAATATTTGCACTGGAACATTTGAAAGAATAATTAACTCGACAATCACAAATCTGTGTGTATATAATATATATATATATATATATTAGTTTGAAGTAATTTTCTGATATTTTTATAAATTAAAAATATGTATTAAAGAAATGTAATATTTAATATTTGTTTCAATTTACTAAAAATATATAATTCAAAATTTTAATGGTTTACATGAATATATAAAAGCTTGAGATATACTTTGTACAAATTCCATTACTTATAAATCGACTGAAAGAAAAAAATGATATATCAACAATAATACAGAGAAAATAAATAGATTGTAATTTAATATGAAAATGAATAAATAAGCGAATGAATGAAACGTGTAAATTTTAATAAATAATTCGATACACATTATGAAAATGTGTATGAAGTGTATATACGCCTTTGTCTTTACATATTGCCCCCACTGTGCCGAAAACTTTGGGCGGTTATTCTGGTGGACGGGAATGTAAGCAGCCCGGAACAACACAGCGCCTGCTGGAAATGACACGAAATGATATTATAGCACTGATTTAAACTCGGTTTCCAAAGTAACGGTGTCACAGTTACAATAGGGTTAACCTGAACCGGGAAAGAGGTTATAAATTCCAGTGTACCGTTTAAAGTTCACGCAGATTACGAAATTTCGAACCCTGTATTATATAATAATATATCATAAATAAATACCCAAGTTTAGATCGTTCATTTCTATCGACTGTTTTGTATAACTTACCGAGTAATTGTGACATTATTTTATTTGTGTTCGAATACGGATTTGTATACTTGACAAAACAAAAATAAATAATATTTCGTTATCGAATAAATAAGCAAATCCAGGGACAATTAGTATATATATATATATATATGACAATGGAGTAAAATGTTCCAATCAAAGTTACAAATTAACTTAAAAAATAGTATATGAAATATCACTACTAAAAGATTAATATATTTATTTTAAACATAACAAATTATCCACTATTTAGTATATTTAGTATATAAATCAGTGACAAATTATAAAAAATATAATTCCCAAATAACAACCTACACTCACAACCATATATATATATATATATATATATATATATATATATATATATATATATATATATGTATAAGCATTTATGTGGAAAATTGTTGAAGAAAAATTATTATTTAATAATTTATTTCAGTATTACAAATATCTGCCACAAGATATTGTTTGTTTATTGGTTTTGGATAGAATAAGCTTTCAACAATACCTTTGACATTGAATTAATGTTAAAACAGATCTATAAGCTTGTAAGCTTTATTCCCTATAAAATTAAACTAACAGAGGCCTGACATAAAATAACATATATTATTCGAACCCGAAACGGATAGTACTAATTTGTAGTTTAATTTAAGCACAATATAAAGGTGAACACAGAGGACTAAGTCAATATTGAATTACATAAATTGTACGCTTATCCTGCTAATCATATCATTTTTTTATAATTAAGAATTAAATATCTGTACATATATATATATATATATATATATACATATAAATAAACTAAATTAATTTAAAATACAATCACGATCTCTTCAATTAACAAGACTCTGTTTAATTAACGAAAAGATTTCTTTAGACTTTGAACAAATTTAGTATTCATTCAAACACTTCAATAGTACGATTTCAATCAGAACGTCTTTATATTAATTCTTCCTGTTTCATTTCATTGCATTAAACAATTGAATTATGTCATTTATACGTTCAGATGTGAGTATATATATATATATATATATATATATATATATATATACATATATACATATATACATATATATACATATATATACATACATATATATATATATATATATATATATATAAATCATTACATGTCTTCTATTTATATGTATTCAATTTATATGTATCTTTAGATTATCTTTCTATTTTAATTAATATTTAGTTGAAGGAAAATGTTTAGTAATTTTAAATACAGTCGATTACAAAACATTAATTTATTAAATATTTTTTAGATAATATAAAATAATACTGATTATTAAAGTCAATACATTTTATAATTATCATTTAGAAGAAACGTTTTATACTTTAATTTATAGGAAAACCTTCATTAAACATATGCGGATATACTGCTGTGTGAATTATTCGGGTGTTTCTCTATTTCAATAAATGAATAGATTTTGACTTTTCGATCCTAGTCTCAATATAAAAATATTTGTTTTTTACTAAACGTGACCGCTATTCTATAGCCAATAGATGTGTCATTAGAGCTACGAAATGTCTATACATAAAGAAAAAAATAATGAGTTTAATTGATAGGCTTGACAAGGTTTCATTTTTTAAATAGATAAATATAACACATAAGCAATATATGGATTCTACAAATAATACGATCAGTAAAAATGTATTTCCCAAAATAATGATATTGAAATAATATGATATCAATGCATGGTTTGGAAGAATAATGTAACCTAAACGATGAGTTTATTTTGAAAAAAATAAAGTTGAGATAAAAAGATCGTTAAGGTAGGTTTCAAAGAAATCAAATGAATAAATACACAACTAGGATGATTTAATCAAAGAAATATTGAGTTATCTTAGCAAGTTTTCTTATTGTAAAATTGTATATAGAATACAATACTGGTAAAATAATGACAAAACGTGTAACAAATTTAATTTTTTGATAAATTATTATGATTAATTTTTTGATAGATTATTGAACAATAATGATCTATTGAACAAATCAATATTTTAATTTTGCAGAAAATGGAATATTAAATAAAGAAGACCCAAAACACAAATATATTAAGATGTGTTATTTTAAAATAGATACAATATGGTAAAATTCTTTCTGAAAATACTCGTACCTGTACTTTTATCAATTGTATGTAAGGACCTTTTTATATAGAACTATAAATTGACAAGTATTAGAAATATAAATTTCATAAATTAACATAATATTAATTTAGAAGCAATTTCTTTCCATTTTAACACAATACAAAAATTGTATATTATCATATATTTTTTCGATTACCTAATTTTAATTGCAAAAAAAGTATATAATTTAAAAAAAGACTGATTTTAAATTTTCAGTAATTATATATACATAGGTACACAGAAATGCACACACACACACACACATACATACATACATATATATATATATATATATATATATATATATATATGCATTTATCTATTTGTATTAAAATTAATGGTAAAATATTCAAATTAGTATAAACATAAAGTTCATACTGAATGAAGAAAAAAAAATGTAATGTGATTTCTAAATTAAAAGAAAAACTTTTAATTCGAATAAAATTGTCGTGTTTTACAGCAAATTTTATTTTTGGACATGACTGAATAAACATTTGTTAAAAGGAATCCGACAAGACTGAACTCTTCCGTTCCATTTTGATCAGAAAATTGAACATAACGCATTAAGTTGAAATCGAAGAACTAAAATTAGTTAAGTTGGAAATTTTAATTACGTGTCATCATTCCAACGAACGAAATTCGCCATTAAAAGCAACTTGTCAAAGGGTAAATGGCGGGGGTACGGAAATAAGGGGTACCGATCTTGGCCTTTACGACACAGCTACAATTGGTTTTGGCTACGGGCTGAAGCGTTCGCATATACGCACTGGAGTTAACGAGGGGACTACAGAAAGTCCGGTTCAAGTCATTAAAGTTAAGAGAGTGTGCTTGAAGATCGTTCGTTCGTTCGTTGATTGTCGTTACGTCGACGAATCATTACGGCGTCTGAAGACCGGTTAGTTAGACGCAACACGAACAGTCGTGACGCTCGCTCGTGCGAGCGCGACATCGTTTGCCACAAGGGCGTTGCGGTTCTTCTCCACTCTACCCATTCCAACGATGATCATATACAAGTAGTAGAGCCACCCCCGAAAACACGACAAGTGAAAGGCATAACAATACAAGACGTATTTATAGCTGAGCGGTATGTCTTTTCTGTCTGCGTACGAGCGTTGAATAATTTCGTATAATTTAATTAACCAGTTATTTTATCAGAACAATGTGAAAGTACTAGAGAAAATCAATATATACAGTGAGTTTGTATTTAGGAGACTAATCTCGTAAGTATTTCAAATAAACAATATTTTTCAATCAACGAGATAAACTCTATCTGCGAAATTGAACTTTCGAATAGTGGTCCTATATGAATTCGTTAAATACATTCTTAAATGTAAACGATGATCCAATCTCTCTCTTTCTATATCATTTTCAATAACATGTTCTTCATTATTAGTTATAATACATTAAATTCAAAACTCAATTACAAACTTATGTCTTTCATACTAATATGTTGATATAATAATTAATTTATAATTTTTATATTTAGTATCTAGATACAGTTTGCTCGTTTTATACTACAATATTTCAAATTATTTAAATTAAACATTAAATTCATTTTGAAAATTAATTTGAGAATTTTCTTTCAAAGATGCATATATATATATATATATATATGTGTGTGTGTGTGTGTGTGTGTGTGTGTATACTAGGGAGATCCGTCCACTGATAACTGTGTTCGCCAACCCCCGGGAGTGCTTCACTCCCTTTTAACTACTGCTCACTCATCCTCTAACAAATAACAGAAATTAACAAACTATACACCCAAATAATCCACGTAAAATGTTAGTCATAAATTTTTTATTGGAAAAGTTTATAAAAATTTACATAACCAAATGGAGTGTTAAAATTTATAATAATTTTTTACTCCAGATCTGCAGTGAATATAAAATTTTGAATAAATTTTTTGTCAGTTTCACACTAAAATCGTATATTATGTGACTGATATTAATCAATCAGAGAACGAATAAAAAGTACGGAACAGCATCACCGGGTCATTTCTCCTCTCTCTCTCTCTCTCTCTATATATATATATATATATAAATATATATTCGTCCCTTGATTTGCGCGAATTCCTCGTTCCATTCTATTCTTTACGCAGAAGAAAACCGTGTAAATAGGGTCCGCCAGTACGAAAAAAAATACTAAAAAAATATGATATTGGTTACTTGTGTTTATTTGCTTACTTTGTGTTATATTTGAGTGTGTGACGTTTCGCTTGGAATGTTCGGCATCAGACTAATGTGATAACAAAGTAATACACGGTAAAGTGCTCACTACAACACAAAAACGATCACAATGATGTAATTAGTACAGTTTAGTAAGAATTTAGGTTTCACTGATAATACATATTTTCTGACCGCGTAAAATGAGATCGCGTAAATTAGTACTGCGTATAAGAAGACTGCGCAAACGGAGAAATTATTTACAGTGTATAAAAGAACGCGTATAAAGAAGCACTGCGTAAATCGAGGGATGGGTAATATATATATATATATATATATATATATATATATATATATATATATATATATGTATATATATATAGCGAGAGAGAGAGATACAAGTAACGATACAAAAAATGTCTATCAGTAATAAATACCCTACGAGTATGTCGAACAAATTTTATAAAGAACTTGTTAATAATGTATTTTTTATATTAAAATATTAATTCTACTTTCTGAATGTACGTCAAGTGGGTTCATTTCATTCCCTCTACATACATTAATCGGTACTACTAATATGTACGTTCAATGCTACTTTAAATTGTTTGATCTGTTGGATCTTTCATATAGGATTCGCGTAAGTAACATTGATGTAGTACGTTTTAGCTCAAAAGCTAAATAATAACATAAACTAAACAATATATATCACGAATTTCAGACTTGAAATCTGTTTGTTTTAGTATTCATCAAATCAAACAATTAAATATTATTTGCCACCCTGTTCGTAATAATTCACTGTTAAGCCTCGTCAAGAATATAATATGTTCACAAACTATTCGCGCTCACATCTAGAGAACGTTGTAATAAACTTGAGAATTGATGAATATAATAAAGCAAGAGTTGGAAACCAGCAACTGGAAAATATAACTGAATTATACAAGGGCAGTAATTACAAAATACCGTTGCCGAAGGGTCAAGTGTACGAGAAGTCGAATAACCGGATTCAACTTCTATTGCGGTCGTTCAGGGTTCATTGTACATACATCTACATTTGGATAAGGGTTTAAAGTTCGCGCGTCCACCGACGCACTTGTTCACAAATTGCATTTGTGTGAAATATGACACGTTTGTTCAAATTGTCTTCCACGAACGAAATGTTAATAACAGCAACACTAGAAGAGCGAATGTAATAACAGCCATGGAAACAAATCCTCTAAACGACCGTCAAAATGTATATAAAATTGTTTATAGATTTCTAAATGTTATTACGGGACTTCAAATGTTCGCCACAGCACAAATATACACAAATGCGCGTACACGATAACACAAAAATATATATCGGGACGCATGTTTAAGAGTACAATGTATCATTTCGGAAAATACATTAAGAACTATTATCAGAAATATAATACAAACTATGTAAAGACCCATATATATATATATATATATAAAACTTTGTACACAAGAGAGTTATCATATTTATTTTGCTTATATTTCGGCGTATTTGTTTCTATTCAGAAAATTTCCTAAAATCAATAATAAAGCATCCTTTATTATAATACAAGTATAACATTTTATAAAAACGAACATTATAGTGAGTTAAAAAACTACAATTATTGTTAATATGTTATTCACTTATCTATAGCATATTATTCCGAAAGAAACCGAATTAAAATTTTATATATCTATTTATTCTCAAAAAAAGATTAAAAACTCATACTTTAACATTTACTAGAATTACACTTTACATTTTAATAGCAAGGCAAAAACATAAAAATTAATGAGTATCAAATTCTTTTTATTTTTTTATAGCTACTCATACAATTAGTAGAGACATGTTCTATTATAATAGAAACATGATTTGGTTTTTTAATAAAAACTATCTTTAAAAAGTAAAGAATACGCATTCATGAAAAACCAATTTCTGTACTTTAGTTTCCCATATAATAACCAATGCTTCTGAAAACAGACATTTTACCAGCCATTTTAAGTTATTAAATTGAAATAATATATGAACAAAGTGTTAATTAAATATTTTAAATATATTCATTATTATATGAATGGAAATTATTAAAAAATCTTTTAGAATGATGAAATGGAACAAATTTTAATACATACTATATTGATTTCCTTTAGTTTTTATTTATTACTACTTTGTGTACAAAATTCTTACATATATATATATATATATATATATATATATATATATATATATATATACATACATGAAGTAAATTCTCTACATTTATAATATTTAAACATAAAAAGTAAAAACCATTTTTATGCTATGTACAGATAACAATTTTTTCAAACAAATACAAAATTTTTATCTTATTATTAGTGTACGAATATTTGGATGATGGGGTGAAGGTGTGTGAAAATTGCAGTAATGAAAAAATAGATGCTTTAATGAACACCAAGCATCACTTATATTCACAACGAATAGAAATAAAATTAACGACAACGTGATCGAAATGCAAATATGATCTTAGTATGCCATGTGGTAAATGTATATTTCAACAGTATTATTTTGTTACATTCAAAACAAGTTTCTGCATATTAACAGTTTGAATAAGTATTAAAATTGATATTTCAGTGATAAATTTTTGTTCATATATAGATAGGTTTCATATATACATTTTTTTCTTCGCCATTGTTAATAAAAATAGACAAAAGATGAAAATAAAAATTGACAAGCTACAATGAGAGTAAAAATATAACTACTATATAAATTCAATTCATTCAAAATTACAGAATTTTTAATAAAATTATCTTTTACATTTAAGTTTTATATTGTCTGAAACAGTTCTTGCGATAAAAGCTTATTAGTTTCATTATCTATATTTTTCCTCTTTTCATATCATAATTTTAACATTTTCACATGGTTTATATATATATATATATATATATATATATATATATATAACTGTTAACTAGTTGAAATATTCATGTTATCAATTTTAATTGCCGACAAGGAAAATAATTTCGATGTAAAACATAATATTTAAAACTTTAATGAGTGAAAACAATAAATTATAAGCTATTAAAATAATTCTTTTCAGAATAAAAATAAAAATTATTTAATTATGGACAAAAGACTCGTAATATGTATGAATTAATATTTAAATGGTTCTTAATTTTTTATACATTCATATAAATATGTTGTAACTCTTAACTTTTTAATAAGTACAATGCAACCATATTATGTCTTTTTAATAAATACATCTAGGCTAAAAATTTAAATATTACATAAAAATAGTATTTTTAAGTACAAAATACCCATACGAAAACACTAAGAAATATGTAAAAATTAATATATAACATTACGGAAATAAATATTTCATTAAAAAAAGCATATAATTTATACAGTATGTATATAAACATATATATATATATATATATAACACTTAATATACCCTTTTCATTAAAGATAATATTTTTTTAACTCAGTCTTCAACTTCCATACTAAATGTCAATACTCTACATTTTTAGTACAAATATTCTATTATTATTATTATTATCAGAACTTTAAAGCATAGAAAAATTTACAACTTAAACCTCCATTGAAACCCAAATAGTAGCAATCAAAAATGATAATCGATTATGGACATTTTTAGTTGTGAGAAAAAGGGAATTCAATTATGAAAAAAATATTCAATTTTTTATATTCTTAAAAAATCAGTTCTGAATTTTTTATTTTAAACATACATTTAATATACAGAAAATTAAACTGTATTGCATTCTACATTCAATTGAGTATTTTTTTGAAAAAAATGCATTAGTTACATTTATTTCAAATATTTTGTATTGTTTTTAAACATTTATTTTTAAAAAAATAATATACGATAATACTATTTTATTCACAATTAAAATTTTAAGTAGAAAGTTTATATATATATATATATATATATATATATATATATATATATATATATATATATACACACACATGTATTTCTTTTTATTTCACTATTAAACTACGCTATATGATACGCTGTATTTGTAATAAAAAATATACTTTATTATTAATATTTATTACCAAAAAGTAGTAATTAAAGTAACAAATATTTTCTTTGCATTTATATGTTTCACTGTCTTTGTGTAATATATTCGGTTATCTCTTTCAAACATTCCAAGGATTAAATCTCAATGTCATAATCTAATGTTATTTATAAAAAAGGTATCTTTTCTTCTCAAAAAAAGTTTTACTTTTAACTTAATTATTAAGCTAATGTCCTCTATAAATTAAAAATAATAATGAAACAAATTTATACAATTAACAAAATATAATTCATTCTATTAGAAATTATATAATTAAAAGTGCTTTTTTTCAGGTCAACAATTTTCAAACGTATTCCAAATAATATGTATGACTGAACACGAAACGCCGACTGTCAGATATAATTAATTTAAAATATTTAATCTAAAAATAATTTCATTACGTAAACGATTAAATAATAAAAATATTATCACGTTATATATATATACACATTTAATTAAATCAAATTCATTATATATACATTACCATAAATATATAAATATTTTGTATTCATATGGGTAACTGATATTTGGTTATACGGTTGTTGACTAATAAAACTGATTATTTGACCATGAATAGGTTAAATATGGCCATGTTCGCTCGCTTAAACAACCTAGTCATCTCATTAAATTCGGTGCAGTTACCGTCATATCCTCTCTACACAACATCAAAACTATCTTTGGGGATAATGTGGGTGAATGTCACTCGCGATGCGAAATTCATAAACGAGAACAAAATGCCCGGTATCCGAATTAGAATTAGAAGGAAACTGATTCACGGAACGATATTCTGATTGTTGATTTTCTTATCGTTTATGTATGTATGTATATATATATATATATATATTATATATATATATATATATATATATATATATATATATTTATATATATATACACATATGCATACATACATATATATATACACATACACATATGCATATATATATATATATATATATATATATATATATATATATACATATATACATACATACACATATGCATACATACGTACATACATATACATATATATATATATATACAAACTGGATAATATAACATATGTACAATTAACAATATTTATTAAAAATTAAAACTATTTATTTTTAATCTGTTCACTTGGAATTTTTGTCTTTAATAAAATGGAGACAACAAAAAAAGGGAAATATTTGTTTCCTTTTAATATAAAATGAGAATATATTTGACAGAAATATAAATTAATTCGTTATTACAATAAAAAAAATAGAGGTACATTACGATAAGGGGTTCTAGACAAATATAAAATAATAAAATATTCTACTAGCAAATAATTTAGTATAAACTTTTTTCAACCGGCAAAAATTCTCAGTGGATTTCAGAAAAAGATGTTTTTATAGACAAAATTCTCAATGTGTTCCTGATGGGAAAAATAAAAAAATATATAATCCAAAACTAAAAGTTACCTTTGCTTTTTAAAAAAAATATTCAATGTATTGATGCAAACGTCGAATAGAGAAAGGAAACTGGAGTTCTTGATGAATAAGTTGTACTTTAAGAAAGACACAAAAGGCTGTACTGTAAATTTTAGAATGCTGTAAGTAAACAAAACTAATTATTTATTTTTTGAAAATGAAACGTATGTGGCTGTAAATATAAATTTTTTTAAGAAATAGTCTTAGTTTTTTTTAAATGTATGTCTTTATATAAAAAATGACAACCTTGATCAACGTAGTATACAATTAAATAATTGCACCAAATTCAATGATTACAACATTTCTTGGTATTAATTAATTTCATAAATGTGTGTATATAGACACACAAGCAAGAATTAAATATAAACAAATTTGATATAAGATTTTCTTTAAATACATTTTATAAAGTTTAAAACAAGAATGCAAGAAAAAGGAAATGTTTGTATAAAAATTTATTGTATGTGATTATATATGTACATATATATATATATATATATATATATATATATATATATATATATATAAAATACAATAAACAAGAAAAAGGTAGATAAACATGTAATAAACAAATATTCGATTGTATACGCTGTAATAACAATATGAAAGAAAATTAATTACTAAATAGAGGAACAAAAAAGATTAATAATTGAAATATAATTTCTAATGCAAATTTTACTTCATTACTTGTATTAGGAATTTTTTAGAATATATTTAAAAAAAATATACAGTAAAAAATTTACATTAAACTTTTTAAATTCATAACATGATATGAAAAATTAGGAAAATAAATGTAGTTAGATATAATAAATATCTATACACACACATATACTTATATTTATATACATACATATATATATATATATATACATATATATATATATATACATATATATATATCTATCTTTATATCTCTATATATATATAAACATACAAATACATATATATATATATATATATATATATATATATAAAGATATAAATTTTATTAAAAATGTTTACCAATAAACTATCATATAAATTACTATTAAGGTATGTTATTTAATTTTATAAACGATGAAAATAACGAAATGTAGTTGTAAACATAATAGATTGCTTAATACTACTGACGTGAAACCAATAAATCAAGAAAACTAATGGATATTTTTTTAAAAAACTCTACATATAGTTACGCACATCTACAAAAGACCGTATTAAAAATAATTTTCGAGTAAAATTTCATCATTAATAATGTACTTTAATTTGTTTACACTCATAATACATCCTTAAACACACAAACAAAACATTTCTTCCTCTCTCTCTCTGTCTCTCTCTCTCTCTCTCTCTCTCTATATATATATATATATATATATATATATATATATATGTATAAACATAAATAATATAAAGCGTATTATTAAAATATTATTTAAATTTCTGAAAGTATCAAAGCTATTTATAATATAAAGAGTATTTCAAAAGATTTACTTTACTTTGTAGAAAATAATTCTAATATAAATGTTTAGAAAAAATATATAGAAAATGTATACAAGAAAGATCAAGACTTTTAATGTTATTTTAATTATTAATATACAAGTATGTATATATAGAGAGAGAAATAAAGAAAGAGAGAATATGAATGGGATAATTTAAAAATCCTTACACAGATATTATGATCTTTAACTACTTTTCGTGAATTTCTAATAGGTAATTAGAATTACTTTAATTTTTTCAACAGTTTAAAATTTATAAAAATATGTTTAAATTATTCAAAATTAAGTCTTAGTTTTAGATTTTAAGCTGTGCAAAAATTGTGAATATATAATTAGTCCTGTTATTTTTTTGAATCGTATATTTGCAAATATATTATAATTATTTATTGTTATAATTATGAGGTTGTATTTTTTTAACCTGAAACCATTTAGGAATTTTTACTTATTTTTTATTGACCTATTATGATTTTTGAATCATTTTTTGATAGATAGATGATACTAAAATTATCATTTCGTTACTTAAACTCACAGTCAAATCAGATCGTATCAGAATACATCAATAGAAACCCAAAGTGAATTAACTACGACAATTTTTATATTTCTTCTTTTGTTTATAAAAATGTAATTTTTTTCAATAATAAGAATACATATTATTTTTTAATCAATTAAATAAATAATAATTCCGTACATTATATGTTTTAGGTAATAATGATTACATAAACATACTTTTTTAATCGCTTGAAAATCAGTTTTTTCCTAACACAGATTAAAATTTTGTATTTAATTAGCCTCTGGTAATTCTATTAAAAGTCAGTGTATTTGTCAATTATTCAGACTGTAATGAAATACAAAAACAAATAATTACCTTTCATATTCGACATTTTAATTAATAAATTCTGCAAATATAAACTTCAAAAAAAAAACGTATATATATACACATGTGTACATGTATATATATATATATGTATATTATATATATATATATATATATATATATATATTATATATATATATATATATTATATATATATAAAAATATAATATATATATAAATACACACATACGCATATATATATATATATATATATATACATACATACATAATATACTAATAATACAAAAAAGCATTAAATTAGAAGAAATAAAATATGAATACATGGACATAACTGTGTTTATAAAGAATGAGTTTTTTTATTTTTAAAATAATAATTTTTGACTTATCTTGTCTGTTCTTGTTTAGTTTACGGATATAGTATTTATTTAATTTCTCACGTATGATTTATTTTAAAATAAACTACCATAGCGTTGAAATGTTTGATTGTATTATGTTGGTAGAAAAATAATTGCGATTTATGACCATCAAATTCATATTTTTTTTTAATTTAAATGGTTTTAAATTGCCCAAAACTGTTGGATGACTAAAGCCCAACTTTTATGCAAGCTCTCGAATTGTAGTCCGTGGTTATGATTCAACTCATGCCTTCAGTAGGTCGTTATGAACTGAAAAAGGACGCCCGTGACCTTTTTCATCTTCAAGGCTTTTGTTCCTAGTACGAAAGTTTTGGAACCACAATTGCATCATATGTTCCTTAACAGTACCCACAAGAAAAGTATCATTTAGTTTGTGAGCATTTTCTCCTACTTTACGATTCGTTTTGATCTCGTACTAAAAATGATGTTATTTGCTTCTTTTTCATCTTTAATTCAATAGCCTAATTTGAAGCAAAATTAATAGTCAACCCAATTTCTATGTTACCAAAATACAGACTGAAAAATGCACTTTAAAAAGATATGACACACATACATAAACACGATAGAATGACAATTTTATTGAAAAGAATATGGTTAGAAATCGAAAAAAACACAATTATTTTTCTACCAACATAATGTTTCAATGATAGATTTGTTACTAAATAAATTACTAATAAAACGCTGGAATTTTCTAAAAAAATATAATTAAAGGAAATGTCCTTTTTTATAAGTATACATATTTTTTATGCTTATACAAATAACAAATGATAGTATAAAAATTTATTCTTTATGTTTTTTACTTATAGTATACTTATTTAACCATCTTTATCAAAGATTATATGTAAACCTTAATTGAATTTTGAATATGTTGTCAAACCATACATAAAAGAAAAATGATATATGAATGATAGATAAGAACAAAGTAAATATTGTTACATGTGTAAGAAAAATTATGAATTACAGTAGTATTATAGTAAAAGTAACATTTATATCAGATTTCAATCATATGCCTACCAATTTTTTACACGTCTTAGCTTTTAAAAAGCGTAAATGTGTAACTATCTATGATTATATCCAGATTTATTATATTTATATCCAGATAACAAATACACAATATGTATATGCTTTTGTATATATTGTGTATTTGTTGTCATATTGTGAATCATTTTGATTAAAAAAATACGATAATATTTAAATGGGATAGTTGACAAAATTTACTAATATGTTATTCGCAAGAGTGTTAGGAATCGTTTCGCAAAGTTTTGTTTTGATAGACGATCTAAAATTGTATAAATAATAATGACGGATACATACATGTACATATGCATTAACTATATATATATATATATACAATATTTAGTTTCTGTTGTAATGCAAAATTAAATTTAAATGCATAAAATATAACAAAAGAAAAAAAATAAAAAAAAATTAACTCGATCTCAATTAACTATTTATTTACAGACTTTCAAGTACGTATTTCATTAAAAAATTGTATTAAAATTGAAATTTACTTTTTATTCCTATTTATTCGTAGTTGGGGCTCGAGATTGATTTTTATAAAACTTTAACGTTAGAAAAAAAACGAGTAATCGACACGCGGGCAGGCAATTTTTTAAACACACGGATTATTATAAATGTGATTGCATCAAACTTCAACGAGCGAGCGAGATTTTTTAACACACAATGGGTGACTTTTTGATAAACAAATCTGTTTGAAATAGAGCGAAAGATTTCATTGTTCTCGGTAATCGAATTTTAACGCCTCGCTCATTTATCGTTTGCCTGCTTCCTTGTGTATACGAATTCTTCGAAATATTTAAAATTAAAATAACATTAAACTAACAAATAGGAACAAATAATAAAATATTCTCTTTAATAAATATAAACCTCATACCTTACTGAAACGTGTATATATATATATATATATATATATATATATATATGTATAGACCCAAAACGTAATTTAAAATTCAGTTCAAAGCTATTCGAAGATGATGCAAGTTCTGAAACCGGTCGTAATGGAAAACTATGATTTTCACTAAATGGTAACCATTGTAAAACAAACGCACACACACATATATATATTATACTACCAGTCCTTACCTATGACAGCGAAACATGGGTGCTTAACGCCAAAATAGTTCAAAGAATCCAAACAACACAACGAAGTATGGAAAGATGCATGTTGGGAATAACAAGAAGAAATAGAAAGAGAAAGAATGGATACGAAAACAAACAGGAGTCACAGATATAACAAGAAGAGTAAAGAGTCTGAAATGGAAATGGGCGGGACATACCGCAAGGAGAGAAGACAACCGATAGACAAGAGAAATTATTGACTGGGAACCAAGGAATATAAAAGATCCAGAAAGAGACCAACGAACAGATGGGATAAGGATATTAAAAACTTTTTTGGAAATCTGTGGAAAAGAGAGGCACTGAATCGAACAAAATGGAAAATCATGGAAGAGGCCTTTATCCAGCAGTTGATTAACAGAGGCTGAAGATGATATATATATATATATTTAAATACCGAAGTGCCCTAAAATTCCAATAACAAACTAACAAATATTAAAAAAGAAAATTATTTCAAAAGTGGCCTGTCAACGAAAAATACTTTTTTTGAATTTTTAGATTGAAATTATTGTATCAAATATTTATGAGCTTGTGAATCTTCTGATTATTTATTTTATACATTTATTTTAAAATAAAGTAATAAGTAATTTCTTTGAAAATTATTTCTTATATTGATAAAATAAAAAATATTTGACTCTCAAAAAGTCTGTAAATTCAATCAATTGAAACGAAATATGTTGCGTTTCAATAGGAAGCATCTAATAAATTTTTAATAAAATCGTATTTTATGTACATAAATACATTCATAATATATTTTAGAAAAATATATAAAATCAAATTTCGTAAATCTGTTTTAAAATACTTTAATAATGTAATAGTGTTTTGTTTAATTATAAAAAAACAATTCGTTGATCCATCCTTTAACAATTTTATACATTTCCGTCTTATAAAATATTATCTAAATTACTGGATAAATATATTTGTGGGAATATATATATATATATGACATTTTCAACCATAAACCATATTAAATTCTATCACGTTATAAGTTATAACAGAACGCAGGCACCTACTGCTATTTAATGGAAAATTTTATATATCGTTCTTTTAGGAAAGCAGAAATAACGAAAATATAGTGAATTTGAACAACGCGAACTCAAACGCCGATGAATAAAACCTCTATACGACCACAACACGAGGGAACAGTGGCAAGCGAGCAAGTCGTCAAGTTTCCGTGTGGTTTGATAGCGACCGACCGGACCGGACCAACCGGACCAAACCGCTCCGTGGCGACCGGGGACTGGGTTCCCGGATTCCCGGTTCCGGGCTTTCTGGCCGGTCGGCTGAGTCGAGCGGCACATCACGAGGCGATAGGCGAATATCCTACCACTACGTCGTCGTGAACGTCAGAATACTATACAGAGACCGTTGTCGTCGCAGCCGTGGCCTTTTCCAGTTTCATATTGTGGATTAGAACGCTTCGATAACGTTATTACTAAAATGTAATAAAGCGCGTCGCAATAGTAGGTATGATATACACAAGATACGACTTAACGGTTGTGCGACTACGCCGAGTGATTTAATCAAATTATCAATAAATGTCGACGATGATTCTCATCCGCATCCGCTCATTTAAATTATGGAAATTATTTTACTGCTTCGTGTTATGGACAAGTGTGTTAGTTGTTTTTAGTTAGACATTGAATTGTAATCGTAACTTAATATCTCTCTCGCATTTGAAAGCATTCACAAGTACCAGTCCAATATGTGCATGAGCCAGTCTAATTTAAGCACACAACTCAATTATTTTCGAATATTTAAATATAAATTATTCTCGAAACGTAATTATAATAGCACGTATCGGAATAAGTAATTTAATTATGAATAATTTATATTATATATATATATATATATAACTTACATGATATAGATATCTCAAACTAGGGATAAATTGACAAATATCCCAGACCACTGTAACAAATTTAAATAAAAACCAAATATTTCAAACCATTTAATACAATATCCATTTAATAAAAGTATACTATAGATACAATTATTTTTTTGATACGTCATTTTTATGTATTTTGCTATAAAACTACATCTTCTTAGCTGATGCTTTCACTTCAAAATGTCCCATCTCCAAAGAGTTAAAAATAAAAATTCGGATTAATCTCAAAAATTGTTTGAATTAATAATATACATATATATATATATATATATATATATATATATATATATATATATATATATATATATATATATAATATGTATATATAAACTTGAAAATTAAAATAAGTTATTAGAATTCGATAATTAGAAACTCTGACATATTCTATGACAATTCTTAACCCATTGACGCACACTTTTTTTTCTAGATCACCCTCAGTAACACACATTTTTAAATTTTCCTTTGCTGATGCAAGAACGTAGATGAAAGGACACTGCTTAAGGGACAAGGTTAATTAATGCCATTTTTGTTAGTTTTTTTAAACAAATATATGACGGTTATAGCCCTCATTGGTTTATCAGAATTAAGGGGAAGACTTTGTGAACAAATGACGGTTATAACAGTCATAATTGGCAAGAAATTGATTAAGTACGAGATTTTTTGATAATAATTTCTGTTTATTAACATCTCTTTTCCAGTATAACGTCCATTAATATATTGTAGTAGCTGCATGAAACGACGTCCAGATGTATAAGGAAATACTGGTGAAAAATTAAGAATGACTGATAAACAAGAGACTTATTAAAGGAACTTTTTTTGACCTTGAAGCAATAGAAGTCCAAAAATTTCATTAATTCTTCTTTGTTGGTGCGAAGAAAAGTAACCTTTGCAGATATTCTTGTTACATGTTTACTCTCTTCAAATAAATGAATTCTACACTTATTCGAGGAACACACTATTGTTTCAACTACATTTTCTGAAAACAACTGGTCAAAAATATTTTTAGGATAGAATTGAAATTTACCTTCAAATTAAAACTATATTTATTATGATCGAATTAAAAATTTCCTATTATAGCCGTATCCTCATCCCATAACTATGGAGAGTAAGAATCTCATGGTGGGGTGATTGTTATTTGGTTGTTGGTGATTGTTGTTGATGACTCTCAACAAACACCTCGGACATAACAAAGGATTATAAAAAATCATTCACACTGTCTACTTTCTAATTGCTAGCAATAAAATTTTTACCTAACTTAGATATGAATTTTACTCTTGCTCGCATTTTTCTAGGAACAAAACTCCTTGTTGAATATGTTAAGTATTACCGTTATCTAACGAAAATATGTACAAAAATTTCCTCTTGTAAGGTTGATGTTTCTTATCAAAACTATACATGACGGCTATAGCCGCAATTTGCCAGCAGGTCAACAAAAAATTGACGGATAAAAGTTATTTTCGTCAATGGGTTAAATACTACATTTACAATTTGTAAGTCAGAACTTATTAGGAAATCATTATTATACAAATAATTACAAAATCTAGCTAAATAGGACAGTTCTACAAGTTTAGAAATAATACTATTAATTATTATTAATAATTCAAACCATTTTTTTAATAACAACAAGGAACTTATTCTATATTATTTTTCAAAATAAAAAAAGTAGAAAAGTAACTTTCTCTGTTATTATTACTATCTGCCAATCTGACATAAAAACACACAAGTGCGTGTGTGTGAAGTATGAAAGCTAATACTTTTGTATAATATTAATTTTAATTCCTTTCTATTATAAGGCTTTTATATTATTAGTAATAAAATGTATGAAAACTTAACGTGACAATGAAAACAAGTTTTTGTATGATATCATCAACAATAACATAATAGCAGTTATACAAAACTTTTATCATAATCATATTATAAACATGAATGAGGGATAGTATTTTCTGTTTAATATTAGAAAATATTAAGTTATAGAAATAACAGTATTCATCCATGCATTAACTTACATTCATAACAAACACACATCAAAATATATATATATATATATATAAATACACATATATTTAAAAGTTTAAAAATGTTGAAATTTTGCGAGAAAAAAGTTTATAGGCATAAAATCTGTCTCAAGTATTAAAATTAGTTTAGCAGATAAAGAATTTGACTATTTAACTACCTATTATATCACTTCGTTCATAGTGAAAATTAAAACTCGTTTTATAAAATCATAACTAAATACTGAGAAATGAAAAACCTTACAATTTAAAATTAACACTAATATTCCATAATATTAGGTAACCAAGAATTTTTTGTCGCTGTTATAAAGTACAATAATTCCAAGAATTGTTTACACTTGTTATTGGACAAAATTCCAAGAATTGTTTATCAGTAATATTAGCATGTGTTTTAAATGAATCGTGAACTGTTCACTTTAATTTAGAAAATAATTCTAACCATTAAACATATCTGTGAAAAATAGTGTAGTATGTACGTGTTTGCTTTATGAATTTAAGCTTGAGACTAACGCTACAGAAACTGTAAAAAAAATTGTACTGTGTTTGGAGAAAATACAGTTACATCAAGAATGGCCTAGAGATGGTTGAAAAAATTTTCTTTCGGGGATGAATCCATTAAAGACGAGACCAAATCAGACAGACCATCAAATTTAAATATTGACGAATCAGAGACAATGATTGAAATAAATTCCAGTGTAACGTGTCAACAGTTTGCAGAATTGTTCAAAGTAAGTGACGAAACAATACGGAAGTATTTACACAAAATAGGAAAGAGGTGAAAATTAAGTAAATGGATACCACACGAATTAACTCCCAATAACAAATTACAGCGTCTTCATTCACTTATTACTTATTTCACGACTAAAATCGGAGACCTTTTGGGATCAAATTTCGATCACTGATGAAAACTGGATTATTTATTTCAGCTACAAATGTACTCATCACTGGCTTTCATTAGGTGATCCTGTCCCACAAAGTCCTAAATGAAAGTTAACATCGCGAAAACGTTTTCTCTGTGTTTGGTGGACTTCAAAGGGAATTATTCACCATGAATATCTACGAGAGGGTCAAACCTTTACTATAAAAACATTTATAGTGAACAACTATAACACCAGTACAAAGAGTATACGATGCATTAAAACAAAAACAGCCAGCGCTTGTAAATCATAAAAAAGTTTTATTTTTGCGAGATAACGCACGACTACACGTTGCAGTAGAGACTAGAACAAAAATTATGAATTTTGGGTGGGAGATCCTCCCCAATGCCTCGTATTCCCCAGACATATCTCCATCAGATTATCGCCTATTTTTATCTTTGGACAATCGTACGCGTGGTAAACAGGTTAATAATGAAGAACAATTAAAAATTGAGGTGTCTATATTTTTTGAAAATAAAAATAATCAGTTTTGTAAAAATCGAATTTATAAATTATCTTCTCGCTGAAAAAGGGTTGTTGAATACAAAGGTGGATATTTTGTGAATAAAATTATTTTATGTAAAAAAACAAGTGTTTTTTTCTCAATTCAAAAACGACAGAACTTTCTTAGTTACCTGATATTAAAATTATTTCACCTTTTGTCATATCAATTAAAATTACCATTAACATCAAAATTGTGAAAATAACTGATTAAAGTATTCTGTTTATTTTTCCATGTAACTATTGTTTTAGAATACATTTTTTTAAAAATAAAAAATGTACTTTAATCGTGTAGATGTTTTTTTATATAAGTATAAAAGATAGTTTTGATATTTTTAGTATTTCACCTTTCTTAATTTAAAATTGATACCTTTTTACATAAAATTTATTTAAATTTTTGTATTCTTTACAAGTCTCTAAAATCTACTAAGCATATAATTAACGATTAAATTGAAAAAAAATGCTTATCAAAATGAAAACTGATAAAAGAATATAAATATTTATTTGTATTTTACAACTTTCTATCCATACTTAAATGTAACGGATATATTTCGTAAAAATGCATGAAAATAAATTGCTCGTAAAGAATCAAATATCTGTTGACTTTACGATCACTTCATGAAATTCATAACAGAAAATATTAGGTGCTGCAACAATATGACGAACATACATATAACCCATATAACACGTAATACAGAGAAGAGAGTACGTATCAAAACTAATCTTGCGGATATACAAGCAAGCACAAAACTAACTTGTTAAAGTCGTGAAAAACTTATTTACGACCAATAAATTACTGTAGGCCGTAAAAAATAACTTTTGCGCGAACTTCTTACCACCCAGCGACAACGATCAACAAAACATTACAACAGACACCTATGTATTTTTCTAACATTTTATTTATGTTTCATATTGTTTTTTTTTATCGTTCATCTATAAACTTTAATATTTACTTCGAACGTATTTGTTATCTGATTATAAGTATTCACATCATCGATACATATTTGTGTAGTGTAATAATATGATAACCTGTTTGATTATCTGTTTATAATCACCAATTGAATGCCGTTGATAAATAAGTTGCAAAATTTTAATTTTCTAGAAAATTAGGAATAATTTATAAATATCAACCTAATTTTGAAATTTAAAAATAAAAAAAATAATTAAAAATATTAACTGAGTTACATATATTCCAGTTATGTTTAATATAAATATGTACACTACTGTAAAAACTCCAAAAGCATATAGAAAATATAAAGAATTTTAATTATTTTCTCAAAGATAATTATAATTACACCAATTAGTTAACCGATATTAAAAAGCATTATTAAAAAACATACAAGCATACTAAAATAATACAAATTATTTTAATTTTTTATATCACCAACTTTAATATAAATACAATCTTCTATCAATTTCTTGAAATATAAACCGTTATCAACAAAAAGAGATGTTTAGTCTTTAATTTAGAATAAAAAGTTAAATAAAATCATGAAAACATATTCACTATATGAAATTGACGACCTTATTGATTAATATAATAGATTGAACTATAAATTCTTGTTTTTTCCAGTACTGTTTTCAACGATTCATTGTAATTAACCGTTCGCACCTACTTCTTAATAGTGCATATTTTTAAGATAATTATGTTATAAATAAATTGCAATTAGGATTTGTAAGTCGATTAGTTTTAAAAATCATATTAAGTTTTTATTATAACTTACAACCGGATTTATTTGAGAATAAAATACGATTTTTTTAAAAAAAACTACAATTATAACACAAAAAATTTTAAATGTATACAATAAAATGTGACTATTTACCAGATTGTATCAAAGATGGTTCAAAAAATTTTATTTAGAAAATTTAAGCCTAGAAGATAAACCACGAGCAGACAGGCTTTCAACGTATTTAGGAGATAATCTCATTAGATGTTGACCTCAGAATTATGACACATTAATGAGAACAAAATATGAAAGTCTCAATAGTGCTCCAACATCTACACAAACTCAGACACGTCAATGAGTGGGGTATTTGGAAACTAAACCTTTTATCCGAAAAAAAATTATTGGATAAGTCCTAACAAGTGTTAAGTCGTCAAAATCCAATAACTTTCTTGGACAGAATAATGACTAGAGATAAAAACTGAATTATATAATAATATCGACAGAAAAAACAGTGATTCAATCCAGCTGTGCGCCCATACTCGACACTGAGCTGGATATCAATTTGTAAAACTTATACACTGTACCTGGTGGAATATTAGAGGTGTAGTTTAAATTGTAAATTAAAACCAAACTATTGATTCTAATATTAACAATATGAAATATTGAGCAAAAAACTTCAAGAAAAGCGTGGATACTTAATCAAACAAAAGAAGTAATACTGTCTCATGTAATATAACGCAAAATAATCGAACTGAATTAGGAACTTCTACCATATTCTCCATACAGTTTAGATACCACTGCATTAGATCATCATTTATTCCATTCATTTAAAGACGTTATAAAGGAAAAAATACCTCATAGCAGATATCGAAGACTTTATATTTTAACAAATATAGAATTGAAATTCTAGGTAGAAGATGGAGAAAGTTTATATTGGAACAAAAATTATATTATTGATAATTTTTTTTCTGAAATATGTTTCAAAACATCCTCACAAAAAACACAAACTTATAACATATTAATACTTTTAGATGCACATATATATATATATATAATCAAAGTTATTCACTAAAGATAAGAATTTCATGACGTCATCTTATTTTATATCTGCGATAATGATTATACAGATATAAATGAGCTTTAAAAAATTGTTTATTGTTTCATTCGGTTACACGTACATTCTTCTATAATAATTGACAAGTTGGCTACCGCATCGAGTCAGGGTGTTGAGCGCAGTGAGAAGGGGGCGAAGCCCACTGGTATGTATATAATTATATTCACCTTTACATATTATTTCATAATAAAGATGTTTCCTAATTGTTCTTTAGCGCCACACTTTTTTCCCATAAATTTCAATATATATTTTAGTATCTCTTGACCCATTGCTCAGTAACTTTTGGATCCATTAAATTTTCATTATGTTCAGACAATTATTTATCTTACCAATTTTCAAACAGTAACTATCACATTTTAACTTACACTTTTTTACCAATAATAGATTTTTTTCTTAAATTCTATAATACAGTATTTTTCAAAAATTTACATAGATAAATCAATTCTTTGTTAATATGAATTTCATTCCAACACAATATTTACACGTTTCAGTAATTCACATAAAAATACTACGAACATTATTTCAGACCAGGAAAAGAACAAATTAATTAAAAAAAACATTTGAAACAAAAACTTACAATGCATACAAATATATCTCACTATAATTGTAATTATTTTAATTGCATATAAACTTCACAGTAAGTTAATTCTGTTCTATTATATAGAGTAAAAGTTATTTTTATTTAAAATTCATTTACGTGCCTTCATAACTTTGTTTTCGAACTACATTGTGCATGGGCCTCATTAGTTAGCATCCCTGTTATATACAATAATTCGTGTATCTTTAACTTTTATTATGTATAATATATATATTTATATATATATATATATATCTATATGTATATATATCTATATCTATATGTATATATATCTATATATATATGTATATATATATATATATATATATATATATATATACTTTTATATTTATATATATATATATATATCTATACCTATACATATATATATATATATATATATATATATATGTATATATATATGTATATATCTATGATATGTAAATCTATCTATCTATGTGATATATAAAACAGCTAAAACGAAATATTAAAAAGTAGGTCATCTAAAATTTTATATCTATGCAAGTATTTTTTATATAGTTATCATAAAAATTAGAATTATACAGATGACTTGTTTTTTTAAAAAAAAAACTATAAAGAAATATATTAGAAAATAAGTATAACTACAATTAACAATCATAAACAATCCTTAACTGTTTCGTGTCTTCAAATATATATTTACTACATATTTTTATATATGACAAAACGTTTGTAAGTATATATATACACTCATTTCTTACATTTCAATTAAAAAGTAATTAAAATAGTTTATTATTTAAAAAAAATATACAGAATAATTTTAACTTTAAATAATAAAAATTTTATTATCAAAATAATTTTTATAGAACATTTTATAATACTTTCATACTGGCAGAGCACACTTAGAATGAAAAACACATTATTGTAAAAATATAATTTCATTGGAAAAATTGTTTAATGAAATATGATTCTACTGCATTCTGTAATGAACATTCACATTTGAATTTAATTACTACAATGTATATAAAAAAGGTAATTTACTTCTATTTTTTTTCTATAGTATTATCTCTGTATTTTTATTTCGTTTTAGAATTTATAATATGTTTACGTCCATAATTTTATATTTATTTTTAATTTTGCTTCAAACATATGTTTAGGGTATAAAGGTATAATTGAAGTTTTAATAACACGATTATTTCAAAACTGTTTTTCAAATAAAATGGTCAGTACTTATGTCGTGTTTTAAATAACTGAAATTTGAAATTAATTTCTTTCATAACTTAGAGCTAGAAAACAAAGTTTTAATTCAAAAAGTATTCATTTATATGAATAAATAAACGTGTTTTATGTATTATTCATAATATTATATATATATATATATATATATATATATATATATATATATATATATATATATTACATTATCTCTCTTTCATTTTGTTTAAGTTTTATATTTATATATATATATACACTCATATATGCTTACTATATCATGATTGGAAACTGATTTTTGATTACAATTTTTTTGTGTGCTGAAATTTTAATTACAACATTTAATATAAAAATATTAATATAGATAAGTTTATATAGGAAACTTAACGTTTTTCATGTATTTTTCTTAATATTATCTATGTAAGTTTTCATTGTATTCCTTATTCGTTTATTTATAAGTTTATAAAATACTTTAATTAATAAATAATTGTGTATATCTGTAGTATTCCTCAACATTAAATCCTCCCTATAAGGTTTTAGATATTTCTTATAGAATTCATATAAGAATCAGAATCCTTATATGGTCATCTTATATATACCTTATATTATTCTTATAAGGTATATAAAGTGACTTTATATGATCCTAAGATTAATATAAGGTATATATAAGGTGCTCATATAAGGATTCTGATTCTTATATGGATTGTATAAGGAATATATAAAACCTTACACGGAAGATATAAGGTTGAGAAGTACTAAGGATATATTCTTTATATTAAATCTTTTAGTGCTATTTGATTAACTTTTGAAATTTTATTTATTAAATTTTATATTATTAAATAAGGAAATTAAAAAGTATCGTTGATATTGTAAATTGACTATAAATCTCTATAATCATCTATACTAAATTATTAAATTGATTTACATGAAGTATAATATAAATCAAATACCGTTCATCTTATATAATATTCGCGGCAGTAATTAATAGTACTAATAGCAAAAACAGGAATATATGCATCCTCACACTATACAGATTTATCAAAGTTTTTCGTCCCAACTAATATAAATACTTTCATCTAGACAAATATATTCCAAAATATAAATCTTTATTGAAAAAAGTACGTGCTCTAAATAAATTACTTCCATGAATACGAATTACTTTTCTAACATAAATTTAACAATTTGAATAATCATAAATATAAATTTTATCATTCAACATAAAAAACATAATAAAGTTTAAAGTTTATTTAAAAAAAATGTCATTCCATGCTCATGAAACGTAATTTGACGTTGAAATTGCGCAAAGGGGCACAGCAGTTTATGACAGTCTGCCTCCCCAAATAATGAAAATGCAATTGGATATATGAACAGAACAAAGTAGATGCAGAAGTCAAATAACACTGCACTGCAGCACAGACTACAATTATAAATACAGACGAATGCGACAACAAAGAACATGATAAACAAGCTTATTTAAATGAAGTTTTTACTTTACGTATACTTTTCATATTACTTGCATTCCGCTCAACATTTTAATATCTATTTAAACGTGCGATACTTTAGAATTATATTTATTCAACGTTTCTCTACACCTATCCATAAAAGATAAAATAGTATTACATGGCAAAAACTACAAAAAAAAGTAAAGTAATAAATATCTCACAACAATGCATAGTATAATAAATGGGTCGGTATATATACATATATATATATATATATATATATATATATATATATATATATATATATTAGATGGATTTGAACTTACTATTCTCTTTTCTGTCTAAATTGAAACATCACCAGCAGAAAAGTTGTAAAAAGTGCATGCGCTGAACAAAATATAAGTATTTCTTTTTAAAATGATATGAATATGAAAATTCGAAATAAATAGAAATTTAATATTTATAGTTAAGGAATTAATATCTATATAATTATAAGAAAATGAATTGAGAATATTTAAAAACTAGTATAAATAAAGTTCATTTAATATATGATATGCTTTTGTTCATTGTTTACAAATTTACGAGGGCGATTTGAAAAGTAACTTGCTTCGATATTAAAGACAACATTTTCAGTTTCAGTATGTATTTTATTTTTCAACATAATCTCCTCGAAAGTCAACGCACTTGCTCCAACGTTCCTCTAACTTCACGGTTCCATTCCGCAAATGGATATCTTCGCGGTCCTCAAAATAGACGTTTGAGCTCTCTATCACCTCTTCATTTGAACCAAATCGCTTTCAAGCCAGGAACATTTTGAGTTTCAGAAACAGACAGAATTCCGAAGGAACCAAATCAACTGAATGTGATGGATGTAGAAGAATTTAAAACTGCAACTCGTCCAATTTTTACTGAGCCACAATGCTTTAATAAACCGGTGACTACCATGGTGAAACATTTTTTTTGCCATTCCAGAAAGTTTTTCTGCGGTCTTCAATTTCTCTAAAACTGCTGTGTAGTGTTGGCCAATAACTGTTTTTTCATTTTAAAGATAAGCGATCAAGAGAATTCCTTTCGCATTGCAAAAAAATTAATACTATCACCTTCTCAGCCGAGTAAAGAAAAATTAATATCATCACCTTTCCATTTACCTTCTTTGGAGCAGTTTTACTGCGTCTAGTCCACTGTTTGGATTACATTTTTAATTCTAGTGTGTAATGGCAAATTTAAGTTTCTTGCATGGTCACAAAATTCCGTATAAAATCAGTTTGATTATTCTTAAACTGTTTTAAGAATTCAGCAGATATTCCTACGTAATTCATTATGCAAAATGAAATGAATTCACTCATTTGAAATGCCTATAACTCTGCTATTTCACTCACTTTCACTCGCCGGTCCTACAAAACCGTATCATGGAGTTTATCGATGATTTCTAACGTAACAACTTTTCTCGGGCCACCTGAGTGTGATACATATTTGAGATTCGTTCTGCCACGTATTAATTAATTCACCCAAAGTTTAGTAGGAAGAACAAGATTCACCTAATGTTATAATATATCCTCTTATGACTTTCTTCCACTGTTTTCCACTCTAATAAAAAAGGAACTGAGTAACAACAAGAATATCAATTTCCAAGCCTTCATTTGCATTAGCAATACCTTAACCTATTTTAGCTATTTCTCTTACCTTTTTTACCTATTATCCTTGTAAGATTTAAACGAGGTAGACTTTGTGGCAAGATTGAATTTCGCTGATAAAATGTTAGAAGAGTTGTCTGGGTTTGACAATATTCACTTTTCAGACGAAGCGTATTTGGATATAAACGGCTTCGTCAACAAACAAAATTTCCAATACTAGACAAATGTAAATCCAAAACTGAAACGTTAGTGACTACTACATTACACAAGAGTTGCAGTTTGGGTAGCTATATCAGCCTCGGGGATCATCGGTCCTTATTTTCCTGAGATAGCAAGGACGAGCAATCACTGTTAATTTGTAGTGATATATTCAAATGCTGAAGGAGTTTTAGACCCATAAATTTCAAAAATTTTCGGGTCACAACACGAGGATATGGTTCCAATAAGATGAGGTCACTTGTTACACATCAAATAAGAGTTTACAAATGATCCAAGAGATGTTCCCCGAAAAAGTAATTTTTCGTAGGGGTCATATTGTGTGGGCTCCACGAAGTGCCAATTTATCCCATCTTGATTTTTTTGTGAAGATTCCTTAAGAGAAGAGTATTTTCAAATAATCCTGTGACTACGGAGCAACCGAAGGATAATATTCGACATAAGATAGATGCGATTCTTCGGGAATCATGTAAGAGCATCTTGCGAAATTTCAGAACGAGATTAGAAAATTACTGTCATCGCAACGATTGTCATCTGGATGACTTAATTTTTAAAACATAAATTTTCATTAATATTCTTTATATTTTCAGTAATAAAAGTTACTCGCAGCAAACCAATATAGTATAAATTTTTCAAACGTGCATTTCATTCTGGGACAGCTGTGTATAATTTTTTACTAAAATCAATCTCTTAAATTTTGACTAGATATTATTAAAAATATTTTTTAAATTCAAAAAGAACAGCTTATCTATACATTTCTTTGATATCTCAATTTTTACAAATACTCTCAGAATTCTACATGCTACTGCAGTTCTCTAGTAAGTGTCTTAATAGCGGTAAGCGGCAACTTTTCTCATTTACTTTTAAATTGGACAACTTATTTGTTTTCCTTATAAAGTTTAAATAATTATTAGCTTCACTGACAAACTTTTGTATGGCATATTTTTTTTAAATATCGGTTTTGAAACTTTTTCGAACTACTAACACGTTGAACCTAAATTAATAATGTCTAAATCTTCTTACTTTTTTTGGGTAGTCTCTATATATTTTAAGTAATATAAATAACATATACGACTAAGACTTTCAATAATAACCGAAAAAGAACTGAAAATTCATTAATTTTAGTTTTTTCCATTAAGAAAATATGAAAATACATAAACGAAACATATGTACAATATTGTATCGCTGTGACAAATATTTTAAAATAGTATAAAATCATTTGATACAAATATATCACTAAAAATTATAAAAACGATGACTCGAAATTTCTCAATAATTACTAGCATCAAAATTAACTATTTGCATTTTACAAATGATTCACACTTGATTGAAAATTTAGCTTCATACCAGAGATGAAATATCAATTTTATTCATTGATCACAAATTAATAATAAACATATTTTTTTATTTTATCAAAATATTAATAACATTTTTATAAAAAAATATCTTAAACATAGAAAGCGTTTCGAAATATTACAATGTGTTATATAACTATCTCTGGTTTAATATATGAGCGTATATAATACACAATATATATATATATATATATATATATATATATATATATTAGATTTTATAATTAAAATAACTAAGTTATTCATATATATTTATTTATATTCATAATTAATTCATATTAATAATTTTGTTCGCATACTAATTGGCATATTTATTATTAAGAAGGAAATATTTTTTTTCTGTTCAGTTCAGCAATGGGATAATTTATTTCTTATTGATTATCTTTTATACGATTTTTATGCAAATTACACGCTTTTATTGACTATTCAAAATATATTTATGAAATAGTAGGTAAATTGTTTATAAGTCATTATTTGTTATAAGAAACAAGTCGTTAATAAATTTAATAAACCGTTTTATGTAAACGTGAGTACATACCTTATAAGAACTAAAATTTAATAAATTATTGAAAAGTTATATTTTCTCAAAAGCATAAAAAGTTTAATATTTCATTTTTATTTATTCAAAAATATTTTCCTTTTTATTCGAAATCATTTTCAATGTATAAAAATATTGTGTACTACAAATCGATTATTTATAGTTTTTATAAAAGCTATGATATTAAAAAAAGGGGAATATAAAGAAATAACAACATACAAACATTAAAAAGATGTTAACGATCCACTTTTTCTCGAAAAACTTTATATATTGCACAAGTTTTCATTTGCAAGATTGTAAGTGTTAAATAATATTAAATACTGACTCAGAGGTGTTTCATTTCGAATAAAGTGGGGAAAATCAAAACAAGGACTTTTATATTACTTACAAATAGAAATATGTTCCTATGTGGAATATTCATTTATCGATGAATAATTTGATAATCAGTATCAATACACAATAAAAAATGAAAAATACAAATTTTAAAATAAGATTAGTGAATAGAACACCATATATTTTTTTTTACATTTTTTACTTAAAAAAATCATAAAAACATAAAAAGTATGTTATAATGAAAAAATCAGTTTAGAATTTTGTTTGTGATTGGATTCAATATCAAACTTAATTATTTATTACGTATACTAAAATTAATAATAAAACAGCAAGTTTTTAGAATTCTTTTAATAACCCTTTTTTGATGTTTTTTATAATCTAAAAAGTTTAACTGGTTATATATATATACACCTATGTATATAATCCACAACACTTATTCTCACTGTATTTTTTTCTCAAACAAAGATAGGTTGTAATAATAGCAATAAACTACGTAGATGGTGATAGAGTTTATTTAGAGTTAAATAGATTATTTACCAAGAAGTTAGTGAAATGAATAATAAAGAAATAATTTTTAATCAAATAACTATAGAAAAATAACACCTGAATACTCAAATCCTTCTATTTGGTGAATTTTTCATAAAAAAAAGATCAATATTATAGTGGATTCATAAGCATTTTGGAGTTCAGTTGAATGAAATACGAAGAAGTGTCTTGAATGAGATCAAAAAATTCAATACAAATTTGAATAATTTCTTATTTAAAATACATTTGTTAGTTTTTAGTAACATGAATCATGAATCTTAATATTCACAATTACCTATGAGAAGAAGGAGATAAAGAGCTTTAGTATTCAAGAAAAAGGACAATTTTGAATGAAAATCCTTAATGATTTTTAAAACTACTTCTTTCGAAATAAAGGCTATGTTTAACTGAATGGACAAAAACTTCAAATTATTTTTGTTCAATAACAGGTGAAAAAAGATCGTGTTGATCTTAGCACCAAAAAATATTTTAATGATGCTATTTATGAACAAGTGAAAAAATATTTATATAATGGATAAAACAGTTTAAGAATATTGAAATTACGGAAAAAAATCATAAAAGGATGTCAGAAAAAGTTACAACAAAGACCATGACATACTATATTGAATAAAGCAACTAATTCCATAAAATCTAGTAAAAAAAAGTGCTCATATAGTACAAATAACAACCCATAAAGAAAATTGAACGAATTATACACACAAAAAAACAGAGTAGTTGTATGAAGTGAATAAAAATCAACTTTAAAATAGAAACATCAGCTAACACGATTAGATTTTTTAATCACATTTATGCAGTAACACACATGATGGTAAAAAATGGTAAATATTTTTTGCTAGAAAAAGAATTTGAAAAAACTAGATATATTCTGTTATTATATTCAAAAGGAAAAGATAGTTTTTATCAGTCAACACAATTCAATTGGATTAGTGATAATAAAGAATCCTATTTAAAATGGGGATCAAAGTAATTTATTTACTTTATATAGCAAAAAAAATATTTCAAATATAAGAATACAGCAAACAAAATATTTCAAATAAACAAAATATAAGTATAATAAATATGTTAAAAATAATGTACGAGTATAAAAATATATAAAGTAAAATGTTGATTTTTCGGAAAGAACAATTTCACAGTTCATAACAAAACACTCATTAAGTACTGATTACAGAAAAAAAATTAGCTATCGGCATCATCATCTTAGATAAAATTCTCATAAGTTCTTAAAATAAAAAATCTCTGGTAAAGACATCTGAAAAATATTATCAATGTAATTATTTTAATATACTCGTTCTTGAAAACAAATTTAAAAACAGTTTGAATGAAAATTCCTATTAACTAAATTAAAACATTATACAGCTTGTTATTTAAGATTTTTTTTAAATAAAAAATAAAAATGGAAAGAGAAAATGTTTTAATATGATTTTTAATTAACTGTCGTACATTCACATGTGCTTTCGAAGTAAAAACTTGGTTTGTTTTTATTCATTAAACAATTTCTGAAAAAAATGCTTACTCTATTATAAAATACTTCTGGGAAATATATATATATATACAATTATAAAGGTATGTATGTGTGTATATACCAGAATAATACTTTGTAAAAAAAGACAGAGGATTTTATAAAAAAATCCACTGAATTAAACATAAAAATAAAAGTACTTTATATAATTTTCACTTGGATGAAAACTTGTATTTTAATTAAACTAATATATTATTCCAACCGAACATGTAATTTTTAGTTTACACACACATATATATATATATATATATATATATATATAAATGTAAACCAAATGTGTGTTATATATACATATAACACACTGAACATTGTATAAGTACCGTCTCATTTGCATACGATTGTAGATAAACTAAGAGAATAGCCAATCAAACAAACGGTCACAACTTTCTAACTGTATTATAATAATGACAAGTAGTAAAGCTTTTAGCTTTTCATGTACATTGTAAAACACATCGGATAGAAACTAGTAGAATAAATTATTCAGAGAATTAATTATACTCTAGTTTGAATATATACATCAATTTATTTCGTTAAATAATGAATAGCTAAGATAATATTTATAACAATAGGCAGAAAATATTCTATGAATTGATTTTAAAACTTGCCTGAATAAATTTATTAAATGAATTTTAAAATTAATTATAAATATTTTACATAAGAAAACCACTGCTGACACACAATGCAGCTATCACATTTTAATTTCAAGATCCAATTAGTTTATTTAAAGTACTTATAAAAATAATTAACATCATTGTATGTTATTTTATTTAAAATATCAAATAAAAAAATAAGATAATTTTTTTCATACATATCAAAAGATAATTGATATAATTTGTAAAAATTATTTCATACAATAAAATTACAAAATGTTAAACGAATAAGATTTAAATTGACAAAGTAATCACTTTGCTTACAGTCAATGTTATTAATGAGCAATTTTATTTTGAACATTTTTCCATTTACTTTATATATATATATATATATATATAAATGTATGTATAAGCGAATTTCAAGCAAGCTGATTAATTTTTACATCTGAAGTTGTTATAAACGTCAATTTTAATTAAAATCAGAGAACTCTGAAACAGTATTTAACTTTAATGAACACTTGGAATCTTACAAGTAAAATCTACAGCAATATATAACATTTCCCAAGACAAGGTGAACACGTTAACATATTTCAAAAATCTATATGCTTTCATCTTACCATAAATGTTTTTTTATCTTCTATATTAAAATAATATATAACAAACAATATTATTTTTTTAATTACTTTATAAATTCCTACTATTCTAATATATTTATAAATAAATTATTTTGTATTTAACATTAATTTTAAAAATCAAGTATTGTAATTATTATCTATAAGTATATTATTTTCATAATAAATACACTTTTTATTATTGATTTTATTATTTTATACAAACCATGCACAAAAAATAAATACAATAATAGATTCATTTTGTAAATTTAATATTAAATTAAATATATTTTTAATTACAATAATATCTATAGTTTACAAAGTAGTATTTAAATAGACATTAAGTAGAATTTTATTATTGTTTCACTTAAATATGTATTGAAGATAGAATTCTAGACAAAATTATATAAAAGTCTAAACTCGTTAATGTAATCATTTTTTTAAATATTAAAAGAATTTATATATATATATATATATATATATATATATATATATATATATATATATATATAATGTTTTAAATTTAGAAAAAAATATTTTCTGGTGATATTTTGAGATAAACTTTTTAATATTTATCATAGGGTCTAGAGATTTGATTGTGTAATAAAGTTGTGTAAACTATTATGCAACTATTTTAGATTTAGCTTTTTCTACAAATAACAGTTCAGTCTCTATTGCAATCGAACCACTGATAAAATTTGATCATTATCATCCAGCGCTTGTTTATAGTTTTACTCAAGCTTTATGAAGTTTATAGTTTCGTTTCATTTTGCACTTCATACATATTTATATATGTTGCTTCTTCCGATATATATATATATATATACATATACTTAAATATGAAATTTATGTCTGTCTTTTATGTGCAACATTACGATCTGTACATGTCTTATGATGAATGTCCTGTCGTCACCTATAGTGAGCAGATCCCGTGTATGTTTTAATAAATAAATGTTTTTTCTTAACTTTATGATAAATTCAAATGTGAAATTCCTTGATTTCAACTTGATAAAGTATTTTTTTTATATAAAGATATTTGTTGATACACATTAATAAGTGATGTTTAAACATGAATAAAAATGTAAATATATCTACTATTCAAGAAAATAATAAATATATTTTCTTTTCAATTAAGGTAGACAGCATTATTTTTTAAAAATTTTAAATGCAGTAACACTATAATAATGTTCAATCAATATTTACAAGACGTAGTATTATATAGAAAAAAAATGAATTAGAAGTCAAAATAACAGTGTAAAAGAGAAAGAGTAATGTACAAATGTTACAGATTTGTATATTTTTGTTCAATGATTGGAATTTGATTACTTTCGTTATTATCTATTACTAATATTGGCGTATTTTCTATGTGTACTTACTGAAAAATTGCCCAAACCTAATTCCAGAATTATATTAAAATACACAAACCGCTGCAGAGAACCTCAAAAATGTATATATATATATATATACATACGAATATAAATTTATAAAATTGCACGCGCATATATTGAAACAATTGTAAGTTTGTAAAATATTTTTTGCTACTATATTGGACACTAATATTTTCGCATAAAATCATATATAAAAGAAATGAAAATTCAAATCATAATTTATCGCGAACAGTACAGAGAATCAATTTCAATTTTTAAACAACGCGTCAGAATACACAAGAGAACTTAAATAAATTTAAATTTTTATCAATTTCCTGGCCCTTTGGTACATATATCATACCTCCTTAATCATTAATAAAAATAATAAATATTCTTGTGTGTAAATGAATGAAATCTATCAAATATTAAAAATATATTAAAATATTTTTACTTTATTCTTACTTTACTAACAATAACTCAAGCATAGAATCAATTAAATATTATTATGTTTTTTATGTTATTATATACTTTCTCAAATAAATCTTTTTCATTCCACAAATAAAAAGAATTCTGGTCAAAAATGTTCAATAAATAATTATTAATTATTTTTGATTGTGCCCATGATCATCTTTATGGCGATGCCATTATTTTCAACGAACTAAGATACACAGAAATTTTTCAATTCAAAACAAACATCTTCAAATTCATTAAAGTTTTATTTTTCTGTATTTTAGTACTCTAAAGATAATAGTATTCATATTGAAATCTACATAAGCAATAATCAAAAATAATCAATATTGAACATTTATTGCACATTTTTAAACAGGAATACTTGTCTGATATAGGAAGTGAGGGAAAATTCATTTGTGAAATTGAATTTAAGTACAGAGCCGGAACCGTATTGTTATATATATATTATATATATATATATATATATATATATATAGTAGACCCTCCCCAAACGATTACCCCACCAAACGATTGATCACACAACGATCGGACTTCTACACTGCGCTACACAGTGGGGGGAGATGAGGGTCAGTCACCTCAGTCAAGAGCACCTATATGTTATGAGTAGTGACGAATTAAAAAGCTTAAGTGAATGGGAAACTGTTAAAAGTAAAATGAAATTCCATTCGGAAATTGAAAAGACTGAAGTTCATATGTGTCAGTTTAAGCACAATGTGATTGCTTACATGTAGAAATTGAAAAAAATAGGCAAGGGTATTCCACTCTGGATAGATTTTTCACCAAAACCTTAACTTCCTCTCAATCTAGTTCCATTGTTATAAAGAGGGCTAGATTTGATTCCCCTTCTAGTAGTCAATTACCAGAAATCTTCATGGAGGGTGGTTTTTCCTCTAAAGATTAGCATTGATAAATTTCTGGCATGGGACACCATCAAATAAAAATAGATTATTAGCAACGAAAGGTAAAGTAAAATAATTTATTTTCATTTCTTATGCGTATAATACATTTAAAATTAAATTTTATCTAATGTAAGGTTGGAATTTTAGCGGCTTTGCACCAATTACACGGTTTAAATTTATATATATATATATATATATATATATATATATATATATATATATATATAATCTTCTTAATATATATGTTATCTTCTCTTACAAATTCTACTGGAATAACAAAGGAACGAACATCAAAAAATATTTTAACAAAATTCAAAACTTTGTTTTCTTCAATTACCTATAATTGTAGCAAATTTCAAATATATACCAAGCACAATGTTCACAAAAACCATTATAAGCAAATTTATAGGTAAATTTATAAAATTGATGATTTTTTATAAAAAAAAGTAATATATAGCACTGTTGACAAGATTTGCAGAACTACAATTTTTATGAAAAAATACAACCTTGCAGGAAAATATTCTAAAAATCTTTAATTACGTTCCTCTTATTAAAGAAATAATTTTTATGTAAGATTTTAAGATTTATATTTGAAATGGAAATAATTAACAAGTGATTTGTAAATTAGAATAGTAATATTATGAATTTTTCAAAATAAAACTTTTACAAATTTACGTAAAAATAATAGGCTGTTAATATTTTGAACAGAAATGTGAAAGAACACATCAGTCACTTCGCATATAATAATAATATGATATATTAAAATTCTTTCAAATGTTTAAAACTGTTTTTGTCAAGAAATGCAGTTTTCTATTAAAAATTGCACTAAGGGTATAAAAAAGTTCAAAAATTTCCAATACAAGAGTTGTAAATCAATCTACCTTCCACTCATTTAAAATTATTTTATGTAGCTGATTTATATTATGATTGTTTTAAATATAAAATTGAAGAATAGTAAATTCTATTTTTTTAAACAATATTCAGTGGGCCATTTTAATATTTGACATTCTAAGAGTTTAATATCTGATGTAAAATATTATGTGAGTATAAAATAAGAAAAATCAGTTATTAAAGAATTCAACATATGGTCTTTATCGTTTGATTCATACCTGAACAATACACGATACATTGCGTTTAAAATTACTCTATACTTATTAAAATTATTAACTGAAATTCAGTAATATTTATTTTAATATGTTCTTTCCGCTCTTAATGAGTTATAACGTTTAAAAAGAAATAAAACATTTTTAACAATTATCTGTGTTTATAAAAAGTACCGAATGCTATTTAGATATGAAAAAAGGCAAATTCAATACCAAAGCGCGTAGATGTAAAACTTTTTTGTGTGTTTTAATTAACGTTATATACTAGGAATATAAAACTCTATATATCAACACATCCATATTCACACACATATTCACAAATACGTTGAATCTAAATTGATATGCATGTTATGCAAATGTTTCGTGTAAAAATAAAACTGTATTCGCAACTGAAATTTTAAGGGATGGTATTTCCGCAGTCCACGCTTACATCAGACATTTACATTGCTCAATCTTTTGAACCAACAGCGCATAAATTTGTGTAAATCATCGACGCTCTGATGTTAATTAATAACATGTTAATATATGCAAGTAACTCGCGCGCGCGAAGCACACATACAGATGAATGGAGTGGCGTTTTATCAAGTTTCACGTGAAACTTCATATACACAACTACATGCCGGTTTACACATTATAAGTGATGTGATAGTACGTGTATGTAAATAAGAGTCGTGGTACAATATTACAGAACATACTTATATAAACATAAGACAAGCAAAAATTGTGTTCAGAAGAAAGATATAATTAGTAGTTAACTATCAGTTCTAGAAATTTTGTAAAGTAGTTCATGAAATGAACTTCCTCAATTTAACGTGAAACAAGCATGTGAGTTGTAAAAACTCACTCACTTTGAATATTATATTACAACTTCAGTGAGTTATATAACTCTTACGCTGAACATTTTCTACAAGTTATATGGATTCATTCTAGAATTTAATAAGAGACCAAAAAATAGAATATGTTAACACGAGAAATTTTTTTTATGGTCTACTTTTTTTCTTAACAGTATTATTTTAATTTAATTAATTAATTTAATTAATTTTCCTCAAATTTTCGCTTTAATATTAAAATTATTATGTACTTTTCTCCAATTTTTTGTCTATAAAAGTAAAATAATGTTTATTTTTGCTCTGACGAAATTTTATATAAAATCTCCACAAAGTAGACAGGCTTTATCTCTTTGAAAAACTACGAATTTTTCATTAGAAATCACTTTTACTGTGAAATACAATATCTGTTACATCTTTAAGTAAAGAGATCGTTTTTTTAACATTACTAGTTTTATAATACAAAATTACAGATATTATACTATTATTTACAAGTTGTCGTAATAATCACATAATTAAAATATTTTACACACATATATATATATATATATATATATATATACATACATATGTATATATATATATATATATACATACATATGTATATATATATATATATATGTATGTATATACATGTATATATATATATGTATATGTGTATTCATGTTATTAGAATTTAGAAGAAACATTATAAAAAAAATTATGAACAAAAATTATAAATATATCAATGCATTCAAAACATTTATATTTTAAATTTACAAATCAAAATTAAATTATAAAAGTCGTCATACCTATATATATTTCCATATATATATATAAATATATATATATATATTATATATATCATACGAGGGTCGTTTGAGAAGTTTGGTAAATTTATACAATATGGCGTCACCATTCATTTGGTAACATCACGGTTATCAAGCGTCACTTTCAAACTAGCATGACGAATTTTCAGCCTGAAGCGACGCGTTATTCACGTTCTTCATATGTTTGAAGCGAGCATTATAGCAGTTGCCGCAAAAATGGAAAAAAACCGAGCAGGTCTTTTTGCGTCGATTCGTCACAGTGGATGAAATATGGATCCACTACTACACACCTTAATCGAAGCCACAGTCTAGCAGTGGACACCGACTGTTAAGTGCTTTAAAGAAGGCAAAGAACGTTTTGTTGGCTGGGAAGTTGATGGCTATTGTGTGAAACATGGATCCACTTCTGTGGTTTGGGATTCACAAGGGAACATCCTGATAGACTACTTAATGGAGGGAAAAAGAATAACAGGAGCCTATTATTCAACATTATAGGACCGTTTGAAAGAAGAGCTAAAACAAAAACGGCCAAGATTGGCTTATAAAAAAGTGCTCTTTCACTATGCCAACGTTCCGTCTCACAAATCAACCATCGAAATGGCAAAATTGCATGATTAAGTATCGAAAAGATTCCTTATCCACCTTATTCTCCGGACTTGGCCTCGTGCGACTTCCTCTTCCAAAACTTAAATATTTGTCTCTCTAATGATTTTACATAACCAAATAAATTCATATAAGGCAATGATTATAATCTTTTATTAAATATTATAACTAGGTCTCACTAGTTAGTAGTACCTAAAATACTATTAGGTATGGATATTAAAATAAAATAAAAATTAATTTTGTGCTAATAAAAATTAATTCAGGAATACAATTAGGGTCTACTCGTACACTATGTATTACTAACTATTGCGGGATGCAGTTGAGTTATTTGCAACGTTTAGTAAGAAAATATAAACATGATTCATTTTACACTGTTTTAATAATACTTTTTTATCTATACTCTCATCTTACATGTATACTTCGATATAATCGATAGAATATGAATGTAAATATTTTTTAAGAATCAATCATCCAATTAGCAGTAAGGACTTCGATTACATTATCTGATTTTAAATAAATTAACATTCATGTATAGAAGAATGAAGTACAATAATATTTTTTAAATTAAAATATGTAATTAATTATCATTCTTTTGATTATTCAAAACAGTATCACATGTTACATATTCTTATAAAATTTTTAAAACCTCAAATTGTAAAAAAAGTATTAAAATTAAAGAAAATAGCTTAATTGTATTGCTTTAAAAAAAACTAATATGAAATATTTTTTTAGTAATTTTTTTTTAGTATTTTTAAGGTAAATCCTTTTTTTAGAGCTATGAGTATTTCCCTATAAACGTTTTTATAACTTGAAACTAAAAATATTTTCTCATATCAAATTGTTTAATTTTAGCTTCTTGATTATTTTAATTATACATTTAAATGTCTGTACCATAGCCACCAGAGAGATATTGTATACAAAAATGATTTTTTTGTACTTTAACGCTCTGAAAATGATTGTATCATTGAAATGCAAAAAGCGATAATTAAAACGTACAATAATCAATCCAACATTGAATTTATATGATAAAAAGATGTGTGGTTTTTGGAAGTGGCAATTCATTTATAAATGGGAAGTATAAATAGTCAATTTCTAAGAGTGATACTGAAGAGCATTGCTTATTGCGTATTCATGTAAGTATTATTTTGTTATTATTAAACATCTCCTTTTATGTAATATTATAAAGACACACTAAAATATTACTTCGTTTAGTGCTCGGAATTTTGAGACCTATCTGAAACAGTAATCGAATTTTTATTATATAATAACATATAGAATTTAAATAAAGACACGAACTGTTCTAAAAAATTTTTTTTATAAAATCTATAATTTATTAAATATTCTGCTATTTTTTATATAATAACTTTAGGTAAGTGTTAATAATAAAAAATAAGTTATAATTTCAATCCGTTATTTTAATCTCTTTCCTTTTTCTATTTTCATTTTATTATTTAATTTAATATATTTTATTTTAAGTACTTGGCCAAATTTCACGATATTTGATTGTGTTTGAAACCACACATTATCACAACACCATATATCATGTTTGTATGATTCATACATATATTTTAATGTACTATAATATATTTCATTGAAAAACAAATTAATCGAAAGCGTAATATACTGGGCAGTTCATTTGACAAGTGATCAATTGGGCGTAAATTAAAATTCACTCCAGGCTATGTTATTTTTCACTAAAAAGGTCACGAGGTACAGTGAATGAATTATTTACATTGAAAGGGGAGCACACCATATGTGCAATCTGTGAATTTTATATAGACTATGAAAAAAGGAACTGGATTCTTTTTCCGTTATAATCTACTTGTGGTTAGAATTGTAATATTTGGTTTTTATTGCATTTTAATTTTATTTAAATAAATATTATGAATAATCCCAATAATTAAATATATATTAGATGTCAGGTTATATATTAGGTTGGTAGAAAAATAATTTCGTTTTTTTTCCTGAATTCTAACCTAATTTTTTTAATGAGTCATTTCATCGTGATCATGTTACTATCATTTTAAACTAAATTTTTAGATAACATCGACTTTCGTTTAATTATAAATTTTGATTTAAATTAGACTACTAAATAAAGATGAAAAAGAAAATAACAGCAATTTTTGCATGAGTTCAAAACGGATGGTAAAGCAATAGAAAATGCTCGTAAATTAAATTGTGATGTGTGGGCACTAATAAGGAAGATACGGTGCAATGATGGTTCCAAAAAAATTATATTGCAGACGAGAGAGGCTTTGAAGTAAAAGAAGGTCGCGGGTGTCCTTTTTTAATTCATAAAAACCAACTGAAGGTGTTATTTGAATCTGAACCAAGCATAACATTTGGAGAGCGTGCACAAAAGTTAAGCGTTAGTCATCCAACAGTTCTGGGCCACTTAAAATAGCCAGTGTATGAAGTTGTATAAGAATTTCAGGGTTATAAACCGCAATTATTTTTCTACCAACCTAATAGTTTAACAGTTTCAAACATAAGTGAGAGTTGCAGGTATTGGAAATTTCTTAAGATCTCTCATACCAGTTTCGATTTCGTTGTGATCTAAAATTTAAGTCAGTTTCACTGCACGTTTAGAGACATTCTTTTAACATGTGTTAGCACAATTGTAGAATACCAATTCATTTAAAAACTCATCATATACGAATTAATGTGTAGTCTCAAATAAAGTGATGAATGTTTTTAACGTAAATTTTATTTTTAATCTGAACAATCTACTTAAAAACAAATTATAAACAATTCATATTTATAATATGAAAAGGTTTCGTAAAAAATAATGTTCAACATTATAAATTTTTAAGCTGTTTATAACACGAACTGAAATTTAAAATAATTGATTATATTTATTTATATGTTTTCAGTGAAAAATGTATGTATTATTAATCCCAATTATTTATTAAACACTGATTTATATAACAAATCAATTATTGATACCGAATTACTAATAATGTTTGATAAATAGTAGATTGTTTTGTTATACGAGAATATATATCAGGTACCTACGAAACAAAAATTACTGAGTAAACTGATAAATCGAAATTATAACTGATTATAGCTAATTTGAAATAGTCAATACGGTAATAACTGTTTTAACGTGTTATGCAGATGTACTGCGGTAAAATAAATATTATAATAAAAAAATCGATTTACAAATTATTGTCTATTATGAAATACTTTGATTTCTAAAACTCTATTTTTATCTGGTTATTATAATACAGTACAATATTATTGAATTCTATTATGCGAAATTAATAATTTACCTTTAGAAGGAACAGTTGCTTAATCTCGGTTAATTATAACGTAAACAACAATGACTTTTTCATTATATAGTAAAGTTCACAAATATTTAACACACTGCTCTTCTTTTTGTATGTCTTGAACTTCAGTATATTTAAATTATTATGATTTTTTTAATAGGATATTTTTATAATTTACTGATTTAATTATTTGAAAGAATGAAGAATAAAAATTCTTAATGTTGTTTTCCTTAGAGCTAATATTATTTTATTTGTCTTAATCTAATATTATTTTAATTGTCTTGGTTAATTTTTATTGATTAAACATTTTCAACTAGATAAATTTGCAATGAAATGTAACGGCTAAATTGAAACAGTGACTAAACATTTCGTATAAACTAGCCATTTTGAAGAGATTTGGTCAATAAAAATTGGTTCTACTGAATAAAATAGTGATTTTGTCTAAAAAATAAAAAAGAATAGTTATAATGAAAGCACAGGTAAAAATATTATAATTAATAATTATATTTTTTTACAAATTACTTTTTTACTTACTATGTAAAGTACAGAAGAAATTTTGATCTAACATGTTTAATAGTTAATTATTGACCAGTTTTTATTATTGTTTATGTGTATTAAAATGTTACTTTCATCGTATTTAAAACGATATGATACTGAAAAATGTTTATCAAAACACAATTATTTAAAATTTGTTATGATAAAAGACAGTATTTCACAGATATAGTACTACACTTAGAGAAATTTAAACGACAAATCAATATTAATATTTCAATTATCACTTTAGTTATTATTTAATGTAGACTGTACAATTTTATTATATATTAATAAGTCAGTCAGATATTGTGAATTAACTTTGTTTGTTTTGTCAAAAAACAATTATTAATACTGCTCCAAAAATATCTTCATTAAAAATAGATTTGTGACACAGATTCTTAAAAAAATTTCACTTTAAAATGAATTTACCCACAGTACCACAAGTATAATGTGATATAATCATACAGTAAATGTATTTATATTTAAAGAAATGCTATAATTACTCATTACTAATTGCATATCTGAGTGTATGACTTATTATCAAAATCAACAATTAAGTTAAGAAAATAATAGTTAACAAATAATTAAAATGTATTTTTTTCCATCAAACAGACAACTGAATAAATTATATTGTAAAATATAAAAAGAAGGATAGAGTATAGTAGATTATAAATGCTGATTTTCACAACTTTAGAGACCTTTTTACATAAAATGTTAATTGAATGTCTCCCAAATATTTAATGTGTATGCAGAAATGTACTTTGTAAAAACCCTATTCATCAACATGCACACTTTTATCCAAAAACTTTCTTATTAAAAGAATAAGTACATTTATTCGTTTTTTAATATACAAATAATTAACAAAAATATTAAGTAGTCAAATTTTTCATTTAGTTAGAAATAGTATGGGAAACTACATTTGGTATCTACTGAAAAATTTATGACAGTAAGGATATTAATTTTGAAAAGAGATATAAGTTTTAAAGTGTTATAATTCTGGGAAAAAAACGATTACTTCTGAAATCTATTTAATAGTATTAAACAATGTTTTTTTTAAAAAAGAATACAAATTGGATGCTTGGATTCTTATTATTAATTTTCCTTTGAGGAGATCAAAAGTATACGAAATGTGACTACCATAAAAATGTTTTTTTATATATATGCACATTAGTTGATTTATAAGTATGTTTATGTACTTTTAGGATCAACATAATTTAAACCCTGTGTATAATAGAAAATAATATACAAACTCTGGTCTCAATATTATTTCTAAAAGAAAAAAAGTACTCCAAACTCCGACCCTAAAATTTTATGTGCATTTTTCATTAATTTTAAAAACGTGGTGCTTGTGGTTTCAAACAAACGCACATGTGTGTGACTCATAAATTTTAAAATCTAGTTGAGACTAGGGTTCTATGGTACTTGTGATGGACATACACTATACATAAAATGAATAAATAAAATTTCAAAGAGCGAAAATCCGGAGGGGAAAGTATAAAAATGTTAAAAAAATAAATAGGGATACACATGATACTGTAAGTATAACATTTATCATTTTTTTATCTCGAATTCGAAACGATAAGAAAATTAACGCGAAAATTTGAAAAATAAAACTAAACTGACATTATGATCACAAAAAATATGTTAAATATCAAATATTTTAAGATAAATCTTAAATATTTTTTCATCTTTAATTACAACGATTACAAAAATTTTCATGTATACAGTAGGAATATTAAATAACCCAAATTTAAACAGTTAGGGAGCCATTTAGATCGAAAAATAATTAAAATACAATTAAAAAACAATCGTGTTTTTAATAATTTTTTACATTTGAAGTATTAGTAAGAAAAAAAAATTAAATTATGTTAATGTAAATTTAAAGTTCTATTAATAGTAAATACACACTTTCCTTTGTTGTGGCCCTTAATTGTTTTCATTACAAATTTAAACATTCGAAAATAAGGTCATTATAATGACCTTTCACGATAGGGTTGAATATAAATTTCAACCCTTATTTATAGAAATCTGTTTATCTGTAACACAAATATTTGCAAATGCTATGTGATGCATTGCAAATAAATTCCAATATTAATGAAATGACTTCATTTTGTATCAGAGATAAACATTTGTTGATAAATTACGATTCAAAGATATGTTTTATTTGTTTAATGGGCTTTTTATAAATTAAAAATAAAAAAATATACTAAATTGAATCGCTTATAAATCGTAACTCTATTTAATAAAATATTAAATAAATATTATATATATATATATATATATATATATATATATTTTGTTCTTAGTAATATATATACAAATAAGAAACTTTCTTCAAATAATTAATTAATTGCAATAATGTTTTCTCGATCGCTACTAGAAAATATTTACACATGATTAAATCCTAAAATGTTTTCGTGTGAAAAGGTCACGTCAGTCACCAGACTTCGGATCTTTTTGCTATATCACTACAGATCACCCTTTTTATTAATCAACTTTACCTTACACATATATATATATATATATAATACGTGTGTGTATGTACATTCTATCGATCCATTAATAAATGAACGTTCCCTCACGAATTCTTCTACGCGAGTTCCAACGCAAGTTTTTTCACGTTAATCGAGCAATTCTTCTTATTTCATTCTCTTTTCTCGTTGTTGAACACCTACTCGATTTCAATCGATCTTTACAAATCAACGTACATTTTTTCTCATGTTCGCTCTACAACTAGGAGCAAATAATCTTAACTAAAAATGAATTACAATTTATCAACCAAATTATAAAATAAACGATCGTAATTAGCGATACGTAAATTTAAGAGAACTGTACGATAAATTCCAATTCTATTTATATTTGTTTTCTTAATAATATTGTAATATATTAAATTTTCAGTTATATATATATATATATACAGTTTTATATCAACTATAGTTTTGATGAGTAAATTGATTATAAACAGTACACAATTTTTTTCAGCTACATTAAGTCTAACAGTTAAATACAAAATAATTTTCAAAATAAATATTCAGTATATGCTAATCATATACGGAGGGATATTAATCATTTACTGCACTATGTTCAGTATATACACTATGTGTATTTATTTCATAAATGTATTTTTAATATTGTGAGAAACTTTAAACAAGTGAGAAAATTTGAAGTAGAAACAATCATATTTTTGTACCTTGAAATAAAAAGAATGATGTCTATTTTGAGTTGTATTTTATTTTTAAATACATAAAGCATTTTTTCTCTAATTAAATACTCTGATGTTCATATCATGCAATTCAAAGCAAATACTTTAATGTAATATAAAATTAAATAAAAAATATTCACACTATGTCTAGAAAATTTACTAGTATATATTTTTTCATGTACATTATGGCCCTTTCAAAGAGAGGCAACTTTTTGAGATTGTAACATTTGTTCACTGATATTGCAAAATGATTGTTTTAAATTACATCTACAAAATTACAATATGTAATATTTCACCCACAAAGAAGATACATTTTGCAGGTACAGTATGTATATATATATATATATATATATATATATATATGTATTCAATAACATAATTATAATATTAAAAAAAAAACATATTAGGTGTACAATTGAATAACGAGAATTTTTGCTAATACACTACCGAGCAACACTGTAGCTTGTGTTACTGTCTGGTAAGAACATACCACAGTTTTTTCATACTCCTTTGAAGTTTCAACACGTGAGGTTAAGTTTTCGATAGTCAGTGAAATTATGAAAATTGTTCTAAAATTTGTCATTACGTGAAAATGTGTGATAAAAATATTGAACAATGAACGGTCATTAAATTTTCGACTAGATGAAAAGTGTTGTTACTGACGATGAATTATGGTTGTTCCAATATGATTTTGAGATCCATCGACAGAGCAATCAATGGATAGAAAAGATTGGAGAATGTCCGAAAAAAGCCAGAATTTCTTTTTTTTCTTATAATAAAGATCAATAATCAAGACAATGCTAATTTTTTCCTTTGCCAAGGGGTGGTTCACAGAGATTTCGTTCCACTGAACCAGCCAGTCAACACAGTGTCTTACTTGACTGCACTGGAGTGTGAGACAGAGAATTGTGAGAGTTTGTCCGAATTTGGTGGTTAAAGAATGGATTTTGTATCACGATAACGCGCTTGCTCACTCGTTGTTAGCCGTACAAGAGTTTTTAGCCAAAAAAGAAACTCGTTTTTACAGTCCGGATCTAGCACTCTTTTATTTCCTCGGTTGAAGTCTCCGATGAAAGGTCAGCGTTTTGATTACAATCAGCACATCCAAACGCACAGGACAAGTTTAAACGCGTTCACTTTAGATGATTTTCACGGATGTTTACATGATAACTATATCCAAAAACAGACTGACGTTGTGCTTATAATAAATTTACACTGCTTTTATTCGAAAGGAGTAACTGTAGCTTATCACTTTATATATTTTTTCTATATGTTGCAGATAAATATGAAAGGTACAAATATGATTAAGTCTACATATTCTTTATTATCTATTCCGTGTTCAATAAATCGAATTAAAATTTTAATTTAAAAGACTAATTTAAATCTTTTATTACTGACATTATTTTATTACTGTATTATATAATGTCAAAATGGATATATTCTATTGAAATTACTTAATGATCGCATTGAAATTACTTAATGATCGTATTGAAATTACTTAATGATCGCATTGAAATTACTTAATGATCGCATTGAAATTACTTAATGATCGCATTAAATAATGTTTCTAATCATATTTTTATACAAAACTTTTAAGAGAAGAAACATTTAATTATGAAAATTAAACATTTAGTGACACAACTTGAAACCTTACAAAAATTAATACAGAAAATTGAAAATATTTTCTATAAAATAATTATTTTATTTACCTTTTAAAACTGTATATTATATTTTGTATCACAAACATTGCAAAAATTCTAAAAGCATGAAAAATGAAAGCATGAAAAATGAGAAATAAAATAACGTTATATATATATATATATAATGTGTGTGTGTGTGTGTGCACATATAAACAATATTACAATTTACGCACGTATTCATTTGCCTGTCATAATTTTTATATTATAAAGAGGAAAAAAAAGTCGTATTTTTCAAATTTTGACTGGAAATGTAACAAAGTAATTGATTAAATATATATAAAAGAACATATTTTATATTTTTGATGGAAGATCTCAAGTTAATATAATTATTTATATCAGATTGAATGATAAACTACGTATATTTTAATTTTTATATTTTATTATATATCTTCTTGTCATATATAATTTTTCCAAAACGGGAACTGGAAAAATATATATTAATTTATCGTTGCTATTATTTAATATATATCAAATCCATTAATTATTCATATGTTAAATATTTTTTGAAATATTATTTCTCTGAAAATATAAATATTTTCAAAATATTTGTATGTATATATATATATATATATATGTGTGTGTGTGTGTGTATATTCAGCGTATATATACAGTAGTAAGAATAAAATATTTTACTTATTTTCCTTTCAAAATTTAGTTTTCTCGTGTTAATAAGAAAATATATTAATCAATCAAAATGATTTCCATTAATCATACAATTCAAAATTTTCTGTATAAGGAAATTGAGTAATGTATCATTGAATAAGTTTATTTGACAAACACCATACGTAATAATTTTAGTTCAATTTTTTAATCGAATTTCTGTACGATCTCATCGTCTTTCATATTATTTATGAATATATAAATATAACGAATGTTTACTTCATAAATGAAAATTAATTTAAGCATATTTCATTCTCATTTATTATCTTTCCCGGTTTCTCTCTCCCCCTGAGTTTTAATCCTTTTATATCTCTGTATATTTGTATAGAAAAACATAGGGAGAGGTATATATATATATATATATATATATATATATACAAACAATTAATGTATTAAAACTATGGTAATGATAACGTTATATAAAAAAAGTTATAATATTTTAATTTTATACACTTATTTATATATATATAAGCTCGTTTTATTTTGGATACAAGTCTATCAATAATGATTAAAATGTAAATAAAATTAATATGTCTGCATGATTTTTAAATAATATATTTTATTTTAAGCACACATTTTATTATTTACAAAACTTGTGTAATTTTATATAAAATTAATGCAACTGATAAAATAGATGTGAATTTAAATGAATCTTTATTTCCTACTTTTTCTCAACATTTTCATGTAGTTAATTCTTTACTAGCTGCAAGCTGATAAAAATCACAGTGACAAGTATATGCCACATAGAAGGTAAAATGGGATTTTCTATCCAATTTCAGTCGACATTACGCTTGTTCAAACGACCAAATTACACATCAGTTCATTTCTATCTTACTAACTATTACACTTTATTTTCAAACATAATACAAGGGAACTTAATGTTAAATGTTAGTTTAATTTGGAAGAATTCTGTGATAAAATAAATTATATAAAGGAACAAATTTTGTGAGTTTCTAAGTTTCAAGCAGTAATACATAAAAAATTTAGTGTATTTTTTATTATATCTGTTTTATAGTATTTTAACGAGGATACTGAATTAAAAATTTGCTTAAGCCTTTCGCTGAGGCGAAATTTAATCTAGAGCCCGCGTGGCAGAAGACATATTCGCTCAGAGAGAGAGCCGGAAATATAACAGAACTGGTAGCCTTTAACTTTTGTTCAATCAACATGTTGGATAACAAATATATACCTTTGGGCGTCAACAGAATCATTTCAACAAAGTCAATTCGAGCGCCTACAGCACTGTATAGACGATAGGAATTGAATGCCTAGAGGCGCCAACAGCAAGAAAAGAGTTAATAATAGTTAAGTAGTATAAGTAAATAGAAATATTTTTTTTATTTTTTTGATTTCCATATATATTCATTTTTTAATACAAATCTATTAAGGGACTTATAGCAACTAATCAGGAGTATGAAGAGAGGATGAATTAAAATTGAAATATTTGAATCTATTAGGCGCAATAATTATTTCTGTACCTTGAAATTGAATCAATCATAACTCTGTTTTAAATTAAAATAGTTTTTCGTCATTTTAGAATTCTGAAGGGCCAATATTAACATTTAAAAACACTACATATATATATATATATATATATATATATATATACACATACATATATAAATACATATATATATATATATATATATATATACATATACACATACACACATATATGTTGTGTTAAAATAAAAGACTTTTCTATACAAAAAATATTTAAATCATCATGGATGGATTCAAAAGAGCTCACAATGGTTATTTATTTAATGTATTCAAGTGAACTGATTTTTTGTTGTTCAAAATGTTTGAATCCAAAAAATCGTAAAATAAAACAGAAAGAAGAATATGTATTAAAAATTATTTTTATTTCAACAGAAATTGCATGTGTCCCTGATAAGTACAACACTGTATTTTTAATAAATTAATATGAATTTTAATTACTTTCCAGTAACTAATTTATGCAGTTTGATAAATCATGTAATTTGTTCACTGTTCTGGACAATATGTAACATTTTTCTTCGAATTAAAGATCTTTTTAAAAAGTGTTCCTAATATTGTTAACAGTATCTGTTTCGTCTATTTCAAACAATAAGCACATCAATGTACTCGACGAACATCAACAGCAATGTAGGCATTGTCTATTTCAAATACAAGAAATTATTTTTCGAAATGAAGAACATTCACTTAATTTATGTAATAAAATATCCATTACAGCAGAGTTTCTACATGGAACACAATTTAAAATTCTTTATACACACACACAAGCATATATATATATATACACATACATATATAGATAGATACATCATATTTTAATCAACAAAATATATCCAAATTTGGAAAACTACTGTTAACAATTTACGAAATTTATCCTCACCCAAACTTAGTAATATATCTTTAGGCCAAGTTTACATTTAAAAATAATTATTACGCACAAATGATACATACCCCCATACACATATAATCATTGAAATCATCAAGTATTTAATATATTGCTTTTCATTTGTAAAATTTGCTTGAAATAAAAATATCTAGTCTTTCTTATTAAAAATTCACCTAATTGATCTATAAATTGTGTTTTCTAAAAAAAATTTTTTCAAATAAGATATTTTTCGTCTTTTCATTATTAAATTACACAAAATATTCAAATTTTTAAAAAGTGTTTTCTAGTTAAATAAATTCTATATGCTTTAGTAAATTATTTTTATTTATTAAGATATAATAAAAACATTTAAAAAAATAATATTTCATATATCTATTTAAAAATAATCATTCAAAAAATGTTAATTAAGAATAATAAACGAGAATTATGAAACTTGACAACAAAATGCACATAAGTACAACATAATCTCTTGAAAAAAAATAAGATGCTGCAGATTGTTACATACTATATGTTCATTATGTATTTAATAGAATAAAGTTTAGATAAGTAGATTAAAGTTTTAATATATTATACTGCTTCATTACTTTTACTTCTATAATAGAATTTATTTATATCTAGTATTAATTTAGTGAAGAAGTTAATGAATTAATATGAATCTTTTAGCCGTATTCTCTACAAAGTAACTAGAACATAACTTATTTGTTGTCATGAGGCTACATACAAATAGAAAGAAATAAAGAGCATTAAAAATAAAGACAGTTGCATATGATCATTATAAATAAAACCAGTTCCATTTTAGTTAAGTTCTATTGCTGTATTGTATCTCTTTCTGATTACGTAACAAACAATATTTCAAACATACAGGCCGTAGAATTCTCTACGGCAGTAAAAATATCGTCCTATTTGCATTCTTTTCTGAAGAAATTCAAGTGGAATAATAAAACTTATGATATTTAAATTTCATATAGAAAAACAGGACTTATAAAATTTTACTTGAAAAGAGTAAAATATATTTTTAAATTATAAATCTGCATTTACAAATTATTCTTTTCATAACAAAAACAACAAACATTTTGTTTCATATTTTATTAATTTTGATTCTTAATATTTTTGGTCAAAAAATATTTTGTTCGATTTGTAGGACTGACAAAAAGTCATATATGAAACTGAATTTAACTACGACATAATAATTGTATTGTTATAAACTTACAAAAGTTAATAAATTTAAATCTCCAATTTAATAAAAGGTTCACATTTTAGAAAGTTATATATAAAATTTATTTATGGAAATGATTTAATAATTTGCAATTATGTAGATTAATATATATTTAAAGAATAAAATGCAAAAAATAAATATTAAAAAGTATTGTTTTCGACCTGAAAACAATAACATGATTACAAAATACTCCACAGGAAGAAAATAATTTTACCAGATAATATATATAAAAGAAATAAACAAAATCAATATAACTCCAATAAATACTGTCAATATTTTTTAAGTATTCACTTTTTCTTCTGCATCATTAGAATTAAGTTATATTCTCAGTATTTAAAATACTAACAGTGTTTTTAATTGTGTGAGGCTTTATTTAAAAGTACATTGAAAAAGTTAATTATAATATAATATATAAAAATAGGTAATTCAATTACAATCTACAAAAATCATTTGCCAATCTGTGAATTGCAATATATATATATATATAGAAGAATAATACATGTTACAAAATATATATTCAATATTAATTTTATTCTTTATTTTAATAATATATCAAATATATTAAGATATTATTAATACATACTTTCAATTCATTGCAGCTGCATCGTAATCAGTCAATTAAATAGTGTATAAAAGAACATTGTAAATATATACTACACAAAAATTCACTTTTTTATCACAATAAAGTACTAAATAATAATTGATTATTTAAAAAGATAAAAACAAGTTATTTGATAAAATATTTCAAAGTGCTTAAAATTTGCAAAACAAAATTTAAATAATTTTAAAACATCTTTAACAAGACACGAAAAAATGCACTCAAATTCAACTGCAGCGTATAAACATACAGCAACTACTAAACTGAATGTCGTCGAATTGAAGGTCAAGTGAAGCGTGTTGTATAATTAATAAAAATCAAGTAGCTGTTGCCTTTAGTCACTTATATAATAATCGTTTTTACATTGTATGCTACAATATAAATCACACAAATATAAGTTGTCTTCATTTCCACTCGGTATTGAATTACATATAAATAGTTACAGTACATTTTTGTATAGCTTATAAATTTATGATTAATACCTACGTTACAGGGTTACTGTAATGTAACAGATATAGTGGTGTCAAAATAATATAAATTATTTACTAGCGTTGGTTTATTTATACTTTTACTCTTATTAAGTATTTACAGTGTATATATATGTATATATATATATATATATATATATATATATATATATATATATGTATATATACATATATATATATATATACATATATATATACATATATATATATATACATATATTAATATACATATATGTATATATACATATATATATATATATATATATATATATATATATATATATATATAAACACATATGTGTGTGTTTTTGTATTTGTGTGTTTGTGTGTGTGGTTGTTGTGTGTGTGTAGACTTATTTGAACTACTTAAATCCTTTTTCATGTTCTATAATAGTTCTAAAACAAATTTTACAGTTTTTTGTTGGTATGAAATTAATTATTGACAGGTTTCAAAGCGTATAGTTCATAAATACAAATCAACTAGGGTTTCATTTACCCTTTAACACATTATAATCTGCTTGACATACATTTTAAATTTAGTAAACAAACAACGTGAAAAATCAATTTGTAATCAAAATAGAGCATATTACTTTTTAAGTAAATTTTACACCTACATTGTCATCATTATTATGTATAAATGTTCAATCAACTTCCAATCGATTGTGAAAAAAACTCATTAATCACTTATACATATTTTATATATATATATATATATATATATATAATATATATATATATATTATATACACACTTATATAATATTTTATAAATGATACATATTATAAGACAGTGATTAGTTGGTATAGTATTTGCTTAGAAGACTATAATTTACGGTACCTTATTATCTGAAAAATTTCCAACCATTTGCTATATTTTTGAGATTAATATTCATAAAGAGCGTTAATCTGTCTACAACATAAAATGTGTATGATATGGCTTAATCTTTAAAAATTTCGAGTTCACATCTGTATTATTCTGAGTTACCTGTCCCCATTCTTTAATTGAATAATGAAAACTTTCTTGAAAATTTTAATCACTTGATGAATGTATAGGCCTATTTATATGTGGTTCATTTTTCAAATCGACTGTTACTTAGTCAAAGTTTTTAATTTGTTCCTTTATCAATTTATAGTAAATCTGTTTAGACAATGATGACCATAAATATAGTCTTAATTGCTCATGAATATCTTTGAGTGACATTTTATTTATCAGAAATTCAATGACGACATGTTACTTAAATGCATTTATAAAAGAGCTGTACGTAGTTCAATATTTACTCTCAATACGTACACTATCCATTGAAAATAGACCAATAAGCAGAATAATACAGGATTACCCACAAACTACTTGTATGCGTAAAGCTTACTAGACAATCCATTTTACTTGTAATGAGCTCTGCGTACAAAACTTTTTAGCCGTTCTCCGTAATATTTATAACTTAGCTATGATGCAGAAAAAGTATTATTTCCTCATTATCGTACCAAAAACTAAATAAAAATATGTAAAAATAATTTAATAATCATAGATACAACTACAATTAATTAGACAGAATTTCAATATTATTTAATTTTAATCGTATTCTTATTTTAATATCATTTTGTTTAAAAAATGTCAAGTATGTAATAGAAAATGTTTACATTAAGCATTATTTATGCATTGATACAAATAAATTGATATTCTATTTCGAAATTCACACAGTTCTAAATGAAATTTACTTAATAAAAATAATACATGAACAAATATACAGACACAGATATATATATATATATATATATATTACATGTATATATATATACATTTTATATGTATATATATATATATATATATATATATATATATATATATATATATACATATATATGTATATATATATATATATATATATATATATATATGGAAAGAGAGAAAGAGAGTAATTATATTAAGGCTTCCACATGAAAGAATTGAAAAAAAAGCAAAAATTAAAAAAATTATGTTATTTTCTTGTATTTTATTTGAACTGTATTTTAGTATTGAATTTAATTAAAGTATTCTGTAAAAAATAATATCTATTTTTTAATACATTCATATGGAAGTCTAATTTAAATCTCTCTCTGTCTCTCTCTTTATACAAATAAACATATATATATATATATATATATATATATATATATATATAAACAATCAGAGAAAGTAATAATTAGCATATTGTTCCATAAAATATGTTTTATTGCTTCCTAAAGTTGTGTTCGCCTGTAAGTTAAATAATATAACAGTATTGAGTTAGTTAATTTATTAATCAATATTCAATAAAAAATATTTGTTTTTAACCTGGACATAAGTGATTTTTTTTTATAACGATGAATCTATGCAATTAAAAAATATTTTTAAGAAATAAAATTGAAGAATTCGATTTTATTCCTGAAAAGACCTTGAACAATCGATGAAAGCTATTTTTGATCATTTGACTACGTCTTTAGTAATAAAAAAGCAGGTATCTTTATTATGATGTTTTCAACTGTAGAAAAGGATTTTCAACAAGAAGGGAACGATTTCCTCTTGATTTCCCTACGGAAAATAATCCAGGTCACATTTGAACCACCGTTCTTTTGTATATATATATATATATATATATATATATATATATAAGTATATGTTTATGTATATGTATATAATTGACAATTGTGTTAACACGCATAACATACATAAGTTACTGTTTTATTTTGGAGAAAATAAAAATGTTATGAAGAAGAATAACATTTTATAATTAAAATGGCAAAGAAAAATTATAATATAAAAATATATAATTTGATTTTTGTCCAGGTAAAATGCAATAAAAATTGTAAATCAATAATATTTATATATAATTTATTAATTCACTATTGATAAATAATATACGTTAGTCAAAAATTTAAGATGTTATTTTGTGAATAACATTCCCTTTAATCAATTATTTATGATGAATACTTGTCATAACAGTTTAAATTTAGTAAATAATGCAAAGAAAAGAAACCAAATCGTTCTATTATATTTTTAAATATAATAATTCTTGTGACTGTTTTTTCTTGTATATAAATTAAAAAAAATATTTAATAATGATCTCTTATGTACACCATAAATTGTTTTTTACAAGTTGCACACTGAATACTTTATTTTCTGTTGTTTTAGAATTTATTGTTATCTCATTTATATTTAACATTAGTATTAAATAATGTGGTTAGTATTAACTACCAGTATTTAGTTCTACAAAATATATTTTTAGTTACATTTTACGCATAGTGTTTATAATAAAATTTAAAATTTTATAATTATTTGTCCACATTAAAAGTTTTATTCTAAATTTTGTTTATTTCTTGTGTTTTTGACTCCTAAATAAAAACAGATAAAATAATTTAGAAAAGTTTTGTTGAAACTAGATTAATATATAAAGATGACTATTAAAAGAAATATATACGTTTTAAATAGATTTTGTAGCAAATTTGATTTTTTTTATCTCTCTATAACTTAATCTTAGTTTTTTACATAATTTTTACTTTTCATAATATATTATATAAAAAGTTATTTATTTATTATTTAATTTATGACTTATTGATCAATATATATATATATATATATATATATATATATATATATATATATATATATATATATATATATATACATAATAGATATTTATATACTCGACTGATTTTAGATTAAATTTGTAATTTTCATGTTATATACTTCGCTATGTATATGAGTTTATGAACCTGTTCACATATATGTATATATATATATATATGTAAGTATGCATATAATTTTGTATTTGTGATTATATGTGTTTGTATGAAGGTTGATATATATGTACATGTCTGACACCAGCTGCACTTTGTGTAAATTCTCATTAATACATACAAGTGCCGACAACTTAACGCTCTCAAAACAACCTAAGATGAAGATTACATTCGCGTGAAAAGTATGTCTGTTGGGAACAGCATCTCATTGTTGTATCACATGCAGTCATGCGGTAGAATAAGATAATAGGTACATGAGCGTTATAATTATTCGATGCTTTCATGATACTATTGCTGTCGTATTAGTATTTTAAGATAATGAATGTGCTTCATTAAAAATCCTATAGATAAAATTTGTGCTAAAATATGACAATCACTTAAGAAAAAATGGAATTAAATTAATATCTATTGAAGTAAAAATAGATCTGAAGATTTATTTATCCTAACGTCTATCGCTCTTAAGAAAACTGTAATACACAGTACGTTGTCACAAAAATTATCAATGTTTTTGAGACAAAAATTAGAATTTTCTAAACAAATTTGTAAATATTGTTATAGAAATCTCTGTTTTTAAATTTAATATACAATTGATTGTTTTTATTCTGTAAACATACATATGTGCATATATATACATATATATATATATATATATATATATATATATATGTATAACTTTTTAAACTTGGTTATAGCAACCGTGGATAAATGATGAACTTTTGTTCTCTGTAAAAACTTTATTCTTTGTCTAATTGTTGCTCAACGTTAGTTGTATAACAAGTAAAAATAATTGTCTCACACATCTGTGAATATACATATTGTGGATTGTAAATTCGTCATTATTGTTTGTCAATACAACTACAATTTTACTATCAATTGGAATCAAAAGTTAGAAAAGTATTCTATAATATATTAATGTTTTGTACTTAATTAACTAAAGAGAACAGGCGGTACCAAGAATTTGTGAATTTATTTTAAAAAATTATAGAAATATAATATTATTGGATAAGTTTCGAGGGAGAAAGAAAATAGTTTAAATGTATCTTAAAATAATATCAAATCTTTTTTTCTGTTTTTTTGTGTATTATTTTAATAATTAGATGTTAATGTGAGATAGGATCTTACATTACCTTCACTTTTTTTGTAACAAAAGACGCAAAAATCATGTACATGAAAAACTGAAATATAAATCATCAGTCGCTTTACAAACTACAGTTTGAAGAAAATTTGGTCTGAAAGCTATTTAATAACGTCAAACATAAATAAAAGAATTACGATAACCTAAAATGAAACTCAAAACTACTCCAAAATCTGAAACTAAAAATTCATATAACGATTTTTTTAAATAATTTTGTTATTAATTAATGTTTTTGAGGAGAAACTAGATTTACAAAGCTTCTAATCAGAAACAATTCAAAATACCATGGGGAAATAACTCGTATGTACAGAATACCTGTATATCCTGCATTTTTAATTTTATTATGAAATTATATGGATCATAAGTTCCATGTGTTTTAAAGGAAGCGAAACTTATTGCATACTCATTGAAAATAATTATTTTAAATAATTTTTTTACAATAAACTTGTCTGATTTTGCTTTTATAGTATATTTTCTACTGAATATTAAACCAATAAATTTAATTTATGTAAAATACACAAATTTATTTTAATAATTAACTAAAGTCCAATTTCTCTTTTCATGCGCTTCAAAATAAATGCGTCAATTAATTTTAAATACACTTCTGCATTATTAGCTATTTGTATTCCTTATTAACTATCAAAAATCATAAACCACATTTCTGGTGATTTTTTTAATAATTAAAAAATATACAATTTTGCATATAAATACTATTCAATTATTTTATAAAATTTCTAAAACAAGGAAATACTTCATTTCTTTATTCTAATTTTTTATTTACCAGCATTTTATTTTTTTGAATATAGAATAGAACAAAATTCAGATTGATTCTTAATATTCACAAATATATCTTCATTCACAAATAATAATATTTTACTACTATATATATATATATATATATACACATATATATATATATATATATATATATATATATATATATATATATATATATATATAACTTGTTATACTCTTATTTTTTATACGAAATTTTTTTCCAAGAAAAGAAAAGACTGACGTAGATAACACATAATTCTTCCATAATTAATTTTGTTATCATTAACTGTTTTATGACGTATAATACAAAATTATAACTTATATAAAATCTAGTAACTTACTTGAAATATACAGTATAATGTCTTTCAATTCGCTTAATATGTGTTTTTATAATTAATATTTCATATTTAAATATCGTTAATTAATAATTTTAAAAAAATATAATTAATTATCAAGGAAAAAATAATTTTTTGTTGCAAAAAGGTTATTACATCTCAAAAAAAACTATTAGTCTCTACCTTATAGTACATTATACTTAAATAATATGAATAGTTCAACACCGAATTTGATTCGCTTATTCATATAATATATACATTTTCATTTATAAATTTTACACAATTTGAATGTCTATATTTAGATTTACCAATCTGATTCCTATTATAAATGAAAAGAAAAGACCTAACTAAACAATTCAAACGTGTACACAGTAGCTTATACCATGTACACATGTAATGCAATGGAATTGTTCATGAATATAAATTTAGTCGAATAGTTTTATTATTTCTATAAATAGCAATTTAATTAAAACAATCACTAATCTTATGAAATATAAAGCATTATATTCGTCTAATTCATTCTGTATAAAATAAATAAACAAAAAGAGTTTTATTTTTATAAACAGTTTATTCGTGAATTAAAAGCAGTATAAATTTTATACTTTAAGTTAAACCAGATATCGACGACTGACACGATTCTGGACATTATAATTTATACAATACTATTTATCGAAAGCTGCTTTTCGGGTTATTGTACTGAAATAAAAATAAACGTAAAAGTATATCTATATATATAATAACTATAAATATCTATTTAGATGTTCAAATTAAACGACATTTTTAAATTTTAAAATATACGTTCTGTATATATTTGGAAATTATCTACAGATAATTATGTATGCAAATTAATGTTCCCGTAAGTCTTATTATCCTATAATGAGGATTCGTACAGTGATCATTATAATTTATCCGGAATTTAATATGATTACAGATATATGTATTTGAATAATGAGGACATATTCAAAACAAATCAACAAAACATGAACTTTAACCTAAGGCCAGTCAAATATAACAATACATAAAGCGTGTCTGCTGTTCATATTTTGTTTTGCAACTTACGGAATTATTGATCAGTTGTCGTATATTATTCACATGTAAAGTGTATCTGTTTCTATTTTCAATATATATATATATATAATATATTCCTCTAAAGTTTATGGAATTTACATGCATATACGTAAAATGTGAAATTTGTAACGTATATTTTACCTATAAACAATATTATTTTTCAATTTGTCTGTCATTGTGTTATTAGTTTTGAACAATAGAAAAAAGTAATATGTCATACTTTTGTTTTCAAAACAATATACTTTTTTACATTTTGTCAATACCCATTTTCAATTTGTAAATATATGTCAATTCAGTTCAAATTTAAATATCAGCTCTATTCAAAATTCATTTCAGTGGAATTTATCTCTTACCAAGAAAAAATGATATATGCTTTGTGTATTTTTTTCTCTTATATATTAAATGTATATATATATATATATATATATATATATACATATATACATATAAATATATATACATATATATGGATATGTGGTTGCATATATGTATGTACCTATTGCATATATGTATGTATGAAAGTTTCAAATGTGTGTTTTGTATAAGTAATAAATTTAAAGACGACAACTTTATAATCTATAGACCTGTTTTTTTTTAAGTAAGCTATCGTTGATTCTATCTAAAAACGAAAAGATTATGAAGAATGCGATCCACATATTTCTGCAAATGAAAAAGTGCAAAACTTATTATCTCCTTCCTGTCAGTGTGTCTAAGAAATATGCCCCGGAGTTGACACTGCAATATACATCGTATGAAATATACCGGTCGGCGTACAACGTTACGGGTTGCTAACTTACGAGATTTGACCTCATATTCAAGATATTTCTATGACAGAGATACTGAAATATGAACTCCGCGCATATATTAGAAAATGGGACGAACGTGTTTCAGATAGTTTGAGAGATAGCAGACGTCCTAAATAACTCATACACAATATCTCGACCACCTTAGAACGTAAATCAACAAAATATGACCACGGATATAGTGCATTATTCAAATCTTGACCTTATTGTGTACCTTTATCTGTGACATGATTCTTGAGAACATGGACCGAATAAATAATCGTAAACGAACATTGAAGATATTGCACATTCAGATTGAAATCAAACAATAGATTGTCTCTCGCAGACATGTAATATATGTGTACGTGATTACATTGTAGTACAAACTATCGTTTTATTTCTACATTTTCTCACTATTTTGCTTGCCATTCGGTTTTTATAATATGAAAATGTTTAATTCCACTCTAAATAACATACGAAAGAAAAAATTGTTATAGTATATATATATATATACATATTTATATATATATATATACATATTTATATATATATATACATATATATATATATATATATATATATATATATATTGTGTAATCTCTTTTTATGTATTTTTTTTATTCATGAAAATCAGTATTGTATTACTTACTATAATATAATGTATAAAATATTATCTATTTATTTGAATATTGAATACATTATTACTTATTTGAATATCGAAACTATTTGGTAAATAGAAAAATAACTGCAATTTTTGTTTTCTGAATTCTAACCTTAATTTTTTTCAATGAAGAATCATTTCATCGTATTCATATAAATATCATTTAAAAAAAAACATTTTCTGTCTGTTTTTGGTAACATGGACTTTGGTTTTATTATTAATTTTGCTTCAAATTGGGCTATTGAATTTAAGATGGAAAATAAGCAAATAAGAGCAATTTTTTGTACTAGTTCAAAACGGGTGGTAAAGCAGCAGAAACTGCTCTTAAACTAAACGATGCTTTTGGTATGGTATTGTTAAGGAACGTGCGGTGCAATGGTGGTTCCTAAAATTTCGTATTGAGGACGAGAGCCTTGTAAATGAAGGTCGAGGGCGTCCTTCTGCAGTTCATAACGACTATTTGAAGGGATTATTTGAATCAGGGCCACGCACAACGACTTGAGAACTTGCACAAAATTTAGGCATTACTTATCCAATAGTTCTGAACTACAAATGGAAAAATGAAAATCAATTTGAAGGTCATAAACCGGAATTATTTTTCTACCAACCTAATATTTTCATATAATGTTTTTAGATAATTGCATTGTTTTTATTATAAGATTTTTTGCTTTTTAAAAAACAGGTCATCAATTTCTCACTTTTAATTAAAATTTGCAAACTATTTAATTGTTTTATTTGTTTCAGACGGAATACTTTAGAAATATTAATTTTAAACTATTTACATTGTTATTTTTTTTAAAAAAGAACACTATCTCAGTTCACTACCTCACTTATATATATATATATATAAATATATATATGTATATATATATATATATATATATATATATGTATATATATATATATATATATATATATATGTATATATATATATATATACTGTAGAATATCTGTTACCCAGAAAAGTAAAAAATCATCGTGTACATATTATCGAGTTATTCAAGTTGTTATCATAAAGTTATCAAGAGAAAATATTTTTATTAAAACTAAAATTTAAAATAAACGTGAAACTCCACTTCATTTTTTGTTACTAATTATTAATTATTTATCAAATTATATTTTTCTTTACATATAAACCACCTGTATAGAGAATTTTTTACAATATAGTTCTCTAATTGTTGCTAAATTCAGTTTTATAAATGAATTTTTCACTTAACTTACAAAATAGAAGAAAGTTTTCGATCAAACATGTTCAATAATTGGTTATTTATCATTACAAGTTATTTATCGTAAAAAGTTCCATGAACTCGAAATTAATTATCATTAAGTAATCAATTTTTAAAGTGATCTAGGATTGACGAAAATTTTGTAAAATTTATCATATATTAATTAGAGTTAATTTACTGAATTAAATGTTTATCCTATACAAAATGTTGCTTTTATATATAAACAATATTACAAATTAAGACACAAATATCCTTACATATTTATATATTTTAAATGTATTATAACTTTAATACTAATATGTATTATTATTAAGTTTTTAAGAAAAAAAATTCCTTAAAAATAAAACTTTAAACTAAATATTAGGACATATCTTACACTATATTTCTGGAGTTCTATAGTCCAATATTAATATTTATAAAATAACTAAATATACTTCACTTTAGAGAGAAATATTAAGTACTATAAATTCAAGCAACTATTTTTAAATTATAATTAATTATATAGAAATTAATTATGTAGGAAAATAAACAGGAGTCCAATATTAATATTTATAAAAAAAATAAATATACTTCATTTTAAAGAGAAATATTCAGTTCTATAGTTTCAAGCAACTGTTTTCAAATTTTAATTAATTATATAGGAATTCGGTGAAATTTTCCATATTGAAATGAAACAATGTCTAAATGATATTTTAAATAATTAAATTACGCAACAAAACAATCATTTTCTCGATATTTCAATTAGTTTACACTAACAAACCGAATATTGAAACAAGCATAAGTCTTGAAATCAGCAAAAATGTGAATTGAATGTGAAACCAGATATTTACAAATTCTAGCAAATTTCAATGAAACAAAATTAGAAACCGCTTACGTTTACACCAAACTAGATCAACGTTAATCGGATTTCATTTAATCAAACTGAAATCCAAACTAAATTAATTTTGTTTTCATCAGTCGTCTTAATTCTAATTACAGTTTTTTTTATATAAAATTAATTACACTTTTTGTATTCAATCTTAAAACAAGTTAGTCGACAGAAAACGTCTACTATAAGGAAATATATTACTAGTTAAGTGAACTTGCTGATTGATTTACATGATTTTATTTTGAACCATTTAAAATATCTACAAATACTTAAAGATAAATATTATTAAAAATATAAAAAATACTAAAAATCAATACTAAAAACCAATACTAATTTATACAGTGTTATATATATATATATATATATATATATATATATATATATATATATATAACGTTATAGTAATTAATACTTTTTGATATATCTACTCTTACATTTTTACAGACAATATTTTATCGGCAGGAAAAATACATTAATGTATATTACACATACGAATGTGTTATCAAGAAGAAATGAAATGAAATAAAATATTTGATTTAATAAAAACGATAATTAGATAAATACGTACATTTATACCAAATTTCAATTTAAATTCTGTAAATTAAATTTCTGGTACATAACAGTAGATCAACTTTTATTTTTTATTACACGAAATTGCCTTTTTGCGACAATCCGTTTAAGAAAAAGGTTAAATGGATGAGAAGTAACTTAAATCATGGACCTAAACCTTATCAGATAAATAAGTAGAATGTAACATCTGAGGGTCACTATCTCTTTGTCCTAATAAACATTCACAATAATGATCTCATTTTTCATGATCCAAGTTCAGAGACGTGTTCTGCTTTTTAGTCAGATAAGATTTAATGCTATTTTATGTTTACAACAAGAAGTTCTTCTATTTTCAACCAACAATTTTTCAATATTTTTTAACTGTGTGTATTCGTGGTATATGATTGAATTTTAAGTATATATATATATATATATATATATATATATATATATATATATATATATATATATATATATATATATATATATATATATATATATATATATATAGTTCTAATTGTATTTAAATTATTTTTTTATTTTTACGATTATTTTATATACTCACATATTTAAATAAATTATTTAAACATTATAATATTCAATTTTTCTTTATATATGAATTAATTAATTCGCATTCTCTATTTTTTTTGTAACTGTATCAGAATATTTTTACAAATTTAAATACTTGATTTTCATTCTTAAGAATCTGAAAAAAATAAATAAATCTTTAATATTATATAGAACATTTAATTTTTAAAAAGAATAAAATATGTTTCCATCTATTCTATAAATATGTGTTGTATTTTGATTTAAATTTATATAATATATTAGGTTGACAGGAAAATAATTGCGGTTTTTGTTTTCTGAATTCTAACTACAATATTTTTCAATAAAAGTGGCATTTACTTGTGTTTAAGTTATCATTTTACGGTGTATTTTTTTGGTCTGTTTTTTATATCATCGATTTTGGTTTTATTATTAATTTTGTTTTAAATTTGGCTATTAAATTAAAAATGGAAAATAAGCAAATAAGAGATTTTTTGTATGAGATCAAAACAAGTGGTAAAATACCAGACTCTGCTTGTAAACTAAACGATGCTTTTGGTGTGGATACTGTTAAGAATCGTACGATACAATGGTGGTTCCAAAAATTTCATACTAGGGACGAGAGTCTTGAAGATAAAGGAGGTTGAGGGCATCCTTCTTCAGTTCAGAACGACCTACTGAAAGCGTTAGTTGAATCAAAACCACGTACAACAAGAGCTTGCACAAAAGTTAGATGTTAGTCATCCAACAGTTCTGGATTACTTAAAACATAAAATTATTAAGAATGTATATAAATTTGAAAGTCATAAATCGCATTTATTTTTCTACCAACCTAATATTTAGTAAAACGAATTTATCATAACTTCCTGTTCATAAAATATATTTTTTTAAAAATGGTAACAAAATATACATTCATGTTCTTTACAAAAATATATGTCAGGTTAAAACACTCATCATTCATTATATTGTGTTACATTTTAAAATAGTATTATTGTTTCGCTTAAAAATGTCTTACATTTTTTATTTTTAATGTATAGAAACTTATGCCTAATACAATTCATCACGTTAAAAATTATTATTTTAATTCGTTTGATCTAACTGTTTGTATTAGCAGCGCCAGTTGCCAAATGATAATGTACATATGTTTAAAGATTCTTTTTAAAATAATATACAATCACTGTTTCACAAAAGATAATAATTCTATAAATATCAAATTTGTTCGAAAATTAAAAAGTCTTATAACATCTTTACAAAGTAAAATTAAATTTTAATTAATATTTACTCTTCTTTTTCTTATACATATTTTTATACGAAAACATTAATTGACATATTAATTTTATATTTACTAATTGAGTAAATAATTGAGAACATTGAACTAAAAGTTCAAAATATTAACTGAAAATTAAACATATTTAATAATTGTATATTTTTTTAAAATAGTTTTAAGCCATAAATATAATTTTTACGTATTTCCTTTTTGATTTATACTTTCTATATTTAAAACTGAATAGGTATTAAAAACAATAACGAAATAATGACACATATTCATATTTAGACTTCGTTGTGTCGTTTTTCATTATAAAATCAATTATTTTGTTACTTAGAAAATAATTTTTGTGTAAAATTTAAAACTTAAAATGTATTCTTTCAAAACATTTTCTATATTTTGCATGATTTTTCTTCATACACATCTGTTTTAAAAAATAATAAAATAAATATTAGCGATATCCGAAAACGTCCATAAATTAATTTATAACGAAGTTATAAATGTAAATATAAGCAAATAAAAATAAAATATATATTTTTTGTTATTGGAAAAGTATATAACATGTAAATTAAATGACTAAAAACAAAAAAATATTACGATATTATTTTAAATTAATATGCACTACTTCTTTTATTATTTTTTCCCTTATATCTTTATTAAATTTCAAGAAGCATATAACTCAAGCAAGTGAAACTCAAATACCAACTAAAAGACAATATAAAAAAATAAAATTTTATAAATATAATAGATTACAAGATCCTAATAGGTATCATTATTTTTTATCTTGCACAATATAATTGATAGATACTTGTTATATATATATATATATATATATATATATATATATATATATATATATATATATATATACATATATAAGATATAATTTAGTAGCTATAAACGAGAAAAATTATATTGTTAAGAATCAAAATTTTCATTTTTATTTAAAGGTATTTTTTAAATTATTATTCTATTTTTATACCTGTATGTGCCAGCTTCAGGTATACTTTAGATAACTGATTTGAATCCAAGTTTATATTCGTTTTTATTTGTTCTAAAATTATAAACTACATTCTAACTAAAACGTACATATATAAATCCAAAACGGAATTAAAATCAGTTATATGAAGTCTATCTGAAGTTGGCATACTCGCCAAAACATATAATTGAGAACAGAAACTTAAGTGGTTTAAGGAACGAAGACAACCAAGACAACCAAGACAATATTACTTTCCTAATAATATGGTAATGAAATTTATAAATATTTTTTGGTAATTCAGACCAATTTTTTGAGCGATTTCATTATTTAATTTACAGCGCCTTCTTTTATTAGATATTCATGGATAAATCGGGCGTTAATGACCTTAGTTATCGACACACCCTTAAAACCCAAATAACTAACTATCCATCCAGTGGTAAACAGATTCATAAGTTAATTTCAGTTAATCAACAAAACAAAAAACTGTGTTATGAGATCCAGTTTACTACATTTTTGCCGGTTAGTAAATGTAATACTCAAACATCACTCAAAACATATCAAAACTTTCAGAAATGAATTATTTTTTCAAACACGAACAGAAAAATTTGTTTTTTGGTAAAAAAGTTCAATAAATGATTATTTTTTTTTTTTTTGCATACTTCAATACAAATTACATCATTCTCAGAATATCAAGGTACAGAAAAGTAAAATTATTCATTACTTTTGCCCAGTGAAGGAGACAAATTATATTCTTTCTCTTAGAAATATCCACAATTAATATTAATGTACTTTTCTTTCATAAATTTGTGATAAGACCATTATTAACTATAATAGGGAGGTCAGACAGTAGTTTATCAAACAAGTCAAAACAGCCACGTTTTCATTATTTAAATCTCTCGATAGTTATATCAGTTTCGAGTCCTTGCATATGTACAATGCAAAATACTTGATGTTTCATAAATGTTTTATTATTATTGAAACTCAAATCACTTAGTGAGGCAAAAATGAAAATTGTCCACGTTCATTTTCAATAATTACTAATTTAATAAAAACTTTTTAAAATCAACCCAATATTGTAATTAAATAACAGCTGATAATATAACCTCTTGAGTGATATCGAAATTTAAATATTTGTTTCAGTTTTGCCATAAAAATAACTATTATTGAAAAGTAAATAAGTTTTTGGATCACATAATAAATGCAGCAATAAGAGTAAAAATTATATACTTTTTCCTCAATTTTCAATATGAAAGAATCATTTTCTTTTCATTTGTAGCTGTAAATGTTTCATAAATTAATATACAATGAAATTCGTTTATAAAAATATTAAAGAACTGTTATAGATACTGATAAAACCGATTTATAATGATATCTGGGTTTCAATATGCATATTAAAAATATTCACGATGGATTCTTAAGTGTGTATAAGGAAAAGACGCTTTTTAATCTATAAATGTTCCACTATTAAATATATTTAAATATTCAATTTTATATTCACTGTGTGAAACTGTACAAAATGAGTTAACATATTCTAACCACCCATGATTTTTAACAAAGAAACCTTAAAAAAATTGTTATAATGCAATTCATCGGTATACAGAAGTATTTGCTATAAAAAATTAAATGAGATATTAAACTGGTCAAAAGATACTAATCGTTATAAACAAAGTCAATATAAATGAATTCTGCTCGTAGTTTACAACAATTCAACAACTTAATAGGGTCAGTGGAATTCATCAAAATGAAAATTGTAGTAACAAACTGAATAGTATTTTGTTATTCTATCCATACATAAAACGTTTTATGAAACACAACAGTATAACAAAATAATCCACTTACTTTTTTGTAAAATAAAAACCTATTTAAAATCGTATAATTTAATACAATGAATTATTTTTGCGATATACTGAACCGAGCAAAAAATTACTCCCGCATGCAAATATCTGAGGGAATCGTAAAAAGAACAAAAAATATAAAATGTAAAATAAAATAATTTAGCCGCGGTTTGTTAAATCACGACCAGAGACATCTCGACGAGTGGTCGTTTATCCCAGACGCAATTGCCGGAACACGGTGCCACTAGCTCGTATTTGCTGGACATTTTATAATGAACCATTACGGGAAAATTGTGAGCGTAGAGATGATTTCCACTGATCCGCCTACACGATGTTCCATATCGAATTTATTGGATATAAACATGACGTCATTAGAACTGGTATATAAGCCACACATCCAATTACGTTTTGTATAATGAACCATCACTGTAGACACATACACACACACACACACATATATATATATATATATATATATATATATATATATATATATATATATATATATATATATATATATATATAGAATCATTCATTTTTTTATATTGAAATAAAAACGCCAACCATCTTTCGTTGGCATTTCCTTTCCGAATAGCTTATCAAAGAAAATTATTATATACATTAAAAATCCACTCTTATAACTTATTTTAATCAAATGTAAATGTTTGTAAATAAATGATTACTAAAAAAATCATAAATAATAACACGTACAAAAAAAATAATTTTGATTCGCATCTATTTATTTAAGTACAGTAATAAAAACTTTAATATTTACAAAGAAAATGATTTTAGAATCTTAACATTAATGGTGTATAAATTTAAAAAAAAAGTATTTTCATAAGGAAATTTATATTTATATAAAAGCTATTAAGAACGTCATTAATCACCATCTGGCTTTATTTAATCATTCAATTTTATTTGCATTTTTTCGATACGAACAACATAAAAGATAATTTATAGTTGAAGGCAGTAATTACTTCGCGAAAGTGATTATTGCTAATTTATAAGCTAGACTGTGATGAATAATATATCTTAATACTAGCGAGACAGTCTAGCTATTTTTAATCGATTTAATTCAACTTTGATGTACTAACTTATGGAAGAAAATTAAATGAAGAAATCTCTCTAGTCATTACATGACTAAAACCGTATGTATAGTACAATACGTGTTCATAATAAATTGCTTTTAATTGTATACATATAATTTATGTATGTATATATATATATATATATATATATATATGTATACGTATATACATACACACACACACACATATATATATATATAGTCAAATCTCTTTTTATGCGTTATATAAGTTCCACAGGAAACCACATATAAAAAAATTGCAAAAAAGACATAATTTACGTGGAAAAACTAGGAATACGTTTCATAATTTTCTTAAACAGCATAAAACCAAAGCAATGTGTTAAAATACACCCAAAATAGTATAAACGCTGTTTGTAAAAATTCAGAATAGCAAAAATCCCTAAAAATTCCTTCGAAAATCGGAAAAAAATTGATATAAAACTTAAAATAAGTTTATTTTAAAACTTTATTCATTTAGTTTTATTGAAAGGTAACATTTTTTTACATTTTTTCATCATAATTATAGTCATCATTTGACAATGTTTGGCACCATTTCTGAACTGGTGCGAAATCACTTTCTCTTCACTTTCTTTATTAGAAGAGATAGTGCATCAGAGCTGCATTTTAAAGACAATGGTTTTTCAAAAACAGAATTTCAGTCAAGTTCACCCTCGTTCTATACTGATTTTTTTCCTCTGAGAATGTAATCAGTGATTAAACTTTGCGATGATGACTTTACTAATTTTTATACAGTTTGCGATATCCAAACATACAATTCTCCAGCTCATCTTGGAATTTGAAGACTCATTCAGAATTTGTGTCATGAACAAGAAAATGATTTTCCAATTTATTGCAAAGTTGAAGACTTTCTCAAATTATATTTACAGTGGTGGGATAGGTTTTTCCTCCGCTGCACTATAGTTTTCTGGATCTTCGACGATATCTAAAGTTATACCAATAATATCATCGTCACTTAAGGCATTATCGACAAGGAATTTGTCGATATCATTCTGGCTAAAGGTATCAAAACTTTTTCTACCAATTTCATGTGTCAAAGTTATGATTTCAGCTGATAAATGTTGATATGTTTGAATGGTTGCACTGTTTGCAACACATCAAAGCCAAGCTGCTTTCCAGCAGGCATTTAAAGTTTATGGTCTTATTTCAGGGATAAAAGACATAACATGATTTAAACAATCAAAAATAGAAAGTTTCAAATTAAAGAATATAAATTTTAAAAAATATTTCTTTTTAAATTAAAATTGTTTTAAACAACAAGCAGTTCATATATGTATATACAACGAGGATTCTTCGAATTTGCGTGAAATATGCACCGCATAACTTCAAAACCGCATTAAAAATATACTGATAAAAACAGACTCGACTGTATATACACACATATATAAAATATATTTTTTTATTGATTCGTATCGTACTAGAATTATGCACAATATATTTTATTTTCAAACAAAATATATGTTTTACCACCCGTTTTGAACGCATACAAAAAAATATTCTCATTTACTTTTTTTTCATCTTTGACTCAATAGCCCAAGATTAAGCAAAATTAATAATAAAACCAAAGTCGATGTTACCAAAATACAGACCGAAAAATGCACTTGAAAATAATATTTGCAAGAAACACGATGAAATGACATTTATGGAAGAAAATTAAAGTTTGAATTCAGAAAACAAAAACGACATTTATTTTACTAATAATTTTATGAATAAATCAGCCATAAAAAATTTGTCAAATGATTTAAATGCAAATGTATGAAATCAATTTTAAGCTAGATTTTTTTTGAATTAAATATCTTTTTTATAGGAATATGATATAATTTTTATTTTAAAATGGCACGAATTGGAAAAAAGTTTATGTGTTTATGAACAAAAATATAAGTAATGAGAGAAATAATAAGAAAAATATATATAAATTCTCATGCATCATTTTAAAATAGTACATTTTAGTGAAAAATGTTTCTTTACTTAATAAAATACTAATAATGTTTGTAATAATTATATACAAAATTATTTAAAAAATATCATAAAATTAATATAAAGCTGATATTCTTGCTTTAAACGAATAACATCAAAGTTCAAATTTTGGAATTAAACAGAACATGTATAAATACAAAAAGCTTTCAGACGCGAAAAAACAGTAATTTATAAATCAGTATTATGACTCAATACCGTATATGAACCACTAATCAGATTAGTGATGTCATATCAATCATCATTAAGTCATAAATCGTAGCATTTTGTACAGATGCATTTAACAAGTTAGAGTAATCTATATCAATGAAAAGTTTTGACATGAAAATTTTAATATAATTATTTTGAAGTTTCGAAATAAAACGCTTAATTTGGTGAAAATGGATAAGGAAAAGATTAACTTTTTATCTACATCTTCACACAATATTGTTTTTATCTTATTAAGAAAATTATAGAATGAAAATTCGAGCATGATGAATGGGTATAAATATTATGCATTATTTTATATTTTAAAGTATATATTATTATTTAATCAGTATTTAACGAAACAAGAATTAGATTATTGAGATGTCTTACAACACATTGTTTGACTTTAACGGTAAAGCTACCATATGAGTCTTTAATGGACACTTTTTTGTTGCCTTATTGCACTTAAACCGTTAAAACGAATAACTCCAAATGCTTTATCTTTTTAATGTGACACACACACACACACACACATATATATATATATATATATATATATATCATTTTATATTTTTTTAAATGTATTAATAATTTTCAAGATTATAATTTATCATATTGTAAAACAAAGTGTATTACCTAACAGATATGTCTTTGAGACTTTTGTGTATAGGTATTGTTTCACACATAATTAAAAGAATTCGGTTATATAATTTATATGTTGCAACATAAACAATCCAACATTATATTACAATCAGTTATCATTTTTTTGTCGTTGTTATTTTGATTAGAAATATATACGCATAATTATATTTTTAATTTTATCGAAAACAATGGATATATATCGTTATTATATTATTTAAAAGAATTTTTTTTGGAATAATTGATATTTCATATATGTATACACACACACACATATATATATATACATATTGAAAGAGAGAGACTGGTTTATACTATTTCTTTATTAGAATTTTGTTACTGAAAAATATTATGGACATCTCTATACTGAAGGATAAATGAAAATTATATTGTTAAAAACCAACAATGACGACAACACTTTTTAGATTTTATTTTTTAATAAATATAAATAATGTTCTATTTTATGATAACTATAATTACATATTTCATGAATGCTCCTAAAGTGAATCAAATTATAAAAGTGAAGTATCGGCTATGGAAGATTTTAATATCAGAAAAAAATCAAGTGATAATGAGACTAATACAATGGTACATTAGATATTTTTTTCTAAAATAGCGTACAATTTTGGACTCATTTTCAAACGTAGAACAAATAAATCCTACCGATTATAAAATGATTAGTAAACAAGGTGTTTGTTCTATCAAAATAACGAAAGTTCAAATAATTTGTTTTTTTTATGTAATGTTGTATTGTTGAAATTATACATTCGGATTCTTCTTTGATGGAATCATTATTGATATATGAGTGAAAGTAAAAACTTTCATGTTAATCGAAGAAATTTTTTATTGATATATAAAGTAGAGTAAATTTGAAATCGTGTTTTTATGAAAATGTTAAATTTTATTCTAAAGTATCATTAATTTTAACGAAATATTCTGTAAATAATTAGAGTTTAACAAAGAAAAATCTCAAAAAATCATTAAAAAATGATTGAGATAATAACTACAAACAGATATACTATTTTTTTTAAAAAAAAGTCATATTATTTATAAAAAACAATATCATATGGTTTAAACTGATATATCATATAACTTGTTTTTTCTTGAAATGCAATCTCTGAAGTAAACAATTTTAATTTAAGAATATAAATATAACAATTTGTTCGCTATTAAATGTTTTATAAATTAAGGGGATTCTAAGAGATTCAGTAAAATAAATAACATAAAAATAAAATACAAAAATAACCCATCAAATTATTCCAAAGATATTTTATATCAACAGCTAAACACATGTATCTTCGAACCAACACATATAATTACAAATTTGTTTTAAAAGTATCTCATATATATATATATATATATATATATATATATATATATATATATATATATATATATATAAATATGATAGTAAAACCTCTCTATACTAAATTCTATTCTAGTAAATTAATTTGTTCCTTATTAAGAGAATATCTTTGATGTTAACACCTAAAAGTTAACTACACCTACTGCCAGAAAATGAAAGGTTAAATATATTTTTGTTATATAAAAATTCATTAAACGGAGGTTGCAGTATATATATATATGTATATATAGAAAGTAGAGTAAATTTTAAATCGTGTTTTTAAGCAAATGTAAAATTTTATTCTAAAATGTCATTAATTTCAATAAAATATTCACAAAATATAATATGTATATATACGAGTATATATATATATATATATATATATATATATATATATATATATATATATGTATATATGTGTGTGAGTGTGTGCGTGTATGTATTTTATTTTATAAAAGAAAAAACATCAATCATACTTATTCATCGATAAAATCATATTTAGTTTTTTACAAATGTATATTTCCTTTCATAAAATGTAAAAAACTTTAATAAGAAAATTGAAAATGTAATAAAACGAAATAGAATCATATTATTAGCAGAAATCACAATCAAACCAGAAAAAGAGACATTTATGAAGTAAAAATGAACTGAACACGTTGTTAGAAAAAAGGATGATAAATAGACGAAAAAAGTTATTGAATACAAACCCCAGGGGAAAGAAGAGACAGAAAGAAATACTAAAAAGAAGATGGACTGGGAAGTTGATTGCTACACCAGCTGTAACATAAATGCGGTATGTCAAAGTGAAACCAGTTAAGGGAAACTTTTATCTGCAGGGGATATTATAGTTAAAATTATAATGCTATATATATATATATATATATATATATATATATATATATAAATGTATATACAAATATAAGCATACACATATGTTAACAGTTTGTTTCATTCGCAAATGCGGCTATTCAGATTATTATTTTTTATTACCTTTAAATTTAGAATTATTTAAAAATTAATATTATTAATAATAAAGTACCTGAATATATAAACTACTTACAGTTTAGAACAGGTTTTATTGCTTTTAATATATATATATATATATATATATATATATATATATATATATATATGTATATATATATATACACATGCTTCTATGTGTATGTGTGTAAATATGTATATTCAGAATTTCTGTTTCACAAACTATTTCCTTCTACTTTTACAGCGGATGTTTGAAAACTGTTTCATCTATATTTACAAAGATATGAATGAAATGTCTGTAACATTATTATAAATTTGAAACATTCGTATAAAATTCATATATTATTTGTATAACGATAACGTTCAAAGTCGTCACCGAAACGAGCGAACCATAATTGCAATTATTGATTTGCCATTGCGAATAAATAGTTTGGTACAAAGTTTGAGTCATTTAAGTTTGCAGACAACTGCCAAAAACATGTTATTCGGAAGATGACATCGTCGAGTGTTATTTTCTAAGATCAGTGTCGCGTGAATACTTTATATGTGCGACTTTATGAGTTT